>WFMF01000685.1:0-68998 GCA_011033025.1 Beroe forskalii | reverse complement strand
TTTCACAAGTTACACTGTCCAAGAAAGCTATTTTTCAAAAAGGTACCTACTGTATTTCATTGAAGTTACAAAAGAGAGAATGATTGTTTTCAAAAAGGCACCCATATGCCCCTCACCCAAGCCGCCGAAGGCGGCGTTAAGGGTGAGGGGTTTCTCCGAGGAGAAGAGAACATGAGCCAATAGATCCGGAAGGATCAACCACCACGGCAATTTAAAGTAAAAATTAAAATTTTACTTAGTCGGAGCCGCGCACTCCGTGAATCATCATGTCTGAGAATCGAGCGCTGAATTTCTCAACATCTCGATCGTCACCTAGAACAGGTCAGTTTTGAAGCAAATGTCTGACGCCTCACACAAAGATGCGTTCCGGTCGGCCAAAGACGGCGCGCAATAATTTAATTCGCATGGCGCCCGCTGAAATTTCATATTTTGTATGAATACGAAACGCATATTTTGCTAGTTGCGCAGGTAATGTTGCAAAATTGCCCCACTATGTCAGCACTGTGTTGGGCTTATTACTAACCACTGAACAACGAAAATACCGTTTTAAACTCAAAGACTGTGCCCGTAAAAGGGATGCAAATCTCTCACACTGTAAGTGTAAAATAGAGTGGGAATGAATGTCCCACCTGATTGAACCATAATCTCAATTAAACTTAGGGGAGCGATGGGGCAAATGGGATAGTATACCAAATGGGACCCTTGCCATTTCAAGGAATTTGCATGGGTTGGGACTAAAATTTTTGTTGCTGCTCAATGGGTCACCGAGATAGTTCACTTAAACCATGAAGTCACTGAGGTAATTCAATCAGGCTCTTCTTCACACACGTTCTTCCTTACACCAGATGATGAGTAACGATGCTGCTTGTTTTACTCCTATCATGACATGATTTGTAGCGGAACATTCTCTTTATGTTTGATTGTATTTGGTTCGTCATTATGTATTCTCCAGTGATTGATGGGTTTTTGGTTGGTTAATGATAGTCTAATATGTTAATTAGCCATAAATCGAATTGCCATATAGATTGTAAAATGGGATACTCATGAGTTTGTAATATGGGATATCCCATTTGGCCATTTTCTCATTTTACTATATCCCATTTGACCAACTAAGGTTTTTCTAATTTTCTATTCAATTGGGACATGGTTTAAACTTTATCATCTTACCGTTAAAATGTAGGTATTCCTATTTCATTCGCACTTTCCAGGCATCCAAAAATTATAGTTTAAATACAAGATGTTAAATGGGATACTGGAAGTTGGTCAAATGAGATATCCCATTTGGGCTATTTAGGTGGGTCCCATTTGACATACTTTCACAGGAAAATCAAACGAGGGTTGGCCAAACGGGATGAGGCCACACCCACAAAATGGGCGCGGAATGGTGAAGTTTGGTGTTAGTACACCAATCTACAGGCAATAGCGAGTATCTATGCAAAAAATTTCATGGAAATCGACTAAAATGAAAACTCTACAGACTTTAGAATTTTAGGGTCCCATTTGCCCCATCGCTCTATAATACGTGGGTACCGTATCAACTGGTTATGCAATAATAAGTGCAACAGCCCTGTCGACTGTTCAGAGTATACCGAAATAGCTCAGTGTAAACGTGCAAAACTTTTGTTCATTGTTTAGACGAGAAAACTTGCCCGAACCGCTTACATAAAACACAACACATATTAAATTAACTAACTGAGGAACCCCAGCCAAAGTTCATAACCGAAACTTAAAGTAGTGCTGTAAAGCATTAAGCTCACAGTGAAAGCACTTTGCTTCGCTGATTGTTAAAGGCCCAATTTTGGTAGATCCTTGGGTTTCTCATTTAGGATGTCATCCTTTCAGGCTATATACTGGGTGAACTGCAGTTCATATGAAGTCGTCGCGCACTTCATATGAATTCATATGAATTCATATGAGTTCATATGAATGCGTTTACCAACTAACTAACTTGGTAACTTGGTGAAGTTTATCCGTCAGTCAGAAGGGCCATCAGATGTCCGACCACCTCGAGGTCGATGGCGTGTAGTCTACCAATGAGTTCGACCAGCTGCAGCTGTAACCAGAGACCGGAGGGTGGTCTGGTATCAAAGCAACGAATTTCGACAGTGCGATTTTGAACGATTCAAACGATTATGCGGCTTTAACATCAGCCGGCACCTTGTTCCACAGTTTCGGTCCTTGAACTGAGAAGAACCTGTCATACAGCGTCTGATTTCCTGACGAGCTTGACTTTGACAGTGGAGGAATGATAGCTACAGAACCATGTCTTGGTGTCGTTTTGAATGTGATGTCACAACAGTTTGGGACAACTTTGTGGAGGATCTTCCACATCATCAAGATGACATAGCGTTCCCGCCTGCGCTGCAGTGACATGAGCTTCAGTTCAGCAAGCCTTTCCCAATAGTTGAGATGCTGTAGACCACTAATTCGACTAGTGAATGTTCTTTGTACCCCCTCTAAGAGCTGGATTTCAGTAACTTTGCGTGGGTCCCACAGTGGGCAACAGTACTCCAGAGTGCTCCTAACTAGCGACTTGTAGAGAGTCAACATGACAGTTCTGTCACGAGTTTTAAAAACACTGAAAACCCAAGACAAAGAGCTTCTGGCTTTTGACACTATATTCCCAATGTGCCTAGACCAGCTGAGATCACTTGATACACGAACTCCGAGATCTCTGACGTGCTCAACTGGACTGAGTAGTACCTCATCGGAAACTTTGTAGCACAAAGTTTCAGCAACAAAAAGGAGTTCGAAGTTTGAGCTTTTACTGGAGTGTAGGTGATTCAATAGCTCGAACTTTTGTTCATGGAGCTCCATGTTGTTTCCCTGTGACCATTGAAGAATTCTGTACAGATCATCTTGAAGCAGCAAGCAGTCTTCAAGGCAGCCAATCTGTTTAGAAACTCTAGTATCGTCGGCAAAGAAGCTGACCTTAGATGAAGCCACCACTTGTTCTAAGTCATTAATGAACAATATGAACAGGAGTGGCCCTAGCACGCTTCCTTGAGGAACACCGCTCAAAACCTTAGCGAGGTCTGAGTGAACACCATTCAGAACCACCACTTGATCTCGATCAGTGAGGAACGACTGGATCCATTCTATAAGCTTGTTGTGAAACCCATATCTCTTAAGCTTAGAGATAAGAAGTTCCAAGTCAACCTTATCAAACGCTTTTGCATAGTCCAGGTAGATGGAATCTGTGTCTTTACCATTTGTTAGCCCTTCGAATATACCATCGAAATGGTCAAGCATTTGAGTGAGACAGCTTCTGTTTGATCTAAAACCGTGTTGCTTCTCAGTTAACAGGTTGTTAGATTCAAGATGGTGTACCATGTGTTTTCTGACCACTCTCTCACACTTTCACCACATGTGACGTCAGAGTTACAGGCCTGTAGTTGGCAGCTTCATCTACTGCCTTTCTTAAAGAGTGGTGTAACCAGCCCTTTCTTGTAGAAGCTCGGTACTTTACCAGTGGACATGGATTCTGACCATAGAAGGTGGATAGGGACACTCAAACTAGAAGCACACTTCTTAAGTAGAACGGCAGGTATCCCATCAGGCCCTGGAGCAGAGTCGAGCTTTATCTCGGATATAGCTTCCACTATATTGTCTAGTGTAACCACAAGCTCTGTATCGTTACTGATCAGCGGTGGTACGGTGAAAGCAGGATCCGATTTGTTGGGACAGTTTGGGTCACTGAATACAGAACAGAACTGCTGCTGCAAGATGTTAGCAAGCTCTTTGCGTTCAGTAACTAGCTCCTCGTCTTTGTTCAGGAGGGCTGAAATGCTATGCTGAACCTTGGAGAATGATTTAGCATATGAGTAAAAGAACTTAGGATTAGTCTTGATTCTTTCCACTGCCCTGCTTTCACCTTTGTCAAGATGGTGCATGATAGCCTCCTTGATTTCATAGCACACTAACCCAATTTCATCTTCAAGTAGCTTAACTCGTGCGTGGTCCCCAGCACACTTTGCCGCAGTAAGACGAGTTTTGAGTCTGGACTTCCTCCTCCTGAGAGAGTTGTACACCTTAGGCTTGCCAGTAGGAGGTCGTTTCTTGGGAATGTTTGCCAGACACACGTCTAGTACTGTTTGAGTGAATAATGCTGGAAACTCTTCAAAAGTGCTAGCATCTCTCAGTTCTTTCCACTGTACAGTGTCGAAAATCTTGTCGAGCGTTAAAAAATCGGCCTGAGAAAAGTCTAAGGCCCTGAAGTTCATCTCATCAAGATATGTAGCCTGAGACTTTAACCAGGACTCCGTCACCGCGATAAAAGGGAAAAGCTGACCAGACTGACGTCTCTCCTCAACATGACCAGTCAGCTCGTTGAGCTTCCATCTGCCAGCACTGTTTGCAGATGGGTTGAGACTCCTCGCATTTAGAAGTAGGAGGGATGAGGGAAGCTCGGGATGTGATGGTTGGATAGCCTGACCATTCCCGGTGGGGGTGTAGGAGCTGGGTAGTACATCGGTGTTCAATAAATTTTTATATGAATGAACTTCATATGAACTTCACATGAATTCATATGAACTTCATATGAACTCCACCAAGTTCATATGAACTTCATATGAATTCATATGAATTCATTAAACACGGATGAACTAGTTCACCAAAATTTAGTGAACTGAGATGCATATGAATTCATATGAATGAACTAGTTCATTCATATGAACTGCGCTGAACTGGAGTTCACCTGAATTCATTGAACTGCGTTGAACTACGTTGAACTGCGTTGAACTGCGTTGAACTGCGTTGAACTGCGTTGAACTGGAGTTCACCTGAGTTCATTTAGTTCACCTGAGTTCATGTCACTCAATGGGAATAACATATGTTATTTTGGAAAAACTTAGCTTTGCAACACAATAGACCTAAACGACTGTATGTAACTGTTAGTGTTACCCTACCCTCCACTACGAGCACTTATTTTACGCAACACGTCCTTCCAAATTTCCAATTCCATTAGCTCATTAGGAATGAGAAAATAATAATGTAGATAGAAATGTTATCTGACAGCGGAGGTAGTCAATGACTTTGACTCAATGACTGGACTTCATGACTTGACTCGACGACTCGACGACTGGCTCGACGACTGCGATCGACACTCGACTTGAGGGGCCGATCCGTCGACGCCCCAACAAAACCCGATCGAAGACTTACCTCGCGCTAAAACCGCGACTCGACGCTCGATACGACTGACGACCAGAGCCATCGAGCTCGGTTCGTCGAGCGAGCCGCGAGCGATCGTCATCAGCGCAGTCGAGCGTGGGGTGAGTGTCGAGCCAGGCCGCAGTCGTCGGTCAGCGTCGGCGACCGGTCGACGTCAGTCGAGCGCCGGCCGAGTCGTGGTCACGTCGATCAGTGGGATCGATCGACGACTGCCGACATTTCGATTTCGATGACCCCCGGACGATTTTTCACGACTGCTTTCAAGTCGATGAGTCAGTCGAGTCTCAGTCGGCCCCGAGCCGATTGTCAAAGGGAGCCCGATTCGTCACTCCCCCAGTCAGCGTTAACACCCCATTTTAGTTGAGACGAGCGGGCAGCCCCGGACAAGTCAGGGGTCGTAAAACCGGTCGGTTGAGGCATCGAGTCGATTTGAGTCGTCGAGTCACTGAGTGGTCGTAGAGTGACTAGAGTTAATTCATGACGTAAGTGAAATTTTTTAGTTGTCACGTGACTTCACACTTAACAAAAGTACGAAAAATCGTTTATGGAAGAGCTCAAGACTTGAGTCTGATTTAACTATTTGATTTTGGAAGCCCTTTTAGTGAAATGGATCAAGATGCAGCTAATTTGGTGGAGTTTAACAGCCTCTTTAAAATTGAAAAAAGCCTTTCAATAGGTGACGTCACTCAGCAGTCAACCGGAATGAGAGACTTATCGGGCATAGATCAGAGCAGCAACGCCAAGAGGGGCCCCATGGTAGCGCCAGTGCGCCTACATCGACGCCAGGGCAGTGCCATGGTGTAAGCCACGAGGACGCCACGACGAAGCCATGAAGACGCCATGGCTTCACAGTGGCACTGCCATGACTGCCATGATGTCACCGTGGCGCCCTTGTGGCTTCATCGTTGCCCAGTAGTGGCGTCCTCGTGGCTTCACCATGGCACTGCCCTAGCGTCACCGCTGGCACTGCGGTGCCGCTCGTGGCGTCGCTGATCCATGTTTTGATCCATCCCCGAAATATCTGTTAAGTTATCATTTTGACCTTCTAGATGAACTTCGAGATGAATTCGTTGAACTCCGTTGAACTGCGTTGAACTCCGTTGAACTGCGTTGAACTGCGTTGAACTGCGTTGAACTCCGTTGAACTGGAGTCCGCGAGATGAACTTCCTAGTTCATATGAATTCAAGGCGAACTGGAATGCATATGAGTTCATATGAGTTCATATGCATCTCAGTTCACTAAGTTTTGGTGAACTAGTTCATCCGTGTTTAATGAATTCATATGAATTCATATGAAGTTCATATGAACTTGGTGGAGTTCATATGAAGTTCATATGAATTCATATGAAGTTCATATGGAGTTCATTCATATAAAAATTTATTGAACTGGTAAACGCATTCAAATGAACTCATATGAATTCATATGAATTCATATGAAGTGCGCGGCGACTTCATATGAACTGCAGTTCACCCAGTATATAGCCTCCTTTCAGGACTCTGACACTGAGCCAGGTGGTGGTAGTGGTGATGGAATTTCCAACACTGCACATGCTCCTACTCATGACATTCGAAAGATAAATGAAGATGGTGTTTGTGGCAATTGTAGTGCACAGAATGCCAAGGATGATTCGGTATGTTGTTTACTTTGCAAAATTGATTATCACGCTCTATGCTTTGTTGTGAAAGATAGTAAGAAAGATTACTTCTCAGATAATGCTTGTACAAAGTCGTTCTTCAATGGGTTTAACCAAACAGCTACACTCAAGAGTAAGAACAAGCGTTTTGGTAACTTTGTTTTTGTATGTGACCATTGCTTGACAAAACATGAAAACACTGTTGCTTGTGATACCAATGATAAAGTCAATATCTTAGATAACCGAGTCACAAACCTTGCTGATGATGTTACTGAGATTAAAAGGCTATTGAAATCTGTTGTTGATAAGCCACCTGTTCCTGCAGCTAACAATCAGGTCACTTTACCCCCTGCATGTCAATTTCCCACCTCTGTTGACACCCCTCAATCACCAACTAGTTTACCTAGAACCACAGATCACTCTATGAACTCTAGTACTAACTCCTCAAACTCCAGTACTAGCTCTGGTCATTCTGGAAATGTATGGTTGGATCAAAATAGGGTCAAATCTCTACTAGTTGTTGCTAAAGATGCTAATCTTCAAGGGTGTGATTTGGAAAAAACTGTTATTGAAAATGGCATTCAAGTACAGAAAAAATTTGTGAATAAAAAAGGTGATACTGTTATTGTTTTTCCCAATCAAAGTTCTAGAGATAGTCTTAAACAGAAGCTCACATCCTCAGGTGTTACTTCTGACCTTCTCAAGGAACCCAAAGATAAATGTCCTACTATTTCTGTTGTTGGCATCCCCAAGGAGCTCAATAAAGAAAGTAGTGATGTAATCTATAACACTCTTCTCAGACAAAATCCTTACATAAGTGATTGTTTGAAAAATAGCACCTCTGTATTTGAAATTCTATCAGTGAAGCCTCTCAAATCTAATGATAATGTTAAACAGGCAATCATTAAGATCAGTGATGATATCAGGTATGCTATCAAAAACAAGAGCAATAAATCATTCTATGGTCTGGTATCCTGTCCAGTCTATGACCAGCTGTACATCAAAAGGTGTCACAAATGTCAAGGATTTGGTCACTATGCCAAGGAATGCTCAAAGTCTACTTGCTGTGGAATTTGTGCCTCACCTGATCATGAAACTCAGAATTGTACCCACAAAGATTCGTCTGATATTCAATCAAAATATAGTTGTTGTAACTGCACTAAAGCTGGAAAAACTGGAGATGATGTAAAACACCCTGCTTTCTCTAATGAATGCCCTTCATATCGAGAGAAGCAAGACAAGCTTAAAGCCTCTATCTCTTATTACTCAAAAAACTAGCTAAACCAAAAGTGGTATCACAATCTTATCTCAAAGTTCTTGTCTGGAACTCCAGAAGTATTAATAACAAATGTTCAGATACTATGTGCTTACTTCAAGATGACTCAATAGATGTTGCACTCCTCACTGAAACCTGGCTCACTGACCAATCAAATGCTATCACTGCTGACATAAAATCATATGGATATACAATCTTACATGACCATAGATCAAACACAAAGGGTGGTGGTGCTGCCCTTTTGTTCAGGTCTTCTCTCCAGTTTAATCCTGTTTATTTGAAAGTCAATGGTATCAGCACATTTGAATACACTTCTGCTGCTCTGAACTGTTATGTTGACATGAAAATCCTTTTCATCACAATTTACCGTACAGGGCCAGTTATAAAAAAGTTCTTTGAAGATCTTGACCATCTGCTAGGAGTTGCTAGTATGAAAAGTGACTACATGCTGGTTGGTGGGGATTTTAATATCCACATGGAGTCAATCAATGACTATTCTGCTGAACTTGAACAAGTAGCTGCTTCATATGGTTTTTATCAAGTAATAAATCAACCTACTCATATCAATGGTGGCTTGATAGATCTTCTATTTGACAACAGCAATATCCTAGACCATTCCACATTGCAAGTTAAAAGTGAATTTTCATTGAGTGACCATTACCCTGTTTCTTGTTCCACCAAGACTTTTCAAGTAGATCATAAAAAACCAAAAATTATATCAATGCGTGATCTTAAACGCATTAACAAAGATCTGTTATCAAGTGACATCCTTAACATGCTGTCAAACTTTGAATTATCTAATCAATTCAATGAATCATGTGATATGTTTTTCAATGAGCTTAACACCACACTTGATCATCATGCACCCATGTTAAAGAAAACAATTACCTTTGCTCCTCATTCACCATGGTTTGATTCTGAGTACAAAAACCAAAGGAAACTGAGAAGGAAAGCAGAGAAGAACAAGAACAAAAGCCTGTACCATAAAACTCTCTTCGAGGATATCCGCTCTGAGACAACCATCATGGCAAATCTCAAGAAAAAGCAGTACTACAATGCCTTGTTAGAAAAGAACAAAGGTAATATAAAGGCAATCTATAATGTGGTCAACCGTGAATTGGACAGAAAGCAGGAAAACCCATCTCCTGATAGTCATGATATCACTCAACTAAGTGAAAAGTTCAATGGATACTTCAATGAAAAAATTATCAAGATCCGAAATGCTTTACCTACTAATGACAAAACTTCTACAACCATTGAACATAACCCTGTCTTTTCAGACTGTTATCTTAATGACTTCAGTCCTTGTACAGAAGAAGAAATAAAAGATATCATCAGTGCAAATGGCATCAAATGTGCACCAACAGACTTTTTACCTGAAGCCATTGTTAAGGATAACATAGAAATGCTGATTCCTGTCCTATGTAAATTGGTCAATCAGTCATTATCCACTGGCTCAATAGATGGATTGAAAATTGCTGATATCATACCAACAATCAAGGACTCAAAACTTGATCCTCAGGATTTTAAGAACTACCGCCCTATCTCCAACTTGTCATTCCTTGGCAAACTCATAGAGCGTGTTGTCCTCGCAAGACTCAATGAACATCTTGACAAGAACAACTTGAATATACAACAGCAATCAGCTTATAAGAAGAACTACTCTACTGAGACAATACTGCTGAAAGTAACAAACGACTTACTGATTGCTTGTGATAACAAGTCAGCCACAGTGCTAATGATGTTAGACCTTTCAGCAGCTTTTGACACTGTAGATCATCATAAGCTACTTGAGATCCTGAGTAAAGAAATAAGAATAAGAGGAACTGCTTTAAAATGGTTCAAGAGCTTTTTAATGGGCAGGTCTCAGCGTACACGGCTTGGAAGTGTTATAAGTGACTCAGTTATTCTTCAGTTTGGTGTCCCTCAAGGCTCTGTACTTGGGCCCATATTGTTCAACATCTACATAAGGTCACTATATAAAACAATTGAAAAAACAGGCTTTATGGTTCATGGTTATGCTGATGACCATCAAGTGTACAAATCTTTCAACCCAGGTGACCAGGCTGAAACACTTAATATCAAGCTCATGAATTGTTTCAAAGTTATTCAAGATTGGATGGTAGACTTCTGCCTACAACTAAATCCTGGCAAAACTCAAGTAATGATCATTGGACCTCCTGGTATACTCAACCAAATTGACATTGGGGGAATTATCCTCCCTGGTAATGTTTGCATCAGATTCTCATCAAATGCTCGAAATCTTGGTATTACTGTAGACAATAGACTCTCATTTGACAGTCACATCAATGCTCTGAAGAGAGATTGCTTCCGCTTAATCAGAAATGCAGTTAAAAAACGGTTCATCTTCTCTAATGATCAGATGAAACTGATCATCAATAGTATTGTTGTTTGTAGGATTGATTATTGCAATTCACTTTATTTTGGCATTAATGAAAAACTTATAAATCAATTACAGCTTATTCAGAATGCAGCTGCTAAAGCTGTTGTCGGTCTTTACAAGCATGATCATCTAGGTGAGACTCTCAAAGAGCTGCACTGGCTTCCAATCAAATTTCGAATACAGTATAAATTATTATTGCTTGTTTATAAATGTTTGAATGGTCTTGGACCAAATTATTTGATGTCTTTAATTCGATATGCTGATTTTAACCATTCTGTTTATCTTCATGAACCAAGGGTTTTTTCACATTATGGTGAACGCTCTTTTGAGAAAATGGGCCCTAAGCTTTGGAATAGTCTCCCATTGGAATTGAAAAGTTGTTCTTCTATTGAAACTTTTAAATCAGCCCTGAAAACGCATTTATTTAATAAAGCTTTTGAAATCTAACTTATCTCTCTCAGATTTTTAATTTTCTGTTAATATGTTTGTTATAATCTGACAGTGCTTTAAACTTTTTAACTCTTATTACTACTGAAATTTGTTAAATTATTATGCATGCTATTTAATTTCCACTTTAGTGCACTGTCATTGTAATTTTGAATATGTTGTTTTCGTGGCACAGCTGTGCAATTATTTAAGTTGATGTGCCACTATAATATAAAAGTTTAAATTATTATTATTATAACGGCATATCTACTGTTTGCGATAATTATCGCAGCTGTTTAATACCTGTATAACCAGAACTTGTACGTAGTCTGTTGAAAATCTGAAGTAGCTCCGGGTGAGCTTCCGTCTCCTTTCCCCTTTCTTTTAATGAAAACGGGTAACTGGATCCTCTATCATCGCATGTTACTGGAAAATAAACAGTAGGTAATAGGGAGGAGAGGAGGGAATCTATTGGCTCATGTTCTCTTCTCCTCAGAGAAACCCCTCACCCTTAACGCCGCCTTCGGCGGCTTGGGTGAGGGGCATTTCTCCTACGGATACGTTCACATGAGCCTGTTTGAAGCATTCTAATAGTAAGACTAAGAGGAGAGAGAACTGAGCCGGTAAGATGACTTCATCCAATATTAAAAAGGCTTTTAATTATAGCCTCTCGTCCAGTATCATTTAACAAATGATGGGAAAGGCTAAAGAAGTGGCAATGATACGAGAAGGTTTATAGAATTCCAAAGATATATCGCTATTTAAGATAGTGATTTTGGGACCCTTATTAAACAAACTGGAGTCCCCCCAAGCTCTCGAACAGCGTCAACTTGTTGTTGGGTAGAAAAAAAAACAACCGATACTCGGTGTGGAAATGTACATCATGTAGGTATATATGAAGACTGTCTAACTAACAAAATGTGGAATGTATATCCTGTAACTGTAGAGTGCAGGTACAATACTATGCTAGTCACGTTGAGCAATGAGAAATAAGTCATCATATAATCATTTTCACTGATGAGTGATGTAGACTTCCTTTCCAACCCCACGCAGGTTGAAAACCTATAGCTACACTGAACCTTGTAAAGGGAAGGATACAAGGTATACCTAGTAATAACGCATTGAAGGCTTATAGTTTAGTGAATATACGAAAATCTAAAGCCCTTAGAGACTTATTATAGTGATATTAAGTTGTAATTAGCGAGCAGCTCAATGGCTGTCCAGAAGAATACTCTTAATCTATGTAAGCACTAAGCAGGTATGCTTTACAATCCAAAAAGAGTTGTAATTGAGAGTCATGTGGTCAAAGGATTTACATCATTTGAAGTTCTAGAGTGTTTAGTCAAGTCAGCTAAGACACCAACAAGAATCTGTGTCATTTACCGTACTACTAGAACTAAATGTAAAACTAAATATATGAGGAAACGAAAATACTTAAATTCATGGATGAATTTGAGAAATATCTGGATAATGTTGTTGAAAAATTTGGTGCCCCTATGATATGTGGTGATTTCAACTTTCATGTGGAAAATATGGGTGATAAAAATGCCAATAATTTCCTAGCATTGTGCAAAAGTAAAGGCTTCCATCAACATGTGAATAAACCAACACACAATTCAGGGGGAATTCTTGATCTGGTATTAACTTTGGAGTCAGGTACAGGTGCTTTGTCTCTTAAAGATCTGATAGTAGAGAGTGATACAGGTACAACATCAGATCACTTTCTTGTATACTTTGATATCCCCAACCATATTTCTCCTCCTGCTAGCCAATTAGTGAACTTTGAGTCAAAGGATGTGAGAGAGTTTAAGAAAATGGATCTGAACGAATTTAGACATGACTTGTTCTGTTCATTTACCATTGAAAAACTCACATCTGTGGATCAGGCTATTGACTTGTATCAAAAAACTGTGAAACAAGTTCTGGATAAGCATGCACCTTATGTTACAAGGAAGTTCAAAACAAGCCAATCACCTTGGTGGAATGAATCCTGCAAAAAAGCTAAGATTGATGCTAGAAAGGCTCAACAAAAGTTCTATAAAAACAAAGAAGACAATCAAGCTCGAGAAATTTATAATGAGAAGTGTATTGATAAGGCTATCATTATAAATAAAGCTAGAAACCTTTATTTCAATGAAAAAATTAGCTCTAGCAAAGGAAACCCTAAATCAACATACAAGGTTCTTAACCACCTTCTGGATAAGGAATATGGAACAAGCAAATTACCTCATTGCAGTGATGATACATTGTTAGCAAATGATTTCAAAACATTTTTTGACAAGAAGGTGAAGGATATTTATTCAAACATCGAGAAAGACTTGGTCAACTATAATGGTAAAATCTCCAATGAAAGCATGCACAATCAAAGTAAATTTAGAAAATTTACTGAGTTTCGTGAAGTAACTGTTGAGGAGTTACTTGACCTGGCAAAAAATCTATCAGATAAATCATGTGAGCTTGACGTTCTGCCCATCTGGCGATTTAAAGCATCCTTGCCAGAATTGATTGAAACCATTCACTATATTGTTAATGAATCTTTGAGAACTGGTGATTTTCCTTCAATACTGAAAACAGCTCTAATAAGACCCAGTTTAAAGAAATTTAATCTTGATTCTGATATATTGAGTAACTACAGGCCAGTGAGTAATATTCCCTACATATCTAAGTTGATAGAGAAAGTAGTCCACATTCAACTTGTAGAATTTCTGGATAATGAAGGGCTATTCTCAAAACATCAATCTGCCTATCGTAAATTCCATAGCTGCGAAACAGCTGTGCTTAAAATCCAGAATGATCTTCTCATTATGATGGATAAAAGAAATAATGCTGTGCTGTTGCTTCTTGACTTAAGTGCAGCCTTTGATACAATTAATCATGACATCTTACTTCAAAGACTGAAACATTACTATAGACTAGATGGCATTGTTATTAAATGGTTAAAGTCATACCTTTCAGAAAGAAAATTCAAGGTTACTAATGTTAAAGGTTCTTATTCATCTGAATGCTTGCTCAATATTGGTGTACCACAAGGGTCAATACTTGGACCACTCCTGTTCATCCTTTATACCAAGGAACTTGAAAAGGTTGTAACTATGGATTTTCTATTCACTTATATGCAGATGATACCCAGATATACTATGCTTTTGATGTTGACTCAGAAATAGTTGACCACACAAATATACAGCTTTGTCTGGCAGATGTTAAGAAATGGATGGCACTTAACTTTATGAAACTCAATGATGATAAGACTGAATTATAAATAAATAAATAAATAAATATCAAAAATTTATACATCGCTTTAAAGCTATAATAGGTAAAAACTTAAAGACGCAATGTCATGAAAGATCTAACCCTGCTATCTAAAGCGACCCATATGAAAGACTTAAATTCTAAGCATTATTGTTACAAACATATATCTCTAAGCACATTAGTCAAAGGCTATCTTAAAGTAATGGGGACTCTTTAGTTCCTTCTTAAAATGATCAACATCACTGCATGATCTTATGCTATAAGGAAGCTTATTCCATACTTGAGGTGCAGCTAAACTAAATGATCTATCAGTTTGATGATAATTAGGAACTCTAGGTACATTTAAAATAAAATAGTCCTCATCATGTCTTAGTGACTTATTTAACTCAGCTTTCATGGATATCAATCTAGAAAGATAAGAAGGAGCTATATTATTAATACATTTGAAGGTCATCAGTGCAATCTTATAATTTATTCTAAATTCAACAGGTAAAAAATGAGCTTCCTTGAGAAAAGGGGTAACATGATCAAACTTTCCAATTTTCCTTCCAAATAAAAATCTTACACATGCATTCTGAACTTTCTGTAATTTGTTGATGGTAACTTTTGGGAGTCCAACATATAGGCTATTACAATAGTCCAAACGAGAAAGTATTAAACAATGTACCAGTTGTTTCTTCAGGGCAAAGTTAAGTTTTGAAGCAATTGCTCTGAGATTACGGAGACAAATGTAGCATGATTTCACAGTAGAATTTATCTGTTCATTGAAAGTCAGATATTCATCAAAGTAAATGCCCAGGCTTTTGGCAAATGGCACTGGTTGAATCAGTTCTTCAGAGCTTATTTTCAAGCCATCACCATCAGTAGAAACAAATGGATTTGGCTTCTTAATAACTAATGCTTTTGTCTTTTCTGTGTTCAATTGAAGATGATTCTTGGACATTGGTTACTATGTCAGTCCCATTGAGAAGCTAGATCTTGGACATAGCTTTGGTGAAATACAATTATCCCCCTCATTGCATGCAAAAAATCTGGGTTTCCATTTCGACCATCAACTTGATATGAGTGAGCAAATCAATGTCATCTCTCAGATTTGCTACCTCAATCTTAGGGACCTCAGAAGAATAGGATCAAAACTTAGCTATGAACTCAAGATCCAGCTTGTTCATTCTAATATCCTATCTGTGATTGACTATTGTAATGCTTGTTATGGAGGACTCACTCAGAAAAATGTTCACAGACTTCAAAGCTCCAGAACAATGCTGTCCGTTTCATTTTCAAGCTCAGTGGCAAGAAGAAATGGGATCACATCAAGCCTTACCTAAAAAAACTTCATTTCCTGCCAGTTGAATTCAGAATCAAATTCAAAATTTCCCTCTTGGTTTTCAAGTGTCTTAATAACTTAGCTCCTGAATATCTCAAGGAGCTCATATCAGTCAGAGAAGTCAAAAATGTGAGTCTAAGACTTGATAATGACTTTTACCTCCTTAAAGTACCTCAACCATCACGCCTCTCTAAAACAGATGCCTCTTTCTCATATATTGCTCCCCGGACATGGAATTCTTTACCATATAACATCAGGAGCAGCACAGAGTTAGGGACATTCAAACAACTCCTTAAGACCCATTATTTTGAGACTGCATTTAGTGGAATTCAATAATGTTTGAAATAATGTTGAATAATGACTGAAAAGTATTTGTTGGGATTTTTATCATGGACTGATATTTTCTGGTCTTAAGACATGGTCACGCTTGAATGGCAAAATATTTCCTTGTGTCATATTAATGATTGTCTAAGCGTGTTATAAGTGTTTTATATTTATTTATTTTATTTCTAATACTGTGCTCTGTAAAAAGGCCATGTGATACTTCACGACTACTAGTATAGTTTCCTTATGTCAGAGGGTGAGGACCCCGGTTGGAATAAAGGTTAGGCTGGTTGCCAATCCTGTGCGAGCGAAGCGAGCACGGTAGCTTTTGGTTGAGAGCGAGGTGTCATGGCTTGCCGAGCGAGCTGTAGCAGGGGTCTGGGGGCGCAGCCCCATGGGGTCCAGGGGCAGAGCCCCTGTAGGGTCTAGGGGCGAAGCCCCGGAAAATTTTTTGCTAAAAATGTATAATTTTGCAGGGTTTTCCTTCATTTGAGCAAGAAAATATCCGAGATTTAAACAGCGTGTTTCATTCAAAAATCTCTAATTTTGATTCAGAAGCCCCGAGTAGGCTACACATTATGTAATTCATGATTATTTCCACCTGACAGACAAAATTTGAATCACTTACTCACTGCTCACTATTCTTTTACTCAACCAATTGATGAATTGTAAAAGTAAATGTTCATGTTTCAAAGATCAATTGTGTGTCAGGCTTATAACTTAATAACTAACAAATATAATCAGCTAAAAGGCTGTCGTTTGATATATTACTATCCTAAAAAAATGGAAGCACAGATTTTTTGTTTGATAAGCGAGTCAAAACGTCACCTTTACTCATACACAGGAGTTCGAAAAAAACAAATTTCAGGCTGAATATTGATCATGATTTAATATTGTCTATGTGTCGCTGTATCTTGAATACGAATATTAGATATACTCCTGGTTTTTATTTCTAATTGGATTTTTGTTTTTGTTAAAATTAAGTCCACTCCTTAAAAGTTAAAACTCGATCAGATCACGCCGACTGGAAGTGCAACCACCGCTTTAGAGAGCTTGCAAGTTGCTGCTCTCAGCAGCAGTGTTTTACTACAGCTCACCCTCACAATAATCTAATCAGGTGCAACCAGGATCGCAATCAGGATTGCTAGAGAGCCTCCAGGATTGTAAGCGGAGCTTACAATCCTCTGAAAAAAGTAACAAGTTGGGTTGCTCTGGTTGCGCTAGCATGGTCCATGGAATTCTGGATATATGCTGGATATTATGAGGGAAGTAGATAGACTACGCATATCCTTCAGCTGTAGTAATTATTAAAGCGAGAAGGTGTAATATCATAATATGAATGATACCAACGTAGTAGGTACGTTATTCAGTGTTTCTAATCCTGACTAGTGCTAAGAATAAAATGGGAATTTTATGCATTGCATACTGATGGTGATACAGTGAGTAGCAAACTATGATTGCACGTTTCACTCTCCATTTTTGAAAACTGACTGATGTAACAGTAAAATTGGGCATAATCCACGATTTTTGCAAGTACACCTGAATTCGCCGCGAATTCGCCGCGAATTCAAGTGAATTCAGGTGAATTCAGGTGAATTCGCGGCGGAGTTCGCCAAAAATTTTTTTTGGCGGACTCCGCCGGAGTCCGCCGGAGTTCGCCGCGGACTCTGGCGAATTCACCTGAATTCACCTGAATTCGCCGCGAATACACGCGTATTCGGTGTACTAGTTCACCAATTTTCCAGTTCACCCAGGCGAACAAGTTCGCCGCGAATTCGTGGCGAACTGATGTCCGCCGCGAATTCGCGGCGAACTCAGGTGAACTTGGGCGAACTCAGGTGAACTCAGGTGAACTCAGTTCGCGGCGAATTCACCTGAACTTTGAAGGAACTTTGTCAATGTCACGTCTGGCACGCTTATTTGAGACTAAGATGCAATTCACAATGTCTACCATATGCGTGTCGTCATGGATCCAAAGAACCTTTGGGGAGCCTTCACATATTACGTCATCACTCGACGGGAGGGAGGGGGTTTTCAAATGCTGACAGGTGATGACAGGGGGGAGGGAGGGGTTTAAGGTTTGCTGACGTCAGCGAAAATATTGAATTTTCTAAATTCGAAAATACGATATGCAAACTTTTCGTTCAATATTTTGTTTTGATGTACCCATTTCATTTCTTTGATATGATATCTATATTTCCAAACTAACTGGATGTTCGTCTATGACAATTAGAACCATATTTTTTATTTTTAACGAATTTAACGATATGAATCACACCACACGTACATACTACATAGTTGATATTTCATGTCGGTTGTTTTGATTCGAAATAGTCAAAATTTGTTTTGAAAAAGGAGGAAGGTTTGGTCAATGCTGACTTCATCATGGGGGAGGGGGTCAGCCAATGATGACAAGTGATGACAGACAGGGGGAGGGGGTTGAAAATGGGCAAAAAAGTGATGACATAATATGTGATAGGGTTTCCAACCGATAATATCGCCGATAAAATTATCGGCGATAATTGGACCAAAATCAGTTATCGGTTATCGGCGATAATTTTGTGCCGATAAACCGATAAAATTTAATATTTTTGAAACCATTATATTTAACTCAAATAAAGTAAAAACTAGTCAATTTCACGGTTTTTACTAATTCAAAAGCAACGGGCCAGTTTGAATAACAATTCGTAGCATTTTTCACGGCCATGTGTCTCATGATTATGATTATTATGTCAAAACAAAATACGCCCAAGCTTAGTTTAATTTTTAATTTTTTCGAACTCTTTTAATAAGCGTTTGACCTTCGACTGACGTTCTACTCCGAGTTTCCGTTGATTGATACTTCATACTTCAATTTGTATTTAACATGGCAAGCCACAGCATATTATTATTCTTATTATGACAGTTCTTTACAAAAGAGGGGGAGGAAGTGGTCTGCAAGCATTGTACGAAGTCTTACTCTGCCGAAACTTCGGAGAGCAGTTAAGTTATTCTAGTTTGTGGTATCATCTCAAAGCAAAGCACAGTATTGATCGTCCAGTGTCCACAGGCCGAGATGGCAAAGCGGCCAAAAACTCAGCAAAATTTAATCGTATCATATGCTGAGAAAAAATGCCAAGAACAAATGTATGCTGCCCTTGCAGCTGTTGACAAATTGACTTTCAACCAGATAGCAACGATCAGTTTCATTAAGGATGCTATGAGGGAAAAGAAGTTACTAGCGCACAGCTCGCCGACCATCATACGCAGCAAAGTGGCTGAATTAATGTTTGCGGATTCATAAATTGAGAAAAATTGAAATAAATTGACGTCTAAAAGTGAAGTAAATTTATCGCCGATAATTATCGGTATCGCCGATAATTCACAAAAAGTTATCGATTATCGCCGTTAAAAAATTGCTACCGATAATGGAAACCCTAATATGTGACGGCTCCCTTAGGGTTAGGGTTTTGATTAGGACACTAGAAAAATTGACATCAAGATCTGTGACGTCATTGTCAGGTGTTGCCTGACCCCCTGACGACTTAGGACATTGCTGATTCGCTGAGGACAAAAACCAGTATCGGCGCATATAGGCGTAAATGGCTAAGTCCTTGTGGGTGAGGAGAATGCAGACCGTTGGGAGGCAGCAGGATCTGTCTTCTGTGAGGGATGAGAGCTCCGCATGGATGACAAGGATCTGGGGTTAGGACTTGAAGGTTCCATCGAGGAACCAGCAGGAGCTTTCTGCTTTCTGCTAGGGTCGTGAGTTTGTCACTGGTAGCCCGGATGATCACCCGAGGCGTTGTCGTAGAGGAGCATATCAGCTTGTCTGAGGGTCCGGCAGTCTGCAGAGTGGGTATGAGGTTCAGGACACTCAGTAAACGACCGAGTTCAGGTTCTTAGCCGAAGCCGAGGCCGAGGCCGAGTTTGCATCGTCAAGGCCAGAGCCGAGGCCGAGGCCGAGGCCGAGGCCGAGTTCAACCGAGTTCATATAAATTTCGTGAAGCTACAATTTTATATTGCCGTAAAACTATTTTAAAAGAATCTTTTGCTAATTGAATCGGTTAAATTTGATAAAGTTCTTATGTTTAATTTTAATCCAGAGAAAATTTTAGCTTGTTTGATCCTAAAATTCAGCCTAAGTTTTGAAATATCACATGAAATTCTGGCAATTAGCTAGGTATCAAACTCGGCAAAATGAAGCAAAATTTGGGCGAGACCGAGGCCGAGGCCGAGTTTGAAAAAAGGGCCGATTTTGGCCGAGGCCGAGGCCGAGGCCGAGTACTCGGTCGTTTACTGAGGACACTAGCAGCTGCCAGCTCCGCTTGATCCACCTCCAAGCTTGTCTCCCATCTGTCGTGTCAACTGTCAAGGGTTTGCAGGCTTCATGAGACCTCGTTACCTATGTGGGACGATATCCTGACGAATTAGCATGGGGTTGTGCTCGCATGAACGTCCCGTATCACGTATCCCCTCCGATGACATGAGCCAACAAGCGGTATGGGATAGTGTAAATTGTGATGTGGCGGATCACATGCTGACACCGTGTATCGTGAGTCCCCCAGTGTCTCCACAATGATACATCGGATCGAGCATTATTGTACCCTCCATACGGGCTCTGTTATCTGGATTAACCGAGAGATTCTCGGTATAAATCGATCCAGGATTTAGGTAGTTTATATAATTATAAAGTGAAGAGGCTCCCGACCTAGAGTCCACCCTGTGGGGATCTCCCGACCCAGAGTCCACCCTGGTGTGCCACCGCCGACCCAGAGTCCCCGACCTAGAGTCCCCCGACCTAGAGTCCCCCGACCTAGAGTCCGTTCCTCATGTTGACTTTGCAATCGGGATCTGGTTAGAGGAAAGCGCCGACCAAAACACCTGTATAAGAAAAGCCTTTGCAATTGCAATAACACAGTTTTCCTTCATCGCCGATCGCTAATTTGTTAAATTCGTACTGATTTGGGCTTTTGGGCAAGTTTCCCTCCGGCGAACTCAGGCGGACTCCGGCGAACTCAGGCGGACTCCGGCATCTGAATTCAGGCGAACTAGTTCGCCGCGAATTCGCCGCGAACTGGCAGTTCACCTGGGTGAACTGGAAAATTGGCGAACTAGTACACCGAATACGCGTGTATTCGCGGCGAATTCAGGTGAATTCAAGTGAATTCGCTGGAGTTTGCGGCGGACTCCGGCGGAGTTCGGCGGAGTCCGCCAAAAATTTTTTTTGGCGAACTCCGCCGCGAATTCACCTGAATTCACCTGAATTCACTTGAATTCGCGGCGAATTCGCGGCGAATTCAGGTGTACTTGCAAAAATCGTGGATTATGCCTAAAATTGTAGCTGCACACCTAATTTTAAGTTGTTATTAAATTCTGAAATTTCATGGTTGCTTTAACAAATAATGTTGCCCAGCTAGGATTGCCAGGATTGCAGGTTATTCCAACCGGGGTGAGGACGAGGATGGTTAGGTTTTCAAGGAACTATATTGCTATATAATGGCCTCATGCACACAGCAATTGATCTCTTGCCTTGACTCATCATGGGACACCATGGTGTCCTGACGTCCTGCTGTCCCTGCTTGCGTTTTACCTTCGGGAGAAAGTGACTGGGAAGGGCTTTTTCATCATCTTGTCACTGATGGACAGTGGTACATAACCCCAAGCAACCTTCCCCTTATAGTGAGATAATGCCAAACTACAGAATTGTACAAGTTTCACTTCAATTCCTTGCTATCTGTCACTTATTGCTAACAGAAGTTTGGGACTGCTTAACACCTGTACATCACTGTGTCACAGTCCTTATATCATAGTATCATGTTGGGTACTCTCCCTTATTCTCTAACTTAAGTGACCGAGGAATAGTGGAAAAAGGTACATCATTAAGTATCTCCTTCAGATTTAGCTACCATGGTGGATAGTTCTCCTGGGGATAGAAGCTAGAAAATAATTATTCTGTGGGCTAAGAATCCCGAGCTGTCCTGTTAGGAATGTACAACAGCATGAGCAATGCAAATGTAGGCGTAATTTACCTGCCTTCTGCTTCCTATGAAGCTATGAGACAATTTCATGCTCTTATGCTGTTTGGTGAGTCAGTATAGAACTTCCCTCTTGTCATCAGGGAAGCTGAATGCAGTTTTGTCAGTTTTTTAGAACTGAACTTTCCCTCTCAGAAGCAAGGAGGCGCTATGCTGCTTGGCCAGAATTAGAACTGAAAAAGAAACCTTCCCTCTCAGAAGCAGGGAAGCTCTATGCAGCTTGTCAACTTATAGAAAGGAGGTGGGAACCCTCCCCTTAAATGCTGGGAGGCTTAAAGTTAAATTATCCTTCCCATGACTGCAGGGGACTTCTCATTCACTCTACTAAGAATGGTCACTTGTATACCTTATTCAAGATTAGTAGTGGGGGTCTTAGGAACCACAGGGACCAATCAATCTACTGCACTGGCAGCTGTACAGGCGCCAACACAGTGGATTGATGTAACTCTGTAATCCATATTACAGAGTTACAGTATGTGGGTACCTTTTTAAGATCAAATTTTCACATTGAAATCACTATTTTCATCCGACAACAGTGGATGATAGAATCCCTGCCATTCTGAGTCCATTCTTAAAGAACATGTCATTGGTGATGGCACTGTCTATGATTAATGATCAGAAAGGACTGTTCCGATCCAGCTGATTATAAACTTTATCTCTTACCAAATTACAATACCTCCTGAGCTGTAGAAACTGATATTTATTATTAAGTTATCAAATAATTAGTAGCACTCATTGGCAATATGATACTCCTCAATGTCCTGTCAAAACATTACAGCGATTTTCTGGCCTGTCGTAGTCTACCTACATAGGCAATTCAAGGGAATGTTCAACTCAGATGGTTGTTTGTACATAATGGCCTCCGCGGCACTTGTTTGTACATAGTGGCCTCCGCGGCACTTGTTTGTACATACTGTAGTGGCCTCCGCGGCACTTGTTTGTACATAGTGGCCTCCGCGGCACTTGTTTGTACATAGTGGCCTCCGCGGCACTTGCGATGGTGATCGGACTTTCATTGTCCATGAACAACCATGATGCTTCTTGGATCCATATTCCAGGTATGACTGACAGAGCATTGGCTCTTGGTGTGCCATTCAGCAGAAAGAAATTACACCTCCATAGTCGTGGCATGATCTTGCCTGTATTCTGACGAATTGAATGAACACTTCAAGACCTCAATAGGTCTGCCGGTCTGTCGTGCATTGTTAAGCTCTTAAGAGCTAAAGACCTCCAAGGGTCTTACAGAGTCGACCTCAATAGGTCTGTCACTCTGACCATTGCTAGACACCTCAACGGGGTCTCACAGAGTCGTCCTCAATAGTTCTGTCACTCTGTTACATAACTAGACTCCTCAAAAGGGTCTTTCATAAGAGCCGACCTCAGTAGGTCTGTCACTCTGTCATATGATCACTCTGTCATATACATGACTGACACCTCAATAGGGTCTATAAGAGTGGTTGAGTACAGTCCTCAATAGGTCTGTCATATGACTAGGCACTCTAACTCTCTAAGATGTGCCTTTTATAGACCTTCTGATATTCAAATCAGGTCTGTTAATGTCTTATATGCTTATAGACAAAGATCTGACCTCAACTGCTCAACTATGCTAAATGCATGAACTAGACCATTGAAGAGTTGAAGAGGACTACCTTATTGGCCTTTATTTAATGGCCTTTTTTAACTCGCCCTTTTTGAACTGGGCCCTATGGACAAAAAATTCAGAAATCATTCTTGAACCATTTTAACCGGCCCCTTGGACAAAAATTTTGCAAACAGTTGCAAAACCAAGAAATTTTTGCTTAAAAATAGCCACAAAAACCAACTTAAACTGAGTAAATTGCATCAAAAAACCCAAATCCTGGTCTAATATTATGATTAAGGTCATTTTTGTGTTGTATAATGACTATCAAATGAACTTAACAGTAAGTAAGATGTAAGTAATGAAAGTTTCATATGACCTAAATCAGCTGGCCTTTAATTTTATCGCCCCATTTTAATCAAGCTTTTTAACCGGCCCTTTGGACAAAAATCTCAAAGACGTTTTTGTCCTTAAGGGCCGGTTAAATAAGGGCCAATAAGGTATCCGGTTGAAACACCTGAGCAACAGCTATTATATTATAAACAGATTTGAGTCTCTGGAGACTTATTATAGACACTTTCAAGGGTTTGTTTGAGAGTTCACTTTTGATTGTTGGTTAAACTTGATACCTCATCACTCCTTGGTGATAGGTGGGCTATCGCCTCACTTTATACTAACAATTGCTTAAGTGCCTAAGTGATCAGAATCACTTTGATGTAACTAAGTAGTAAATACCTACTAATTTGGAGTTAATAGATACACACTACAAAACAACAGTTTGGTTGTTATATCATTATAGTATAAGGGGTCTTGCACCCACACTTGTTTAACGATAAGGTCAAAATAAGCCAAGAAATAAACTTACCATTCTCTCACTCAAGGGTTGAATCAGGTCAGAGATGCATCCTGTACAAATAGCATCTGTAGTTCGCTATTTAGACTATTGTATTCCTGAAACTGAGTATTGCTTCATGGTATTTTTAATCCATTAGGTCTTATTTGGTAATCAATGATTTGGTAATAAATAATTCAGACCTGAACAAAACGTAAGATTTGTTTAAAAGTTGAGATTGACTTAAAGTTTGATAACTACAATAGGTTGCTTATCTGCTGTTATCAGAAAATGAATGAAGTATGGAACTGGTCCACCTTTCAGAGTTGCACTAAACACATGTACATGACAAGTGGCAACTGTTCAGATAACATCACATACTAAAACTGTTCAACTGGAACTCTGATGTCTGAAAGTAAACATGTTAGTTCTTCATAAACTGATTTTTAGAATGTAAATGTTAAGTTCAATAAAATAAATAAGTCAACAATGTAAATAAAAGTTGACAAAGATGAAATGAAGATGTAAAAGAATGATTTCAAGAACCGTGGTGTGATTGAATCCTTCACGGAAAAAACTGACCTGTTCTAGGTGACGATCGAGATGTTGAGAAATTCAGCGCTCGATTCTCAGACATGATGATTCACTTGAGTGCAGCGGCTCCGACTAAGTAAAATTTTAATTTTTACTTTAAATTGTGGTGGTTGATCCTCCCGGATCTATTGGCTCATGTGAACGTATCCAGTAGGGAGAAGTCACAAGTTTCTTTAATTAGGAAATCATTGTCTTCAAAAATGTACCTACTTACCTATCAACTAGAAATAGGTGGTTGTTTGAAATCATTGTCTTCAAAAAGGTACCTATTTCATTAGTAACACTTGAAAACTATTGTTTTCAAAAGGTACTTATTCACAAGATCCTCAAAAGAAAATAATTCTTTTCAAAACGGTACCAATTTCAAGTTACACTGTCCAAGAAAGCTCTTTTTCAAAAGGTACCTATTTCATTAAAGTTGCAAAGAAGAATATTATTGTTTTCAAAAGGTACCCATTTCACAAGTTTCATTAGAGAAAATCATTGTTGACAAAAGGTACATATTTCTTGATTTTCAAAAGGTACTCATTTCACAAGTTACACTAGGTAGAGAAACGATTGTCTTCAAAAGGTACCTATCAACTAGAAATAGGTAGTTTTCAAATCATTGTCTTTAAAAGGTACCTATTTCATTAGTTAAACTAGAAAACTATTGTTTTCAAAAAGTACCTATTCACAAGATCCTCGAAAGAAAATAATTCTTTTCAAAAGGTACCAATTTCACAAGTTACACTGTCGGAGAAAGCTATTTTTCAAAAAAGTATTTATTTCATTAAAGTTACACAAGAGAATATTATTGTTTTCAAAAGTTACCCATTTTTCACAAGTTTCACTAGCGTCTTTATTAAAATCAATTGCATTTCAAAACGATATTAAAAATTTTAAAAACACTTATTACATAAGTTAAATTTGGAACGTAATAGTTCCTGCGCTCGCCCCGGCACCTCCGGTCCCGGGGGTGGGTTTCATGTATCATGTCTGACAGTCATGATTAAAAAGTCACGTGACCTTGATTGGGGCTGTTAATAGTAAATGTAGTCACGTGATCAAAATTGGGGGCTAGGAATGGCTAATGTGTCACGTGATCAATATGCTAATTATGTACATAAATATGCATCATTAGGCCACTTGGTGAGGTATATTCACCGGTTTATATTTTCTTCCTACTTCCTTCGATATAGTTCTGTGAGGCATGTCTGTCGCGTATATTGCAGCTGCTCCTCCAGCCGTAAGATATCTCAGGGTATCTCACCGTATCTATTACGCTGTGTCACGTGCGATGATGATGCGTATCACGTGATCTAGCTCACCACCAATAGATGTGCCACGAAAAGGTCACGAAATTATTACGTACAATCACAGGACAGTACCATGTGGGCACATCAATGAACTGCTATTGGTTAACAGTATTCCACCCAGACCCGGATAAGAAACGACTGAAGGTGGACAAATTTATCCACCTCCATTTTCTCGGCTTCTGAGTGGTTTTGAACTAAACAAAAAATATCCTCTATTTCAGTGTTGGTCAATGGTTTAGTTGAGCTAAGTTTTGTCATCGAACTTTCAATAACTTTTAATTTCAATTAATTAAGCCGGTAATTAATATTTGCACGCAGGAGCGCTATATACGAGCTATATAACGGACTAATTGAGTTACGGCTTGCGCGGTAGATATGTTGTGGCTACATGGCAAGTATAGTAATTCCTGGAATGCTTCTTTGCGGGGCCTAATTTCACTGCTGCCGGGTTGATATGATCATAACGATACACACCTTTTAGTTTTATTACGATATAATCAAATTGAATCTACACTTGAGTGTAACATCAATGTTGAACGAGATTCAAGATTTTCCGTTTCAAGCAGAAACTCCACAGTCCACACTCTCTAGCAGAGTAGAAACCTAAAAGACGTTCAAAAATTAGAAAAAACAAAACAAAAAAACTGTCTTTGTCTTATATTGATATAGGTAGGTACTGATACCACTGTCGATGTCATAATACTGTTGCATAATGACACTCCTCTACTCCTCTATAATGTAACTGTCGTAGTGTCGTAGTACTGTCGCATGATGTACTGTCGTATGTCATATAACCATTGTATGATGACACCTCTTCATAAATATGTAACTGTCGTAGTACTGTCATGATGAACTGTCGTCTGTCATATAACTGTTGTATAGTGACACCGCCTCATAAATATGTAACTGTCGTAGTATGGGGGCTGTAGGATGTACTGTCGTCTGTCAGTATAACTGCTGTATAATGACACAGCCTCGCCAATATAACTGTCGCATAACTGTCGCATGATTTTCTGTCATAACTGTCGCATAACTGTTCATAACTGTCGCATGTGACACTTCTCTATAATATAACTGTCGTAGTACTGTCGTCCGCTGTCGTATGATGTACTGCCGTCTGTCATATTACTGTCATATAATGACACTTCTCAATAATGTAACTGTCGTAGTACTGTCGCATGATGTTCTGCCGTCTGTCATATTAATAGGCATAATGACACCGACTCGCAAATATGTATTACCTTAGTACTGTCGCAGTACTGTCGCATGATGTACTGTCGTCTGTCATATATAACTGCTGTATAATGACACCGCCTCGCCAATATGTAACTGTTGCAGTACTGTCGTCGCATGATGTTCTGTCGGTCTGTCATATAACAACTGTCGCATAACTGTCGACACTTCTCTATAATATAACTTTCTTTCGTAGTACTGTCGCATGATGTTCTGCCGTCTGTCATAGTACTGTCACACAATGACACTTCTCAATAATGTAACTGTCGTAGTACTGTCGCATGATGTTCTGCCGTCTGTCATATTATAACTGTTGCATAATTACACTGCCGCAAATACCTATGTAGTACCTATTGTTGCAGTACTGTCGCATAACGCACTGTCATTACTGTCGTACACTCGTACCTACAACTGTCGCATAATGACGTTCATTAGAAAGTATGAGAAAAAGAAAAACGCCTTTTGTATACAGCCATGATCTGAAATAAGGAAGTAACTGCAAATTTGTGTGAACATTTCAGGGATTTTGTTATCTGGAAGAAGGAAGTAGGTATCTTACGTAGATACTTCCTTTTCCCGATAAACCATGAAAAAGCGGCAATGATTTGGTGCAGTTGCTTCCTTTCCTGAACATAATATTATGGTGGGCTGTTGCGAATAAAAAGGAAGTACCTAACTGATCAGAATATTACTGTAAAGAAGTAAGTGTAGGTTTAGCCGAGAATATTTTCAAATCATTTGCAATTAATCCATTAATTGATTAATCCATCAATGGGCCCCATCAATTAATCCATGGGATATTTTCGGATAAACATGATGAAATTCATATGATATACTGAGCGATGAATGATCATAAATTCAGTCGGCTAATTTTTGTTTTATTTACTTCTTTTTACTGTAAAATTGTCAGTTACCTACTTCCTTTTTATCCACAAGAGCCGGCCATAATAATATGTTCAGGAAAGGAAGCAACTGCACCAAAAAGAAATACCTAACTGCACCAAATCATTGCCGCATTATCATGGTTTATCTGGAAAAGAAGTAGGTATCTACGTAAGATACTTCCTTAGATTCCAGATATTAGATAACAAAATCGCAAATCCTGAAATGTTCTCAAAAATGGCAGTTATATTATTAGTAGTTACTTCCTTTAAAAATTTTTCAGGGACATTTCCCACGCAAATGACTTAGCCCATCTTGTAGAGCTCAACGAGCTGAAAATGTTGGTACCAGCTTTCAAAATTTGCAGTTACTTCCTTTTTCCAGATCACGGCAATAGTTCTATAAATTTGACGCGCAGATTTTTCATTGGACAAAATCATCAAATAATTCGGTCATTGATTTGTTTTTTGGCTCATGATTGAATTGGCATTTAGGTATCTGGCATAACCGAAATATATCCCATTTTCAATTGGCATCCTTTTTCATACTAATATCTTTATATAGGTAGGTAGGTACCTACTTACAGTATAAGCTCTCCCCACAGTGTGAAAAATTGAAAAATTGTGTTTATTTATCTCAATGTAGCAACTTCCTGTTGAAAAGCATTAGAGAATCTTCGAAACTCTCTCTTGTGTAACATGATGAAGTTGCAAAAGCAGTTGAGCATCACATCACATACAACACTAATTTTATAGTTATACGTAAGTACTTAGGATAGGCGGTTGGCATGACGTCACTATTGTGAATCAAAGCAGTTAATCAATGACGTTGACTGTACATGGGTATTACCTATATGCAATGTGGTGTTCCAAGTAAGCAGGTTGCAACTTTATCCCTATCTAAACATCCAAAACCTTTGGGAGATCAGACACTCATGATACTAATTATATACAAGGCGGTTTAACGTCATCAACTTGTGACTTCAGACAGTGACAAAAATTCAATTGTACAAAACTTGTGTGCAATGTAATTTTCAATTCCGTGTATGCGTTTGGACTTGCTCGCTCATCACTCCGTGGGGCTAATCCATTTATATCACTGATTCAATGCTTCGCGCTTTGATCTTACGGAACGTGATTGAAAGAATTGCTGAATACCGCAAGAATATGCCGGTAATTATAATGCAATTAGAGGATATCACATATCAGACTTGTGGCTATGGATAAAACGTCCACCTTCAGTTTTAAGCCCTTTTGCAGGTAGTTAATTTAAATTAGGCGTAATTAATTAACTATATGTGGTAGAGTTTTAGTTTTTGTTTCAACGCACTCAAGAAAGATAGAACGGAGGATACTGAAAAGGCCATGCCACAGTTACTTATAATAGTCGAGTTATGAGCCGTCAACGGTCAAAGTTGAATTTGGATAAACTAATCCACATATGGGCGAAATACTGTTAAGAGTTGTTGCGTGTTGGAAAATAAGAGCGTTATTGGTCGGCTGATATCATCTCGTGGCTTCGCCACTCGATGATATCAGCCGACCAATAACTACTCATATTTTATACCTTAGATATCTGAAAAACCTCAGTCATAGCTTAATAGATCTTGATGGGAGGGATGATTTGAAAATAAATTAAAGATTTCGATTTATAATTAAAGTTTAAATAACCTTATTATCTTTTCAATGTCATTTAGATAGTCATGTCACCTGTATTCCTCAGATAGACTGATTTGATGAATTTCATCTGAATTGTAAATTTCGTTTCCATTTGACTTGTAACCTTTTTATTGCCCATTTTTTCAAGGTACTTTTGAAGGTACATATCAAAATCTTCCAAGTATTTAAATTGAACTTATGAACTTAATCTCGGTCAGTGATACATAGGGGGAGTTCCTCCTCCTCAGTGTGTTCCATGACTGACTCTTTATCCTTTCTTATTTACTGTATAACTTCTGGTTTGGGACCCTCGCCCAGATTTTCAAGAGCACTCAGCTAAGCTGTTAATAATATTGTGTTTATACTTTTATAAGCAAAACCTTAGTGTCAGCCCAAGGGTCCATGATTAATGATTATACTAGCCTTCTAGCTCTTAAAATAATATTATCTTCTCCAACCTCTTTCTTCGAAGTAGCAGAAGAGCGATACTTAATACTACTAGGGTTTCACAACATTCTTAGAATTCCATATAGTTCTGTACAAATATGTCATTACTTTTCTTCCCTGGGAATGTATTGCTACACTAGTACCCTTATGTGTGACACCTATTCCATCACAAACTCCTTTCCCATGTGAGGTCTCAGAATATTTCCTAGTAACTTCTTTTTTGAGAAGGCACGTGATCTCATGAAGGAGCTTTCCTGTGATGTACTGATTTTGGAACTCATTGCTTGGCCCATCTGATCATAAGGCGTTCAATATCAAGGAATAAGAATTAAAAAAGATTTGTCCAAAATCAAATCTTCTCGTTGATATAATCTAGCCACTTTTTCTTGACTCACTCTACATCAGGAAGCAATTGTCTATATTTCTTTTGCTCTCCTGGGTCATTCAACCCTCTATCTTCTATTCCAAGTTTTTCCCTCCACCATACCATTCCTGTATAGTGATGGACTTATTAATTCAAGTGTTAAAATAAACTAATAACTAAATCTCGGAGACACATTGGAGAAGGTCCCTGAATCTATGCCAAACATTGGTGAAGGTCTTCTTCCTCAGTAGCTCAGTGTGATCTATAACGGTCACTGTTCAGCTGTGTCGTCAGATGCTTTATCCTGGTTGCAACCCTTTTCCTGTACCTATAGTGATGGACTTATTCAGGTGTTATAAATAAACTACAGTAATGAACTGAATCTCGGTCAGAGACACATTGTAAAAGGTCTTCTTCTTCAGTGTGACCCACTGTTCTGTGTCGTCAAGAGCATCACCACATCTGAATTGCGACTCTCCTTCAAGTCTTCAGGAGAACTCACCTGTTCTATAGTAATAATATTGTGCTTTCCGCTGGTATTTGTGTGCCAGTAACAATGCTGCTGCGTCAGTGGGTAGAGTTTCTTTCACTAGATTTATCTTTCACTAGATTTATCTGATATATTCGTTTCTTACATGATTGGACAAGCCTTTTCCACGAATGAAGGTAGTTCAGTCTCTTCGGATAAATTATAAGGTGATACAGTAGGGGAGATAGGCGGCAAATGGGACAGTTTGTCAAATGGGACAGCTTCATATCTCACTTAATTTTGGTCATTATGTAACATGAGACCTTTGAATATGTTCCAATTAGTGGAACATAGATGGGAATTGAATTGCAGGTTGAATGCAATAAGTGGCACGGTTTAAGGCTACAAAGCTGAACGAAGTCATCAGAACTAGGAAGTTGAGATTTTCATTTCGACTGTTGTGTTCGCATTATTGTTTTTAGGTCGCTTTTTTCGGTTTTATAGCCGATATCAGACATCTTATGATGTTATTCAAACGTCAAAAAACGTTGCTTCTCTAATATTCAGAATATATTATGCGAATTATGCATGCCATGTGAAATGGTCAAATGGGACAGATCGAAATTTGGAAAATGGGACACCCTTTCGGCAGAATATTTCCATCTCATTAAACGTATTATTGCTTTTTGACCAACTTGAATTAATAGAAATAGCGTATTTTTCATCATGGAACAGCCGTACTGGTGTATTCGGCATTTCTCATCAACTTCGAAAATTTTCTCTTATTCCAGGCTAAAACTGATTATGGCATGTTTGCACGGTTTTTTCAAATCTGATCAAAAGTCCATTTCTAATGCACAAAATATCAAAATGACATCATACACCCAATATCAGGCAGCAGACAACTATGGGGACTGGGTTTTTGCGTGATGGGACAGGGTGTCCCATTTGGTAATCATGGCACTTATAAAATGGGACACTGTCCGTCAAATGGGACAGCTCATTATCTCAGAAACCCTTCATATTAATGACCTTGGAATGTGCAACAGAACATATTTCCACAATTCGAGCATCCTGGAACATAAATTTCACACAAAGCGTAGATCCTTTCATTCAAAATGTTCATCTCAAATTTTTGTCCCATTTGCCGCCTATCTCCCCTACTAAGAAATTGCCGAAGAAATCAAACTGATGCGGTCATCACCCGGGTCCTCTGTTGCGTGTCTTGGGGATAATGGTCGTTGCTCTGGAGTCGGAAAGTTGAGGTGAGAGTTGTGGAAGTTTTCTTTGAGGTCTTGGAATGCTTGGAATGGGAGAGCAGCAGGGAGTCCTGCAGTTTTTCAATCTGGTCCTCAGGCTCATAATAATTAAACCTGTTTGAAGCAGTTTAGACTCTGCCACAAAATTTGGATCGAAGCCTTCTTCCCTACTGATTTACTGATTTCAGATATGATATCTCAGTAACTGTCTATACCAGTATATCGTGACACCAAATGTCCTGTCTTTCACTTGTCATTATGATCGATGATACATTTTCTAGCTGTGTCCATGTTCCTCCAAAATATACGCAGAAGAATGAGCTAACAACCAATACATATTATTATCCCAATATTCAAATTGTAGCGGTAACCCCTCATCACTACCTGTAGTAAATCATCAGTGTGACTGGTACGGGTTTCAGCTGCAGATCTCGGGGGTGAAGGAGTTAGACCGTCTGATTGTTCTGCTAAACGCACTCATATTGAGTCTAGGTCGAATATGCCAGTAAATCATTAGCTGGTTAAAAATGAGTTGCTGATCAGCTTGAGGGTCAGTTCTCCGGTATTTGTTTGGCTTGCTGCTTACGTGTACTGGCATGGTTTGGACTTTGGTTGAAACTGGCAATCCAAGGGGATCTCCCGGGGTTTTACTTTGAAAACTTGGAAAAGTTCTCTTTGCGACTTCATTATCAATGGTATTATAAGGATAGTTTCAATCGTACTTGTAGTGAACGTACGGAATGTTCAGTGTTCACTAAAAGTTTTTTGTGAACACGTTCATTAAAACAGTTTCACGTTCAGAACGTTTTTTTAAAGAACCAAAGTTGCAAGAGCCACAATAAAACTGTTCATTCAGCAACATAATATCAATACAATGTCAAGAATCTTTATCTTCTCCTGTTCTTTCTGCTCCTGGGTATAGATTCCATGTCATTGCAGAAGCTGAGCTCAGAAATCATGAAACCACCGTTTCGCATGTTAGTTAGTATTTCAGGGACATTAATCCGAGTGGTCATGATTGTAACTCGTGAGCTCCCCGCCTTTCCGTTGACGTCACTCATCTCTTGGAGAAGATATGAATGTTGAAGCAATCTCCCAGCTACATCTGGCACTGGTTGGAGTTTGATCTGACGGACCAGACAAACTTTTATGAGAGGTAGGAGGGCAGGAATCACCCTGTGACACTCCTTCTTCTAATATATACCCTGGTCAGTCTTTTCTTTTACCGCGGGGGGGGGATTACCGCCCTGGCCAGGGCGGGAATTAATAAAAAATATTGTAACCTAACATGCCAACATCTTGGGGATAATGGCCTTTGCTCTAGAGTCAGCCAGTTGAGCTGAGGGTTGTGCGGACTGGCTTTAAGGTCCTTGAATGCTTTAAGATCCTTGTCAAAGAGGGTCAGGATTGTAGTATTCGAGTGAATAAAACTAGTGGTGTTGTGAACCGCAGTTACCCTCGATCCGCCTAGTAGAATATTCATGAGAGACACCATGCTTGGTTAAAAACAATAAGTCGAATGGACCAATCTTCATATCATCCTTTGAATGCTTACCAGATTCCACGTGTGGTGTCTTAACAGTATTTTGCCCATATGTGGATTAGTTTATCCAAATTCAACTTTGACGGCTCATAACTCGACTATTATAAGTAACAGTGGCATGGCCTTTTCAGTATCCTCCGTTCTATCTTTCTTGAGTGCGTTGAAACAAAAACTAAAACTCTGCCACATATAGTTAATTAATTACGCCTAATTTAAATTAACTACCTGCAAAAAAGGGCTTAAAACTGAAGGTGGACGTTTTTATCCATAGCCACAAGTCTGATATGTGATATCCTCTAATTGCGCATTATAATTACCGGCATATTCTTGCGGTATTCAGCAATTCTTTCAATCACGTTCCGTAAGATCAAAGAGCGCGAAGCATTGAATCAGTGATATAAATAGATTAGCCCCACGGAGTGATGAGCAAGTCCAAACGCATACACGGAATTGAAAATTACATTGCACACAAGTTTTGTACAATTGAATTTTCGTCACTTTCACAACTGAAGTCACAAGTTGATGACGTTAAACCGCCTTGTATATAATTAGTATCATGAGTGTCTGATCTCCCAAAGGTCTTGGATGTTTAGATAGGGATAAAGTTGCAACCTGCTTACTTGGAACACCACATTGCATATAATACCCATGTACAGTCAACGTCATTGATTTACTGCTTTGATTCACAATTGTGACGTCATGCCAACCGCCTATCCTAAGTACTTACGTATAAAGTGCGTTGTAAGGATGTGTGATGCTTAACTGCTTTTGCAACTTCATCATGTTACACAAGAGAGGAGTTCGAAGATTCTCTAATGCTTTTCAACAGGAAGTTGCTACATTGAGATAAATAAACGTAATTTTTCACACTGTGGGAGTGAGCTTATACTGTAAGTAGGTAGGTACCTATATAAAGATGTAAGTATGGAAAAGGATGCCAATTGAAAATGGGATATTATATTTCGGTTATGCCAGATACCTAAATGCCAATTCAATCATGAGCCAAAAACCAGTTCAATGACCGAATTATTTGATGATTTTTCTGGTAATGAAAAATCTGCGCGTCAAATTTATAGAACTATATTGCCGTGATCTGGAAAAAGGAAGTAAAGGAAAAAGGAACTGCAAATTTTGAAGTTTCAGTACCAACATTTTCAGCTCGTTGAGCTCTACAAGATGGGCTAGGTCATTTGCGTGGGAAATGTCCCTGAAAAATTTTTAAAGGAAGTAACTACTAATATAACTGCCATTTTGAGAACATTTCAGGGATTTTGCGATTTTGTTATCTAATATCTGGAATCTAAGGAAGTATCTTACGTAGATACCTACCGACTTCCTTTTTCCAGATAAACCATGATAATGCGGCAATGATTTGGTGCAGTTACTTCCTTTTGGTGCAGTTACTTCCTTTCCTGAACATATTATGACCGGCTCTTGTGGATAAAAAGGAAGTAACTGACAATTTTACAGTAAAAAGAAGTAAATAAAAACAAAAATTAGCCGACTGAATTTATGATCATTCATCGCTCAGTATATCATATGAATTTCATCATGTTTATCCAAAATATCCCATGGATTAATTGATGGATTAATCAATTAATGGATAAATTGCAAATGATTTGAAAATATTCTCGGCTAAACCTACACTTACTTCTTTTACAGTAATATTCTGATCAGTTACTTCCTTTTTATTCGCAACAGCCCACCATAATATTATGTTCAGGAAAGGAAGCAACTGCACCAAACCATTGCCGCTTTTTCATGGTTTATCGGGAAAAGGAAGTATCTACGTAAGATACTTCCTTCTTCCAGATAACAAAATCCCTGAAATGTTCACACAAATTTGAAATTTGCAGTTACCTACTTCCTTATTTCAGATCACGGCTGTATACAAAAGGCGTTTTTCTTTTTCTCATACTTTCTAATGAACGTCATTATGCGACAGTTATAGGTACGAGTGTACGACAGTAATGACAGTGCGTTATGCGACAGTACTGCAACAATACCTACTACATATTTGCGGCAGTGTCATTATGCAACAGTTATAATATGACTAATGACAGACGGCAGAACATCATGCGACAGTACTACGACAGTTACATTATTGAGAAGTGTCATTGTGTGACAGTACTATGACAGACGGCAGAACATCATGCGACAGTACTACGAAAGTTATATTATAGAGAAGTGTCATTATGCGACAGTTATGACAGAACATCATGCGACAGTACTGCAACAGTTACATATTGGTGAGGCGGTGTCATTATACAGCAGTTACATGACAGACGACAGTACCTACATCATGCGACAGTGCTGCGACAGTACTAAGGTAATACATATTTGCGAGTCGGTGTCATTATGCAACAGTTATAATATGACAGACGGCAGAACATCATGCGACAGTACTACGACAGTTACATTATTGAGAAGTGTCATTATGTGACAGTAATATGACAGACGGCAGTACATCATACGACAGTACTGCGACAGTTATATTATAGAGAAGTGTCATTATGCGACAGTTATGCAACAGTTATGCGACAGTTATGACAGAAAATCATGCGACAGTTATGCGACAGTTACATATTTGCGAGGCTGTGTCATTATACAGCAGTTATATGACAGACGACAGTACATCATGCAACAGTACTACGACAGTTACATATTTATGAGGCGGTGTCACTATACAACAGTTATATGACAGACGACAGTTCATCATGTGACAGTACTACGACAGTTACATATTTATGAAGAGGTGTCATTATACAATAGTTATATGACATACGACAGTACATCATGCGACAGTACTACGACACTACGACAGTTACATTATAGAGGGAGTGTCATTATGCAACAGTACTATGCCATCGACAGTGGTATCAGTACCTATAACAGTATAAGACAAAGACAGTTTTTGTTTTGTTTTTTCTAATTTTGAACGTCTTTTAGGTTTCTACTCTGCTACAGTCTACAGAGTGTGGACTGTGGAGAGTTTCTGCTTGAAACGGAAAATCTTGAATCTCGTTCAACATTGATGTTACACTCAAGTGTAGATTCAATTTGATTATATCGTAATAAAAGGTGTGTATCGTTATGATCATATCAACCCGGCAGCAGTGAAATTAGGCCCCGCAAAGAAGCATTCCAGGAATTACTATACTTGCCATGTAGCCACAACATATCTACCGCGCAAGCCGTAACTCAATTAGTCCGTTATATAGCTCGTATATAGCGCTCCTGCGTGCAAATATTAATTACCGGCTTAATTAATTGAAATCAAAAGTTATTGAAAGTTCGATGACAAAACTTAGCTCAACTAAACCATTGACCAACACTGAAATAGAGGATATTTTTTGTTTAGTTCAAAACCACTCAGAAGCCGAGAAAATGGAGGTGGATAAATTTGTCCACCTTCAGTCGTTTCTTATCCGGGTCTGGGTGGAATACTGTTAAGAAGGGTGAGTGAATGTCACTCCGTGTTGTAGAAACAGTTTTCTATCTCTAGAGACAGCTCGTGCTCAAATTGATAGAGTAGCAGGGAGTCCTGCTGTTTTTCAATCTGGTCCCCAGTGCAGTGAGTGTAATTCCTCTGTTGCGAGCTCTCATATTATATACGGTAAATACACACATGGGTGTGTAATTACCACATTAATTCCACGAGCTTGCGAGTGGAATTCATGCAATAAATGCACGAGCTTGCGAGTGCATTTATTGGAGTAATTGCACGAGCTTGCGAGTGCAATTACGATGGTAATTTACACACCCAAGTGTGTATTTACTGTATTATTACCCTGCCATATATGTAGCAATCAAAGGAGACGGACTGAATAGAAACATAGCAACATTTTTATATGAATGAACGTTTGTTGTATTCGGTCTCAATGATTTACGATCAAAATCTCAATAGGTACGCTATTTCATAATTGAAAAAAGCGAATATTTTGTACAATTTTGCCTTTGATGAATTTGTAAAAGTCAACATCCCATAATCATCGTGTTTAGCTGTTCAATTTAGCGAATAAGTTTTGAAGATCAAATGTCCAAATGATAGAACCAGCGCCCAGCATTGATATACCTAGTACCTACATACTGTTAGTGTATGAATTAGTGTCTGTATAATATACACTTCACAAAAATTTTGTTTAAATGATATTTCATTGCCATAAAAACATGTTGCATGAAAGTTAAGTACTCGATCGAAACTTCGAAAACATTCACACCACAACCATTTAAGCATACAAGCAAAAATAACAACTGACTCAAGAGCCACAATCTTATGCGGATAGAATTTATTATATACGGTAAATACACACAAAACTCGCCTCTTTACTGTTTACCCTTAAAGAAAAACAGTACACGATCACATGTATAGTACTGAATTATAGTTAGCTAATTCGTTTCAATGTATCAAAAGGTATGTACTTTGTACTGCTCAGTTGATCAATAAGTATTAAGTAGGTATTGCACAATAAATCATTATCTTTATTCTTTACTCCGATCCAAAATGAGAAACGAACACTGACTGATAGAAGTGATAACAAACAGAAATGATGCAAATGAAATTGATAAAACGGAGCAACACACCATATAAATGGAGCCACAAGTCTGCGTTATCTCTCAAACAGATAGATAAATAAACACTGAAACACAGATGGAGTAATCAGGCGCGTCTGGCTGGCGCCATTTAGGTATATACGATAGTGTTCCTTTTATCTATTCTATCTTTAATCTTTTGTTGCCCTTCAATGATATCGTTTAGTTATAGTGTATTTTATACATTGTGCTCCTTATCTACTTTATGTCTTGCTAACGAACGTACCATCCATTAGGACATAACAAATCATGCTCCTTGTCGCTATTTTATCTTGTTTAAAAGTATACATACGGTTGATAATACATTATATCGATTATCGAGTCTTTTTTATATGAGTTGTGCGATAACAGATATCATGGGAGCTTATTATCGTCCTATTTATATCCTCAAATAGATAGCAAATAGGTTAGAATCGTGCGAATGGCCGTTTCAGAAAATGAGTAGTAATTCAACAGTAGTAATTCAACAGTAGTAATTCAACAGTTGGGAATAGTAATTCAACACTTGAATAGTAATTCAACAGTGTAATTACACACTTGACAGTAATTCAACTGCTGGGTACGGTGATATTACATGATTAATTTTGCTCAAAAATTCGAAAAGTAATTACACTGCAGGGTAATAATAACAATAATATTATGCTCTACATCAAGAAACAATTGTCTTGCTCTCCTGGGACGCTCAACCAGTTTGCTCTTTGTTTCTATTCCAGCTTAATAAATGTTTCTCTCCACCATATCACTTATGTGCATTGATAGACTAAATGCTTAAATGATCCAAATAATAGCTGAGTAGCTGGACTATTTCTTGAAATGTTTTCTTATCTTTTGTGCGTATTCTACAAGATACGGCAGTCTGCCATTAGAAAGTGATGGGCTGGATCTGATGGTTCAATCATAAGCTGTTGGTAGTCTGGGGGTGCTCTAATTGATAAAGCAGCAGGAAGTCCTGCAGTTTTCAATCTGATCCCAAGTGAGTTCAATTGCTCTGTTGCGAGCTCTTGACGGATATTATATCAATGATATGCTGAAGAATGAAGATGGCATCATAAATAAGAACCATCCCATCCTCGTCGCCAGAAACTGTACGCAACTAGGGAAGATCAGGACACAACGGAAACACGGATATTTTAAGTTCAAGGACCAAAGGGACAGCCATTAAAAGGTTACACACATCCAACACTACCATTTCACGCGATGTAAAAACATTCTAAAACTAAAAGTCTAAACAGTGGTGTATCATATTACTTTATCCTAAAACTAGCACCACTACCTACAGCGCAATCTGGTACCTTGATGGCGCCTGGGTTTTTTGTGGTATCTTGACCTCTTTATTGTGTCTCTGCAACTCCGAACACTACATATGAGACTGCTCATTCCTCAAACGAAATTATGCCTTTGTGGGGGATATGAGCGGTTTCATGAAAAGTAATAATTCTCCCACTTTGATGGAATGAAAATATAATATTCTGACCAATAGAATTACTCTAAGAAATTTCTCGATTTTAGCCAACAAAATTTATTCTTAGATTCAAGTTTCTCATTTATATATAACTAGCAGGCCCGCTGGGGGGAAAACGCTTCTCACTCGGCTACACAACACCCTCCCACAAATTTTAGAACATTCAAAGCGATGGGATACTTTTTGCCCCGTCAAAAATTCCGATCAAGACTTTTATGAAGGAGCAGAGTGAACAGTATCTTTTGGCTAATCTTTTTTTTTTTTTTTTTTTTTTTTCACTCAGAGCGTGGCGAATGATCACTGAGCACCTTGTTAGGGCGCTCTCACACCCTGTCACATTCATCATCGTGTACATGGACTTAAACAGTGACATTTTTCCCTTGTCTATTGCCTCAGCCTTCTTCCCACAATCTGAAATGAAAATAAAGTAAAAAGATAAATAATAAATTAAAATATTAATTTTTAAAAGGTATTTCTTTTCTTTTCTTTTATTTTATTAAAAAACTCTTTTTTTGTTTTCTTTTTTAATACTTTTTTTTGGTTTTTTAAATATTTTTTCGCTTTTTTTAATATTTTTTTCCGCTTTTTGTCTTATGATTTATCACTTCAAACAGGCAGCCGCTCATCCACACATCAACAGATCACCCCATAGGCAGACAAAAGATCACAAAAGTTCAGAGAAAGAGAGGAGCTTGTCAAGAGAGGAGTAGCAGGAGTCAGGATTAAGAGGAGAGGGAACGGTAGTATCTTAATATTAATCTTAATATTAATCGTGGTAAATAAACTAAGTTTTGGTTTGTTATGTGAGTGCAAGATTATTTTAATTTATCCTGCTGACATTGGACAATTATTTCGCATTTTTCCATTGATCCATGCAAAGAACTGTCCCACTGTCCCAGTATTCTGCTGCACCTATATTTTCGACTCGATTAAGTTGGAAAAATTTGTCATCCTTAAAATGCTGTTTAAATTTCATAACCACAGTTATCACCGACTCTGCTTTAATTATCAACCTACCTCTGGCATAGTTCCATGAAAACAACTCATCTGAAATAGCCTCCGTTATTCAAGTTATGTACTTTCTCCGTCTTGAGATCTTAAATTTTAAATGAAATAACGCCAAAAACTACAGCACAATATTACACACCATTAAACAGTAGCGTAATAGAAAGCTCTCGCGTAGAACTGACCAAAATCTGCACGTGCGTAAAAATTGGTTTCCATAGCAACGGCGCTAAATTCCTCTCATTTGTTATTCATTTCTCTTGATAGCGTCTTCCGTTTGCCTTCGTTTCTCTTGATATTGCTTCTTGGCAAGCTCAAATTTAAACTGTGCGCCCGCACAGACAGACATAACTTTCGAGCCATCTCCAAATTATTAATAAAGATTGATTAGATACGAAAGAATTCAACACAAGAATGACCTCTGAGCATATTTAAATGCCCAAACTTGTAATTCTATGATTTATTCATGTACCCAATCTATGATTAATTCTATTTTACTAGCTCATAATTTTTGTATTGTAGCCAGTTCGTAAGATCCCAAGATACTCATTGTTGCTTCATCTCCTTCAACTTCCAATATTTTAGTCGGGTAAAAATATATTCGCACTTATTAAAGTCGTAAAATGTTGGTAAAGAAGGGTCTCGGCATGTGATTGGCCAAAATTTTAGTTGGCATTTGGCAATTGTCATTCTTGGTGCTATTAGCCTCAAATTTCGATTTTGAATTTAAATTTTGTTTTTTACAGTTCTTTCATGAGCAAATCGCACATTGAAGAATAGGTTCTCTGAATTTCGCGTGTTTGACGGTTTGGCGAATATTTCTATCAGAGGTAGAGATGATGGGTGTTTTCATAATTCTGCTTATGTACCAGAGCGTTGCTTCAAGAAACATGACGATTCCTTTGATTGAAAAGATAATGGACTCTCACATAGGTCATAACCTGTTCAGTGCCGATGGATTTGAGAACAATTGGAATTGTCTTCGGTTGTCTGTTAATGTCATTAAGCACATGTTGGAAGATGGTTTCCTCAGCCCCAAAAAACTCCGGGAGTTGGCCAATACCAACGATACCAACCCCATTTGTCGGTTTAACTTCAATGCTTTCGATGCTTACCGGTTCGGACTTACCTCCTTTGATCGTAGGTACACGGACTGGTTCTGTGAGATTAAGGAGGACTTCGTTTGTGACCATACCAGTGAGTGTCTCACAGATGAGTGTCATTGTAATCGGGAGGAAGTGGGTTACGATGTGTTCTACTGTGCAGATGGTTCGGGGTGTGTTGCCTTCAGTAAGTTGTGTGACTCCCTCCACCACTGCATTGACGGGTCAGATGAGTGTCTCTGTGATGGGGCTCACTCCTTTTCCTGTCCCGGCATCAGTGACACTCCCTTCTGCTTACAGGAGAGTGATGACTCTTGTGACAGAATGGTGGAATTTCTGAATCTCACAGAACATTGTAGCGGAGCACTGAAGGATTTCACCTGTAAGCCCGCGACGATGCACAATGATTCGTTTGACTCCCATGATGAATCATTTTTCGAGTGTTTGTTCAAAGGTTATGACACCGTTTTCTCGCCAGAGTTAAGTATCAGTAACGAATCAGTACCAAAATACTGCCAGGAAAACTGCTCAGATAACGAGCGCTGGGGTTATTACTGTGATCACATCTTCAGGGGTGACCAGTCGGGCAGTTTTGAGTTCAACATGCACGCTTTTGTCTTCAACTGCGACAAAATGGCTTACTCCGGTAACACCATCACTCTGCTCAACGTTTGCAACGGGATTGTGGACTGTCCCAACATGTCTGATGAGTTAGGATGCTCTGGAAGGTTCTACTGTTCCAATGACACTGCAGAATGGACGCCCTACTCCAAAGTCTGTGACAATGTCAAGGACTGCACCAACGGATGGGACGAGTGTCAGGAGTGCAATGCGGGATCCTTGTCTTCCAGCAAGTTCCTCATCCAGTCCAATGTGGTCTTCTCCTTCACCATCCTAGGTGGCTTGTCCATCCTCCTGACTAATTTAGTAGTGGGGGTTCAGTGCTACAGGAACCCTTCTAGTAACCAGGCTGGTGCTAAGGACAGGATCATCCGACTCCAGGTGTTTGTATATGACGGACTGATGGGAGTGTACTTGTGTCTCATAGTGGTAGCCAGTATTGTCCTCCGGACTCAGGGAGACTTCTGTCAATATGAGGAGATGTGGCGGTCCAGCATCCCTTGCTCCCTGCTGGGTGTGGTGTTCTCTGTCTCCTCCCATGGGTCTCTCATCTCAATAGTCTTCATGAGCGTGGTGAGGTGTGCTGTGTGTCATAACCGAGGGGATGTGTTCTCTGGGGGTGTCATCAAGGGAGTCTTTGTAGTGCTGTGGGTCCTCAATATTTCCAATGCCGTGCTTCCTTTGCTGCCCATTCCTGAAGTTCAGAACATCTTCAGAACAGAGATTTTCCTGGCAAATGCACAGGATAACCCCTTCATAAATTCCAATCCTCTGAACATAACCAAAGTGAATGATCTGCATTTCAAGGTATTTGGAAGGGATGCCACTATCTACAATGCTCTGGAAAACCTCAACAACTTGACATCGGATCACCATATGTTTGATTATCTGGAGATTGGTTACTATGGCAACACAGCAGAGTGTGTCCACAATCTCTTCAGCTCGAAGTCATCATTTGAACCCTTCAAGCTGAGTTACTGCACCTGTATCTCCTTGCTACTCATAGTCCTCAGTGCCTCCTATATCCTAATAGTTCGGAATTTCATGAGAGGCAAAGCTGAGTTGGCCAGGGTCGGAGGGCCTCAGAATGCAGGTGACACAGCCACCGATCTGACAGTCAAAGTCACCCTGATGATCCTCACTCAGTTCTTCAGCTGGGTGTCCCTGATCGTCACCCTCATCTACTTCAAGTACATGGCTCGTAGACCTGCCCCAATGGAGGTGTTTGAGTGGTTTGCTCTGATTATCATTCCGGTGAACAGTCACCTCAACCCCATCTTCTACACCCATCTCTACAAGAGATGGACCACCTCCATGTGGCAGCTCTGGAGACTGGTCGTTAACTTCTTCCAGTAGTTCAGAAGACTTGGCAAACTTCCAGTAGTCCTTTACTGCCTGTTGTTCAGAAGACTTGGCAAACTTCCAGTAGTCCTGTTCAGAAGACTTGGGATATTCTACGGCTTGAAGGAAAGACAACCATTTACAGTAGTTCAATATCAAACTTGAGATGTTCCACTGCTAGAAGGAAAGCCAACCATTTACAGTAGGACAGAAGACGTGTCATATTCTGACACTTGAGGTGAGAGACCTTTAGAAGAGACCCGATCACAGGAAAGACCAATTGTATTAAAAGTCCATAACAGTATAGTAGGCGCAAAAAGTAATGAGCAGCCTAAGATCGCGAAGTGTCAATTTTCGCGCGTTCCGTCACAAGGAAATCCATTAAAGTATAGATTACGACTAACGACTGCGGGCGTTGTTATTTTTGCGTGACCCCTGCGTTGTGCGCGGCTCCGCGAATTCGAGTTGCGAATGCGCGGAGAAAATATCTCCGTTTCTGAAGAAGTGGAGAAATCCCTATTGGATAATATACCTCTTCACTGGCTTATAAGAGCTCATTACAAAGTTACAAGGAAGAGAAAGCTAATAATAGCTATGATCTTATGTGTAGACAGGGTAATGTTTCGTGTTTGTTTTGACAGTACTGTGCTGCTCCAATTTCCCGCTCAGTTCTTGGTCTATCGATGTTTTCGTTGTATACCTACCTTTATTGCATTGCGAATTCTATTCACTCGAGGTTCTTTGGTTGGCAGCTTTCAAATTTGACTTAACCTTAAATGTTGTGTGGTGATAATGTCAGATGTTGGACTTGGAGTGAAACGGATGGAATAGTCCATGGCTGATGAGAGTGCAAGAGTCAAAGAAATATTAGAATAGCTAATGGGACAGTGCGATGTGGAGTGAGATGAGTGGGTGAGTCATGGGATGGCTGATGGGACAGTGCGATGTGGAGTGAGATGAGTGGGCGAGTCATGGGATGGCTGATGGGATAATGCGATGTGGAGTGAGATGAGTGGGCGAGTCATGGGATTGCTGATGGGACGGTGCGATGTAAAGTGAGATGAGTGGGTGAGTCATGGGATGGCTGATGGGATAATGCGATGTAGAGTGATATGAGTGGGCGAGTCATGGGATGGCTGATGGGATAATGCGATGTGGAGTGAGATGAGTGGGCGAGTCATGGGATGGCTGATGGGACGGTGCGATGTAGAGTGACATGAGTGGGCGAGTCATGGGATGGCTGATGGGACAGTGCGATGTAGAGTGAGATGAGTGGGTGAGTCATGGGATGGCTGATGGGATAGTGCGATGTGGAGTGAGATGAGTGGGCGAGTCATGGGATGGCTGATGGGACGGTGCGATGTAGAGTGAGATGACTGGGCGAGTCATGGGATGGCTGATGGGACGGTGCGATGTGGAGTGAGATGAGTGGGCGAGTCATGGGATGGCTGATGGGACGGTGCGATGTAGAGAGAGATGAGTGGGTGAGTCATGGGATGGCTGATAGGATAATGCGATGTGGAGTGAGATGAGTGGGTGAGTCATGGGATGGCTGATAGGATAATGCGATGTGGAGTGAGATGAGTGGGTGAGTCATGGGATGGCTGATGGGATAATGCGATGTGGAGTGAGATGAGTGGGCGAGTCATGGGATGGCTGATGGGACAGTGCAATGTAAAGTGAGATGAGTGTGCGAGTCATGGGATGGCTGATGGGACAGTGCGATGTAGAGTGAGATGAGTGGGCGAGTCATGGGATGGCTGATGGGATAGTGCGATGTAGAGTGAGATGAGTGGTCGAGTCATGGGATGGCTGATGGGATAGTGCGATGTGGATTGTGGAGTGAGGTTAGTGGGCGAGTCATGGGATGGCTGATGGGATAGTGCGATGTGGATTGTGGAGTGAGGTTTGTGGGCGAGTCATGGGATGGCTGATGGGATAGTGTGATGTAGACTTAGAGTGAGATGAGTGGGTGAGTCATGGGATGGCTGATAGTATAGTGCGACGTAAAGTGAGATGAGTGGGCGAGTCATGGGATGGCTGATGGGACGGTGCGATGTAGAGTGAGATGAGTGGGTGAGTCATGGGATGGCTGATAGGATAATGCGATGTGGAGTGAGATGAGTGGGCGAGTCATGGGATGGCTGATGGGATAGTGTGATGTAGAGTGAGATGAGTGGGTGAGTCATGGGATGGCTGATGGGATAATGCGATGTGGAGTGACATGAGTGTGCGAGTCATGGGATGGCTGATAGTATAGTGCGACGTAAAGTGAGATGAGTGGGCGAGTCATGGGATGGCTGATAGTATAGTGCGACGTAAAGTGAGATGAGTGGGCGAGTCATGGGATGGCTGATGGGACAGTGCGATGTAGAGTGAGATGAGTGGGTGAGTCATGGGATGGCTGATGGGATAGTGCGATGTAGACTGTAGAGTGAGATGAGTGGGCGAGTCATGGGATGGCTGATGGGATAGTGTGATGTAGACTTAGAGTGAGATGAGTGGGTGAGTCATGGGATGGCTGATAGTATAGTGCGACGTAAAGTGAGATGAGTGGGCGAGTCATGGAATGGCTGATGGGACGGTGCGATGTAGAGTGAGATGAGTGGATGTGATGTAGAGTGAGATGAGTGGATGTGATGTAGAGTGAGATGAGTGGGTGCGATGTGGAGTGAGATGAGTGGGGGATAGTTTTCCGCCTTATTATTTCAATTTTGAGCCAATAAACAAAATTGGAAATATGTCCAATCGACACCATGGTCTTCGTCCCATGGTTTAATAATAATAGTGGATCCATTGGACAAAGATAACAAACTGATGTTCTACTGCCGAATGAGTTTGTCGAATATGCCCATTGGATCCATTGCTTCATTGGGCATGGCCATTGATCATCAAAAATGGTTACAATGGATCGGCCATCGAATCCAGCCGAACTCTTCTACCTCTTTTACCTGCATGACTGCACGACAATACTTCTGTATTTCAGGATGGTAGACATGCAATAATATGGTGCAGGATGGTTTACGTGCAAATAGATCTGCCATGGCTCACTGCATACGACTGATTCTACCTTCAGACGATGACATTCCACGCACAACTGATGCTCCGACATCTCCAGGGATTGGGACGGCTCGACAACGGAACCACACTGCCGGCTGCAGCTCAACACATGTATAGGCCATGTCACAATGGTATTGAGGAATTTGGACACGCAGTAACATGTACTCAACGGGTGTGTGTGTAAGGTGTGCTGAGTACATGATATTGTAGACGTTTCCAACTTTCCTGTACGTTTTCCAGATCCCAGTTTCAAATTACCTGTCAAGGATGTATCTCTTGTGGCTTGTACAATAAAATGTAGAGAGAGCTCTTACACAAACAGTTACTGTTTCTTGTCTCATACTGTGATTTGATTACCAGGATATATCATCAGATTACTTGGAATTCTCTGCTCTGCAGGCAGAGGCATGTACCTCAAATCGATCAAAACACAAGTTGTCAGTATAGAAGAGGGCATTTGGCTGGCTGAACGCGCATTTTGTGAGCTAAAATGAATGATACTGATAGTCGATTATGAAGACAAGTCCGAGAAATATTTTCTAGGATGATTGAAATTATGTTGTAAATTTTGTACCAATGAAAAATGAAGCGTAATTATTAGAGATAATACGAACAGTTGTATTTTAATTTGATGCACTATTTTATGGTTGATGCCTTGCATTTGCAATATGCCAATATCTCGTATACGAAGATACGAGGGGTTAAATATGAGAACATTGTGATTGAGATACAGCGCGGAAAAGAAACGCGCGCGTTCGATGATCGTGTCAAGTATCAATTATGTGATTACCGTAACGTCACGTGCCGTGAACTGGAGCACGTGACGCCCACTAGAGCGCTGATTGGTCGGGTGATCCTGACCAATCACAGAGCGCGTACAAACTCTGCTCATTACTTTTTGCGCCAACTATAATGTGGAAGTGAAAAGTGGATGGGAATGAGACCAACAAGCCATATACCTCTACAGTGACTTTAGACTAGGAGTGACAAGCATCTTCACCACTTTGCACCCGGAAAAGAAAGCATTTCTACTTTGCTACCCAACTAACAAATCATGGCCTGACCTCCACCATTCCACCAAAGTTACAGTTATTTTACAATTTCTGTACCAATATAATAACTAATATGATTTATTTAACCTAGCTGTGTCCATAGTATTTCATTTAGTTGTTCCAGCAGTATCTTGCCAGAACGATGACCAAGCTATGCCCTCTTCGTCCTCTAAATATGGCGTTCCTGATTCATTTTCTAATTACAAACTGTCGTAGTGTTTAGCGCTACATCGAATCCGAGTTTGAACGATCAGATATACGATAAACAGCCACTCATTTGATTTCACCCATTCGATGATTTAGTTTTATACTGTTCTTGTGTTAGTTTACTTCTGATAATTAATTTCCCAAGCTGAAGCTACCTATTCATTACTTATTCTCTCTCAGTGCTTCGAAATTCATTGGTTTTAATTCGATGTAGCTGATTCAAATTTCAAACTTCAATCTTCAATTGTAGTCGGCCCCCGTGGCCCGCTGTATCCAGGACTTCGGCCCCCGTTGCACGCTGTAGTCACTTAGTCAGGGCTCCGGCCCTTGTGGCTCCCTGTAGTCCATACCCGGTCGCAGCGGCCCCCGAGACTCCGAAAGTTGCATGGGGTCCCGTGCCCCATGGACCACTCTCTAAATGGCCCAAGCCAACAGATTCGTCGACAAAGGACAAAAAAGCCAAATCTATATTAATTTTGGTTCCAGTGTATCCTATATATTGTACCTATGAACCTGTTACAAAATTGATAGAAATTTTGCCCATATAGTTATACAAAAGGTGTGGGCTTCCTTATTGTTGATATGGACAAACGGTCCAACTGACCTGTGATGTCCTCCTCTTGGTCTTCCGGTTGATTTGGTTGACTCCCCGCGTTAGCCCCGTTGTCCTCGTGGCCATTTTTCATATCTTCAGTGGAAGGAAGGAAGGAGAAGTGAGAAAAGGATGTGACTGAGTAATACTATAATAGAATAATAATAATTTACAGTTCACAGAGATATATCTTACTTAGGTCACGTGATCAGGGCGTTGTGGTTGGTAGGGGTTGTGTTATGGCTATATTGCCGTATAATACAAAAACACTACTGTAGTATTTTTATGACGACGGGGTCGGGGCTATGGAATCAGGTGATTCCTGAGTAGGACGGCTGCCACCGCGCGCAGCAAAGCCGCGCGCTGAAGCGGTAAAGTATGGTATATAACAATACTCTTTTTCTTTCAATATAGATTCAGGCGCTGAACTGTCGTCTCAAGTGAAACTGCAGCGACAGTACTTTACAGACGATTGAATGTCTGCCTGACAAATGATGCAATCACAGCTCTTCTTCAATTGAACCAGCGTGTCTTGAAGAACAATGTGATGGTATATGTCAGATTAAATCTTCTGACTGTCGTGGAACTGGAAGGAATTGGATCATTTGGAGTAGGTGCTACTCCTAGGACACTAGGTAGGTAGTGAATCAGTTGCCACCTGTGATACTTTTGTAGACTGCTCTGGGTCAACTTTGCACCCTGACACAACTGGTAACTGTGCATCAACTCCAGGCTTTGAGGGATTATGGGAGATGAGAGGTTGAAAGGAGGATCGGCTCTTGCTATCCACTCCTCAATATAGATTTCTTAAACGTTTTCCAAATAAGGATTATATTTTTAAACAAATACCACCACGTTTGTATTGTAATTGAATACGTCTATCAAAAGGGTATAACAACAATAAAGGTATGAAGTTATAATTAAATATGCTAATTGATTTTTCTGTTCGTCCCACGTCTCATTGTAATCCCTGTCACCAACACACTGTTTTGGACCAGTGGTGGAGTCAATGTCATCAGGTTGTGGTTAAGTTTGATGCTAGGGTTTTGCTCGTCGAATCATCTCTGCTATCTCACAGTATAGAAGTGCTGTTGCCCGATCAGTTAAGTCCATTATATCTCAGGGTTACTAAAAGCTAAAAAATTAATAACTAATAATTAATATGCATGCAGTCTTAGACAAGTTAAGTCAAAACATATTATAAGTTCTCTATTTACCTATTTAGGGTTGAGGTTAACTGGAGATGGATTCAATATTACCGCCTCAAAATTACTCCACGAGTCATTACTCAAGTCCGAGTCAGTCATGATGGAAGGGGGAAGCCGGAAAGGTTACGAGACAATCAATAAACTTTTCATTGGAGCATTTTCGTTATATATGAAAAATTGATAATTAAATAAGTATATAACACTAAAAAGGATACATATTTTTCCCTGATTCTCAGATCTGATTCTCAGATCAACAATATCTATTTCAATACTCACCAATCCAATTTTCTCTCATCTCAGCAATCGTAAATGAGGATCCTAATCGTTAACGAGGTTCTCTAATGAGTCAACTCTTACATAATATATTACTGAGATCCTTTCACTTCGCTCATGTTTTCTTCTTTCTCTGAATACGAAATACCTATGAATAATACGAATAAATCAGTGCGGAAGTCGGAAATGATTTTCTTTGAGTACTGTATACAAAAAAGCTTGTTCATATTCTTACTACCAATGCATTTCTCCCAGATATGATGTGTAGCATTTCAAGCGGTCATAATACGTGACCAATATAGGTTGGGCAAGTGTATTGCCCAACCTATGTTATATAACACTTGTGGTTGTGCACATGGTGCAACCGCAGGATGCTTCTCATTTTCTTTCTGATTGTTGTTATCTCTTGACTGCACAATTAATTTTTTCCCTCTCCAATTCGCCTTTTTGTGAATACAAAAAGGCATTGTAGAGGGTTAGTAGAGATCGTGTTTTTGAGGATTATTGGAGAATTGGTGTATACTACCTTTATTCGTACTGTTAAATCTGAAAAGGGCCCGGAAAATGAAAGTGGGGGAAATTCGTCATAATGTGGGGGAAATTCGTCATAATGTGGGGGAAATTCGTCATAATGTGGAGGAAATTCGTCATAATGTGGGGGAAATTCGTCATAATGTGGGGGAAATTCGTCATAATGTGGGGGAAATTCGTCATATACACCGAGCAAGTGCTCCTTTATAATATCAGTCAAGTCGGAGTATTGTCAGAATTTTGGTGTAGTGGCATTAAGTGAAGTGTACATATGCGGCTAGCTTTCTTGAATTCGGGTTCAATGCTCAGGTTATCCTAACTTGGAAATTATTTTTTTCGAAAACTTGCTATATCGATAATTTCACGATCCCTTTTACGACAAAACAGTGAAATAAAAATATTCATCTATTTTTATGGCTTTGTTCATGTTGAACTTTGAGTCATTTGTCTTTTTCACATTTTCAGCTTGAGATTCTAAGAGACGTTGAATTCGCGATTTAATAAGCTCGAAAGTGAATCATGATGATCATCGATAGCTCCATTGCTGTAAAAATGTCCATAATCTTTGCCGGTTACTGAACCTGCCCTGTAATCTGCATCATTTCTGATTTCTTGATTAACCACTCGCAATCGAGCAGGTTAAGACATTAGGATGCGGGATGCTACTTGTAGGAACTAGGATGTTACCCTACCCTCCGCGCGCACTTCTTTTTGTTCGTAACACGACACTCAGAACTTCCGAGGAATTAAACAGGAATTAAACAGGAATTAAACAGGAATTAAACAATTAGTGGTCATATTACAATCGCAATGTCCGACCTGATGAAGGCATAAATCAATTAAAGCAAAAAAGATAAGAATTAAAAATAAACAAAGTGAATGATAGAAAAACAAGGAAAGCTAGTTAAAAAGGGAGAAGCATTACCACACACATAGAAGAAAAAATTAAATAAAAGCTAAGGTAAGCCCAAAATGAAAGACAAAAACGGAGCATTAAGTACGCACAAAACAACACCCATGGAAACTTACATGAAGATAATATATAAAAAAGTTCAAGATAACACTGTTTCTGTCAGTCAGTTTGGGTGGACACTTTTTTTGTTAAATAGCATCGTCCGAGTGTTGCGCGCTAGGGACGGGTGAAATCCGTCTAGATGCTACAAGAACCTTAATGCTTTAATCATTAATGAGCAATGGCGTGATACCATCTGCAAAGAAAATGTAACGCGTAACAAAGTAAAGAAATTAGAAACGGCGCGCAACAAAACGAATCATCAAAGAGTTCTAAAGAATTGTGATGAATGCGCGCGCGTAGAATTTGTCACGTGCATCTGGACCGATCATTCGCCCACGTGCGCGCGCGTTAAATTAACTACTGTAAAGCCATTAATTTTCGCGAGGCATTAATTTTCGCGAATTTATTTGGAAAAGAAAATCCGCGAAAATATCAGACGTGAAGTTAATTTTCAATTTTGGAGATAAATTTTGGAGTGTCTCATTAGAAACATTAAGCCCTCAACTAAGATCACAGTATCGTTTACGAATGACATGCTGTAATGTATGACAGAGGCACACTTAAGTAAACATAGAAGAACAAGACACCTCATTACTGGGCTTTTGCCTTTGTACAATCACCGGCTATCAAGGTGTACATCAATTAGCAAGAATGATAAAGCACTGGTTTATTTTTGAGGAATATTGAAATGCGTGAAAATTAAAACCGTGAAATTAGTCTGGTTTTAAAGAAACGCGAAAAATAGCACCCGCAAAAATATATGGCTTTACAGTATCAAGCTCATTGGAGAGGGAAATAAAGCGCCTGCATACTGGAACAACAGGCAACTGCAATCGAGCCGACAGCGCATTTCTTGTTCTAAGCTTATATAATTCGGCATAATCCACGATTTTTGCAAGTACACCTGAATTCGCCGCGAATTCGCCGCGAATTCAAGTGAATTCAGGTGAATTCAGGTGAATTCGCGGCGGAGTTCGCCAAAAATTTTTTTTGGCGGACTCCGCCGGAGTCCGCCGGAGTTCGCCGCGGACTCTGGCGAATTCACCTGAATTCACCTGAATTCGCCGCGAATACACGCGTATTCGGTGTACTAGTTCACCAATTTTCCAGTTCACCCAGGCGAACAAGTTCGCCGCGAATTCGCGGCGAACTGATGTCCGCCGCAAACTCGCGGCGAACTCAGGTGAACTTGGGCGAACTTGGGTAAACTCAGGTGAGCTCAGTTCGCGGCGAATTCACCTGAACTTTGAAGGAACTTTGTCAATGTCGTCTGGCACGCTTATTTGAGACTAAGATGCAATTCACAATGTCTACCATATGCGTGTCGTCATGGATCCAAAGAACCTTTGGGGAGCCTTCACATATTACGTCATCACTCGACGGGAGGGAGGGGGTTTTCAAATGCTGACAGGTGATGACAGGGGGGAGGGAGGGGGTTTAAGGTTTGCTGACGTCAGCGAAAATATTGAATTTTCTAAATTCGAAAATACGATATGCAAACTTTTTCGTTCACAATATTTTGTTTTGATGTACCCATTTCATTTCTTTGATATGATATCTATATTTCCAAACTAACTGGATGTTCGTCTATGACAATTAGAACCATATTTTTTATTTTTAACGAATTTAACGATATGAATCACACCACACGTACATACTACATAGTTGATATTTCATGTCGGTTGTTTTGATTCGAAATAGTCAAAATTTGTTTTGAAAAAGGAGGAAGGTTTGGTCAATGCTGACTTCATCATGGGGGAGGGGGTCAGCCAATGATGACAAGTGATGACAGACAGGGGAGGGGGTTGAAAATGGGCAAAAAGTGATGACATAATATGTGACGGCTCCCTTAGGGTTAGGGTTTTGATTAGGACACTAGAAAAATTGACATCAAGATCTGTGACGTCATTGTCAGGTGTTGCCTGACCCCCTGACGACTTAGGACATCGCTTGATTCGCTGAGGACAAAACCAGTATCGGCGCATATAGGCGTAAATGGCTAAGTCCTTGTGGGTGAGGAGAATGCAGACCGTGGGGAGGCAGCAGGATCTGTCTTCTGTGAGGGATGAGAGCTCCGCATGGATGACAAGGATCTGGGGTTAGGACTTGAAGGTTCCATCGAGGAACCAGCAGGAGCTTTCTGCTAGGATCGTGAGTTTGTCACTGGTAGCCCGGATGATCACCCGAGGCGTTGTCGTAGAGGAGCATATCAGCTTGTCTGAGGGTCCGGCAGTCTGCAGAGTGGGTATGAGGTTCAGGACACTAGCAGCTGCCAGCTCCGCTTGATCCACCTCCAAGCTTGTCTCCCATCTGTCGTGTCAACTGTCAAGGGTTTGCAGGCTTCATGAGACCTCGTTACCTATGTGGGACGATATCCTGACGAATTAGCATGGGGTTGTGCTCGCATGAACGTCCCGTATCACGTATCCCCTCCGATGACATGAGCCAACAAGCGGTATGGGATAGTGTAAATTGTGATGTGGCGGATCACATGCTGACACCGTGTATCGTGAGTCCCCCAGTGTCTCCACAATGATACATCGGATCGAGCATTATTGTACCCTCCATACGGGCTCTGTTATCTGGATTAACCGAGAGATTCTCGGTATAAATCGATCCAGGATTTAGGTAGTTTATATAATTATAAAGTGAAGAGGCTCCCGACCTAGAGTCCACCCTGTGGGGATCTCCCGACCCAGAGTCCACCCTGGTGTGCCACCGCCGACCCAGAGTCCCCCGACCTAGAGTCCCCCGACCTAGAGTCCCCCGACCTAGAGTCCGTTCCTCATGTTGACTTTGCAATCGGGATCTGGTTAGAGGAAAGCGCCGACCAAAACACCTGTATAAGAAGAGCCTTTGCAATTGCAATAACACAGTTTTCCTTCATCGCCGATCGCTAATTTGTTAAATTCGTACTGATTTGGGCTTTTGGGCAAGTTTCCCTCCGGCGAACTCAGGCGGACTCCGGCGAACTCAGGCGGACTCCGGCATCTGAATTCAGGCGAACTAGTTCGCCGCGAATTCGCCGCGAACTGGCAGTTCACCTGGGTGAACTGGAAAATTGGCGAACTAGTACACCGAATACGCGTGTATTCGCGGCGAATTCAGGTGAATTCAAGTGAATTCGCCGGAGTTCGCGGCGGACTCCGGCGGAGTTCGGCGGAGTCCGCCAAAAATTTTTTTTGGCGAACTCCGCCGCGAATTCACCTGAATTCACCTGAATTCACTTGAATTCGCGGCGAATTCGCGGCGAATTCAGGTGTACTTGCAAAAATCGTGGATTATGCCTATAATTCTGTGTCAGTCTGCGCTGATTTGGAGTTTTCTAGGAGGACCTTAATAATTCGTCCCCGAGAGAACTTAATGTGTCGATGTGCTGTCAGATGTGAGCTTGATAGGAGTCGGAGAAAGAATCAGATTCTTCAACCATCTTCGGTGTCTTAGATTACGCAGTAGTATAGTATGCTTGACGACAGTATTGAACTGAGCATTAAACATGATAATTACTTTCTTATTACAGATTGTACTGTCTGTATCAAAAAACTAACAAGGCAAACATAACCAACAGAATTGCGCCTGCTGGCACAATTCTTGTTAGCTCGGCGTTTCCCGTATGCAGGCGCTTAATTTCCCTCCCCCGCGATGCTTCATGTTGACTTGACACGCCCTTAATTACCACCGGGAACACAAATTGGCACGTACCATTATGAAAATGTTTATCTTGAGCGAGCATCCGTATTATAATCAAGTTGTTGATCAGTTCATTTTGTTGAATTGGTTGACCAATAATTTCGTGATCGTACTAATTCTACCGACATCATAGATCCCCATATTTTCAATTTTGGTGTCGCATGAAATTTCAATATGACGCTTAATTTAATGAAATTATTAAGATGGGTTGACGTATGGCATTAGTCGAACAGCAGAACAGCTATTTGATATAACCCTGTCAAACCTGCACCCTGACGGAGTGACGGCCGTTCACACGGAGCTCGAGTGCGCGGCGCTTCGCCGGGGGCAAGTACAGAGCCGTAGCTCACTTCGACCATATTGATTGAATTTGAAGACGAAAACAATTCTTTCAATTTAACAACAGCATTCATGTTTGCTTTCTCAATAAACAGCGCTCAGACAATGAGCGCTCTACATAAGTACATAATTTATTTCAATTCAATCGCTACTTAAACTTCCGCGCATTGTGAAATATTTCGAACCATTCTGCGCCGCGCACGAATATACATCAACGATTCATCATCTCCGCAAGCATCCATGTTGCGCGCACTGTGCGCGCGCAAATGTACGAGTTGCTAGGAGACTCATCTGTATGACGTTTTTACGCCAGTTTTATGACGTTTTTACGCCAGTTTTATGACGTTTTTACGCCAGTTCCATTTCCAGGGCACTTTCCAGAAATTACAGTAGTTGTATTGTTACTATACACATATCCTATTTCTAAATTTCACAAGAATTGCACCTGCTGGCACAATTCTTGTTAGCCCGGCGTTTCCCGTATGCAGGCGCTTAATTTCCCTCCCCCGCGATGCTTGATGTTGATTTGACACGCCCTCAATTACCACCGGGAAGTGGGAACATACATTTGCACGTACCATTATGAAAATGTTTATTTTGAGCGAGCATCCGTATTGTACCAATTAAAGTTGTTGATCAGTTCATTTTGTTGAATTGGTTGACCAATAATTTGAATCTGGGTTCAACTTGATGTTCTGCAGTGATCGTTTTTCTACTGACATCAGAAATCCCCATATTTTCAATTTTGGTGTCGCATGAAATTTCAATATGACACTTAATTATCAAATTATTAACATGGGTTAACGTATGGCATTAGTCTAGCAGCTGTTTGATATAACCCTGTCAAACCTGCACCCTGACGGCCGTTCACACGGAGCTCGAGTGCGCGGCGCTTCGCCGGGGGCAAGTACAGAGCCGTATTGATTGAACACGAAAACAATTCTTTCAATTTGACGACAACATTCATGTTTGCTTTCTCAATGAACAGCGCTCAGAAAATGGGCGGCGCTCTACATAAGTTATTTCAATTCAATCGCTACTTAAACTTCGCAAAATATTTGATACTGCGCACTTTGCGCGCGTGCAAATATATGAGTTGCTAGCAGAGACCATCTGTAGCGGACGTTTTACGCCAGTTTTGGTGACGTTTTTTACGCCAGTTTTATGACGTTTTACGCCAGTTCCATTTCCAGGGCACTTTCAAAATTACAGTAGTTGTATTGTTACTATACATATAATACTATTCGAAAGTTAGAAATTTCCTGCAGCCGGTTTGGTCTTCCTAAAATACTGGTTAGCGACAATGCTCACCGACAGCTGGTTAAATCACATGAGTTTGATCGTTACTGTAAGGTAAATGGAATTACACACATACCAATTCCAGCGTATCATGCTTCATCAAATGGTCAAGCTGAATCTGCAGTTGGAAGTTTCAAATCAGCAATGAAAAAGATGGGTGTTGACAATGCTGATATTGAAATGAATCTAGCAAAGTGGTTGTTAAACTACCATAACACGCCACATCCAGCTACAAGTACAGAGCCATCTGTTTTGATGATGGGTAGACGTCTTAGGTCACATCTGAGTCTGATTAATCCACTAAGTGCTGGTGAAAAGGTGAGATCAAAGATTAGAGAGCAAGAAACCCGTGTAGAGTCAGAGAAAACTCTTAGAAGATTGGAGGTTGGAGATACCGTGTTGTATAAGGACGTTCTTGGTAAAACCTGGAACAAGGGAACGGTCAGAGGGGTTTCAGATAAAGTCTATGAAATCAATGCCCAAGATGGTCAAGTGATTCGAAACACATCGATCACGTGGTCAAGCATCGTTCTGAGATTGGAGATGATTCTCATAGAAAGGACAACAGTGAGAAACCTGTGTTGTCAACTGATGCACCCAGTAAGCCCGTAATCACACCTCAACCGCCAAGCAATGCTAATTTAGTGCCAGATACCCAACTTGCACAGCCGATTGCACAGAGCACTACACCCACTCTCGCCCCTAGCCCTGCACCTAATGTAAGTGTTGCACAGCCGATCGCACAGAGCACACCTATAGTTGGCGCAAAAAGTAATGAGCAGAGTTTGTACGCGCTCTGCGATTGGTCAGGATCACCCGACCAATCAGCGCTCTAGTGGACGTCACGTGCTCCAGTTCACGGCACGTGACGTTACGGTAATCACATAATTGATACTTGACACAATCATCGAACGCGCGCGTTTCTTTTCCGCGCTGTATCTCAATCACAATGTTCTCATACTTAACCCCTCGTATACGAGATATTGTGTATTGGCATATTGCAAATGCAAGGCATCAACCATAAAATAGTGCATCAAATTAAAATTCAACTGTTCGTATTATCTCTAATAATTACGCTTCATTTTTCATTGGTACAATATTAACAACATAATTTCAATTGCATCCTAGAAAAATTTCTCGGACTTGTCTTCATAATCGACTATCAGTACCTATCATTCATTTTAGCTCAAAAAATGCGCGTTCAGCCAGCCAAATGCCCTCTTCTATACTGACAACTTGTGTTTTGATCGATTTGAGGTACATGCCTCTGCCTGCAGAGCAGAGAATTCCAAGTAATCTGATGATATATCCTGGTAATCAAATCACAGTATGAGACAAGAAACAGTAACTTAGTGGTAGAAATTAAGAAGTGTACTATTTAAGGCAGTAAGCGATTTTACTACCTTAAATAGTACACTCCTTAAATTCTACAAATCTTAATTTCTACCTTCCGTAATTTGTACAATACCAAAATTTTAGACAATTTTGTTTAAATAAAGATTTATACATTCATACCTATCTTTTCTTTCACTACAAGACTACAATATTAAGCATTCTATTTTCTCTCAATACAGGTTCAGAATTTTTCAGCGAAAGCATCAGTGCAGACAAAATCAAATTTGATATGATAAACAGTTATCACTCGATAAAAATTATAGGCATTTCTTCAGCTTCTTCGTCTTCATTGACCCGTTTGCTAATCTGTTTCTCTAGAGTGCCTGGTTTTACTTTTGTCTATTTCATAGATTCCAAATAGGTTGAATTCAATGGAAAAAATCTGCCCTCTTCTTGTTTTCATATCGGTATTTTTGGCTGAAAATTGGTGAAACGACGTGAAATTTAGTCCTAGATTTGCCTGATTTTTGGAGAAATTTTACTGCCTTAATTAGTACACTTCTTAATTAGTACGTCCTTAATAAATACACTTCTTAATTTCTACCACTAAGGTAACTGTTTGTGTAAGAGCTCTCTCTACATTATGTACAAGCCACAAGAGATACTTCCTTGACAGGTAATTTGAAACTCTTGCTGGGGAGATGGAAAACGTACAGGAAAGTTGGAAACATCTACAATATCATGTACTCAGCACACCTTACACACACACACACCCGTTGAGTACATGTTACTGCGTGTCCAAATTCCTCAATACCAATGTGACATGGCCTATACATGTGTTGAGCTGCAGCCGGCAGTTTGGTTCCGTTTTCGAACCGTCCCGATCCCGGGAGATGTCGGAGCATCAGTTGTGCGTGGAATGTCATTGTCTGAAGGTAGAATCAGTCGTATGCAGTGAGCCATGGCAGATCTATTTGCACGTAAACCATCCTGCACGGCCATATTATTGCATGTCTACCATCCTCAAATACAGAAGTATTGTCGTGCAGTCATGCAGGTAAAAGAGTTTGGCTGGATTCGATGGATCCATTGTAACCATTTTTGATGATCAATGGCCAATCCATGCCCAATGAAGCAATGGATCCAACGGGCATATTCGACAAACTCATCCGGCAGTAGAACATCAGTTTGTTATCTTTGTCCAATGGATCCGCTATTATTATTAAACCATGGGACGAAGATCATGGTGTCGATTGGACATATTTCCAATTTTGTTTATTGGCTCAAAATTGAAAATAATAAGGCGGAAAATTATCCCCCACTCATCTCACTCCACATCGCACCCACTCATCTCACTCTACATCACATCCACTCATCTCACTCTACATCACATCCACTCATCTCACTCTACATCGCACCGTCCCATCAGCCATTCCATGACTCGCCCACTCATCTCACTTTACATTGCACTATCCCATCAGCCATCCATGACTCGCCCACTCATCTCACTCTACATCGCACCGTCCCATCAGCCATCCCATGACTCGCCCACTCATCTCACTTTACATCGCACCGTCCCATCAGCCATCCCATGACTCGCCCACTCATCTCACTTTACATCGCACTATCCCATCAGCCATCCCATGACTCACCCACTCATCTCACTCTACGCATCACACTATCCCATCAGCCATCTCATGACTCGCCCACTCATCTCACTCAACATCGCACTATCCCATCAGCCATCCCATGACTCGCCCACTCATCTCACTCTACAGTCTACATCGCACTGTCCCATCAGCCATCCCTATGACTCACCCACTCATCTCACTCTACATCGCACTGTCCCATCAGCCATCCCTATGACTCACCCACTCATCTCACTCTACATCGCACTATTCCATCAGCCATCCCATGACTCGCCCACTCATCTCACTCTACATCGCACCGTCCCATCAGCCATCCCATGACTCGCCCACTCATCTCACTTTACATCGCACCGTCCCATCAGCCATCCCATGACTCGCCCACTCATCTCACTTTACATCGCACTATCCCATCAGCCATCCCATGACTCGCCCACTCATCTCACTCTACATCGCACTATCCCATCAGCCATCTCATGACTCACCCACTCATCTCACTCTACATCACACTATCCCATTAGCTATTCTAATTCTTTGACTCGCCCACTCATCTCTCTTGCACTCTCATCAGCCATGGACCATTCCACCCGTTTCACTCCAAGTCCAACATCTGACATTATGCATTATCACCACACAACATTTAAGGTTAAGTCAAATTTGAAAATGAAAGCTGCCAACCAAAGAAACTCGAGTGAATAGAATTCGCAATGCAATAAAGGTAGGTATACAACGAAAACATCGATAGACCAAGAACTGAGCGGGAAATTGGAGCAGCACAGTACTGTCAAAACAAACACGAAACATTACCCTGTCTACACATAAGATCATAGCTATTATTAGCTTTCTCTTCCTTGTAACTTTGTAATGAGCTCTTATAAGCCAGTGAAGAGGTGTGTTATCCAATAGGGATTTCTCCACTTCTCCAGAAACGGAGATATTTTCTCCGCGCATTCGCAACTCGAATTCGCGGAGCCGCGCACAACGCAGGGGTCACGCAAAAATAACAACGCCCGCAGTCGTTAGTCGTAATCTATACTTTAATGGATTTCCTTGTGACGGAACGCGCGAAAATTGACACTTCGCGATCTTAGGCTGCTCATTACTTTTTGCGCCTACTATAGTGTTGATACCCGGCCTAAACGTACAATCACCAAACCAGACAGGTTAGGTTATTCCAAGTTAGGGGGATAATCATTGTGTAATAATCAGGTTTGAATTTTAATATTTATTATCACAGCTGTATCAGGACTACTCAGAAACAATTTAATTTATTTGAAATGGGTTTGAACTTTATTTATGCCGTTTTATCGTTTTAACAAATTTGAATATTGTGTGTTGTTTTATCAAATTTGGCAAAAGTACCATTTTGCGCGATCTCCAAACGTAGTTTGGCGCCGGCAGTTGGCTGCTGTTTTTTGTGCGCGGCGCGCGCGTAGTAGCTTCCAGAAGGTATACGTATGTTTGCCAAATTGAAGTTTTATTCATGCGTGACTTTGGGTCATGTTTTTAAAGTTTTTAACAGAGTTAACAGATTTATAAAAGAGGGGGATGTTTCATATTGATATAATGATCGATTTATTTATTAATTGAACATCATTATTATTATTGATTTGCAGTTTACTAACAAGTTATATTTTATAGTGAACACCAAGACTGGATATTGTTCTACTGCTTTTATACTATTTGCTCGTATTACTCGTCCACTCCAAAACATATCACGTTCTAAACTGCCATTCAAATTTAGAAGTTTAATTTATCTGAGAAAATGCTGCTTTCAGAATTTTGAATTTCGGCCATTTCCACGATTTACAGCCTCTTTTTTGGGCTGAAAATGGAATATTTGTCTATAATTGGCCACAAGGACCAAAAAACAAGGCTGAAAACTGCTTTTTCCCCTGTGACTGATTTCCAGAGAGTGCACTAGAACCAAATAATGATGCATTTTTACGCAGAGTTTTGTCCAAGTCCAAGTAAGTCAGAGGATTTTCCGAATTTTGATCAGTGTCTGGGGGTCGTCCTAATAAACTTACTAGTTAACTCATGAAATTTTGCAGGTCAGTACAGTTTGATCCAACTAAGAAAATGCTGCTTTCAGAATTTTGAAATTCGGCCATTTTACGATTCAAAACCCCCCATTTTTGGGCTAAAAATGGACTTTTTTGTCTATAATTGGCCTTTTCCCCTGTATCTGATTTCCAGAGAGTGCACTAGAACCAAATAATGATGCATATTTACGTAGAGCTAAAATTTGCACGCCATACATGGAAGACCTAACAAAGACATACCATACTTCAGAATCCCGAAATCAGCCATTTTCTGTCTGCTATGGGGGTTTAAAATCGCGTTTTTGGGCTTTAAAACTGCCTTTTTTCGCCCCTTATTGGGCGTAGATGTCTCATGGGTGGTCAAATAGAAGTGTATCTGGTCATAAATTATTCTCCTGAAACCACTGAACCAATGATATTCGCCAGTTTTCCATCGTTTTCCTGTAAAATCCAATAAACCCTATTTTTACCTCTCAAAACGGTGATCCATGCGTGTCTTCATTTCTGAGGCACCCAAGATCCGAAATCGAAAAGCTTTGGCCGATTGAGCTGAAAATTTGCACGCCATCCATGGACGACCTAAGAAAAACATACCATACTTCAGAATCCTGAAATCAGCCATTTTGTGTCTGTTATGGGGGGTTAAAATCACGTTTTTGGGCTTAAAAACTGTCTTTTTTCGCGTAGGACGTACTGGTGTCAAGTTAGGCATATTATGAGCGGGCTATGGCGTACTGGTGTCAAGTTACGCATGGTAGGACGTACTGGTGTCAAGTTACGCATGGTAGGACGTACCATGGTGTCAAGTTACGCAAGATCAAACGTACTGGTGTCAAGTTACGCAAGATCGAACGTACTGGTGTCAAGTTACGCAAGATAGGAAGAACTGGTGTCAAGTATTAGTAATGCATGATAGGGCTGGTGTCATTACGCCGCGCTTGGGTACTTTTTTGCGGCGCGTGATAGCTCACAAATGTGATAGAAAATACATCAGCGCGCAGTCATAGTGACACTAATGTACTATTTGTGCAACAGCAAAGCTTTGTAAAACACATTCATGCACTATCACACGCTGCAAAAGCCAAAAATACCCAAGCGCGGCGTTATTGCGCCGCGCCTCAAATTAAAAAGGTCGAGACATCACGGTAAAAGGATTTAATGGATATTTGATTTGTCGGACTTTTCACAGTTAGCAAAGAAATAAAACAACGATTTTAATGCAATGCTAATTATTTTCACTCAAATGTTAACAGTGATACTGGTTACCAATAACATATAACTATCCTATCGGTGGCGTGTCGAACTCATATATCATATATGCGCGGCTTTTCAATGCGCGGCGTAATAATTAATAGGCAGCAGCCGCGCATACAAGTTCGACGCCCTGTAATTGTTCGAAAAATATAATAACGGACGGATTTTAAGATAATGGTGGGCGGACACAATAATGTGCAATTGGAGGATTTGAATACATCGAAATTCGAAATATTTATGGAAAACCATCTAAAAATCCTATGCAATGCATTTATTTCATAGTAATAAAACTGTTAAAATACATAAGTAAATTAACTGATGTAAAATCGCTCTGTTATACATTTTATATCCATTCAAAAATACCTGAAATAAAAAATATCCATTCATAAATGCTTGATATCATTTCATTTTGCAAGGACCCCATCATTTGATTTTAACAATTAAGAAAATAGAATTGCACTAATAACAATCATCAAATTTTGTGTAGCATTTATGACATATAACAGTTAAATTCAATATTGTATTTATATTTAAAATTGATATTTGAAGATTCATAAGAAACTTAATAATTAATATTCACTCTTAATTGAGCTCATCTTCTGTAATCTATGTGATGGGCCTCGAACATGTTTGGAATAAGTCGGCAACTCGCCTATCTCATGTTGAGTATAACTGCTATGTGTGTGCTCATCAGTAATAAGCGAAGGTAGTAAATAGGGTTGTAGAAAGGATTGTTAAAACCCCAAAACAATGATTTTTACGTGGATCTATTCACTGCCATTGCTGTTCCAGCACTCAAGATGAAAATTTTCTTGAAATAATAAACTGGCTAATTATTGACTTCAGAACCCTTTTTTCTACCCCTTTTGACAAGGAGTTAAAAGGGGTGTTAAACCAGAAATAATGAGCGAAGGCTCTTTTATTTGATTTGCAGTTGTCCCAACACTCAAAAAAGATAGTTTTCCTGAAGTGTACTTTCGACTGATGAGCACATAATATACTGCATACGAGTGAGCAGCATTATCACTTCCAATAATACTGTACTAAAATGACAAAATATTCACATATCACAACATCACATAAACTCTAACTTCTATTCTAACTAGATACTAGTTACTATACTACATATTATTTACTGAAGCTAAACACTGAACATATTTATAAAGTCACATTACATAAAAACAGACAATTCTTATAAAATCCAACTACACTTATCATAGCTAATACTGAATGCCATTCACAGATCACGATCATTTTGAGGTTTCTCGTAGAAATTTGACGAAAAAATATATTGGGAAATGAAGGACCCCAATGAATCATGGAGTGATCAGTGAACAACAGTAAAATTAAAGGCATCCAGAGGAAATCCCACTGTATTTAATCTGAATTTCCAATCCAAAGACAATGCATGAGTTAGGAGAGATAAGAATTGCTTCAGTCGACCTTGATTTTGAGTATCAAATAGGATTCCCTCTCCTTATAACATTTCTACAGCACTGTCTTATGAACAGACATCAATAAAAAAAATTCTGAATATAATTTGACTACAAAATTCTGATTATTATCGCGAATTGTTTGCTATAAGCCGGCATGGTGATTGCATTGTACAGCGTTCAAAGTCTACCCACTTCGGAGTGATCCTAAACCTAATCAATGCCGCCTGAAATGCCATACTGCCATGGTTTAGAAACCAGTGTTATGACACAAGGGTGACACGCAGTGTCACTGTTGCACATTGGCAAACGTAGTGTTTGCCGGATTGTCACTCTTACACCAAAATAACAGTAGTTGGCAGAATGTAATAGCAGAATGGTTAGTACTGTGTAGAAGCATTCCGCAAGGCATCAGTCCATTAGATCTTTAGGTGACACAATGGTGTCACCGCCACTGTTGGGTGACACAGTGATGTCATAGTGTCACCGCCACTGTTGGGTGACACAGTGATGTCATAGTGTCACCGCCACTGTTGGGTGACACAGTGATGTCATAGTGTCACCGCCACTGTTGGGTGACACAGTGATGTCATAGTGTCACCGCCACTGTTGGGACGTCACTGGTATCTTGTGCTCCTCGCAGAACACTACGATCCGTTTACAAGCCAGTGACAGGAGGACAGAATTGTGTCAGTGTGAGCTTTCTGAATAGACTTCGGAGGGGACGTCCCTGTAATCTTGGGCTCCTCGCAGGGATCGTTCACGATCCGTTTACAAGCCTCCTTCAACCCCCCCACGTCAGGTAATCAAGTTTACAGTAGTTGTATTTCTCACAATAACATGTAACGTAATCATTTGGAAACCCCCTCCCCCGTTATATTGTAATGAGACTGGGACGGTTAATGGCAAGGGTTATTATGAGGGAGATGGAATTAAATGGAATATAATCATGAAGGCCAACCAATTCTTAATTTTCATGATTGCAGTACGGATGTACTTTGAAGAAGCATGTCTAAAGCATGTCTGATGTAAACCAAAATCACCGAAACGTAAACCAAAACAGTTGACCATCTTGGCTCAGAAGAATCAAAATGACTTATGTTGGCTGGAAGCGGGAATACGCTCTGCTCAGTTATTAGCTTCTCAACAAACTGCATATCATTGTCTATGTCTTCTAGCTCGTCAACCTAGATAATGATATTCAGGTCGAGATGGATTCAATAAATTGTCCTTGTACACTGTTCTAAAACCACATTATTTGCTTATTTATGAAAGTTACCTTTATTTCGATCATCATATACATGGCTCCTTTGGGCATGTAAGGTTTGATCTGGGAACATCCTCTCAACTCAGAGTAAATGAGATCTGCTGCTGCCTGATGTTATACTCTGGTTAGGTGCGAGGTGTAATTTGGAAGGCAAAACACTAGTCACTACGGTAGGAATCAAATTAAAAACAAAGGATGTACAGGGCGGTAAAATGTTTTGACCTTCTCTCCAGCAAAGAAGAAAAATGTGTGTTATGATTGAAAAATACATCAGAATAAAAATCGCCCTCGCTTCGACAAGTATATCAAAGTATCAAGTAAGCAAGTACCTTAAAAGTTGATAGTAAGCAATTACTCAAGTATCTGGAGTTAAAAGTCAATAGTAACAAGAGACATATACCTTGAGTTTAGTAAGAGTATCCCGGTAGAAGGATTGAGGTGTGTTTGCCAGTATGTCAGGGATTGCTGTTTGTATGAGGGTGTTGCCTCCCAGGATTACTTGACACAACTTAGTCAACCCTCCTCGAACCTGGGCGATATATTTCTTGGGTTACTTCTATAAAGGTTACTACTATATAAAGTATTAACTTTAATCGAGTTATATTATGGAAAGTATAACAATTTTCATTCCCCATTTTCATTCAAAAATCAAGGTAGCTGACGAACTAACAATCCATGTATCATTACCTCTGAAAACCTATCATGTCGGTCGTGTAGAATGATCCATCCTATGCGCCACCCCGGCACCAGCCACCGTTTAGCCAGCCCACCACAGGAGAGAACGGGCACGTTGACACTCAGCTCTCCGAAGGTCTTACTCTCCCCTTCAAAGACCATGTCCTGGTAGATCTCATCTGCTATGATGGGGACACCGTACTTCTCTGCCACTGAGAGAGGGGGATACAGTTGAAAGTGGAGTTTTACCGGCCAACCTACAGCTGTACTATATCCCCACATTAATGAATCTATTATCATCAGAACTGTGAACTGGTTCATGGAAACAAGGAGTTCAATCACTTATTAAAAAAAGTCTTATTGCGGTTTATTAAGCAGGTATTAATGTTACCTGCAAGGATTTCAAGCTGGTGTTTTACCGTGAAGGCGCTCCCGCAAGGATTACTGGGGTTGGTAACCAATATGGCAGCTGTCTTATCGTCAATCAGAGACTCCAGCTGATCTAAGTCTATCTCCCAATCCTTCTCAGGCTGCAAATGGAAGGCAAAATTAACATCATATTTTTGTTATTAAAACCGAAACTTCTGATAACTTAACTAACTGTAAATAAGTGCATTGAACTAATGGTATTGCATTGAACTAACGGTGAAGATAATAGGTACATACTTTCACGTTGTATTGCATTGAACTGCTGCCAAGTAATTAGGTACCTACTTTCAGGTTGTAGATATTTGAATGGCCTTCCTACTTTCAGGTTGAAGTATTTGACTGGCACTCTGCCAAGTGAATTAGGTACCTACTTTCAGGTTGTAGTATTTGACTGGCACGCTGCCAAGTGAAGATATTAGGTACCTACTTTCAGGTTGTAGTATTTGACTGGCACTCTGCCAAGGTAAGATATTAGGTACCTACTTTCAGGTTGTAGTATTTGACTGGCACCCTGCCAAGTGAATTAGGTACCTACTTTCAGGTTGTAGTATTTGACTGGCACGCTGCCAAGTGAAGGTATTAGGTACCTACTTTCAGGTTGTAGTAGTACGCTGCCAAGTGAATTTTCAGGTAGTAGTATTTGACTGGCACGCTGCCAAGTGAAGGTATTAGGTACCTACTTTCAGGTTGTAGTATTTGACTGGTATGCCGCCAAGTGAAGATATTGGGTACCTACTTTCAGGTTGTAGTATTTGACTGGTATGCCGCCTAGTCAAGATATTTGGTACATACTTTCAGGTTGCAGTATTTGACTGGCACGCTGCCAAGTGAAGATATTAAGTACCTTCCTACTTTCAGGTTGTAGTATTTGACTGGCACGCTGCCAAGTGAATTAGGTACCTACTTTCAGGTTGTAGTATTTGACTGGCACGCTGCCAAGTGAAGGTATTAGGTACCTACTTTCAGGTTGTAGTATTTGACTGGCACTCCCCGGTTCCCAGCCACAGTCTGATAGAGCGAGAAGCCCGGTTTGGGCAGCAAGATGTTGCTATCCTTGTCCCCCAGACAATCCATGCAGATACGCAGTGCATCACTGCAACCACTCGCCATGAACACTTCCTGAAAATGCAGAAATAGGTCATTGATAATCCCAAGATGTCAAAAACCGAAATAATCCGTTACTTCTATACACATTTGTGTTGGTAGGAGTGTAGGGCGGTTATTAGTTAATATAAATCATTCCTAATAATAGCTCTAAAATGGTCTATGTGATCAGCCATGTAATTTAATTCAATTATTCCTATTTCCTAATAATCATCGGTTCATCAACGGAATGTATTTTGAAGCTCTCGTAGCCTAATACGCATGCTGCAGCAATAAAGCACTAAATAATTCGCGAGGACATACGTGTGCGCGAAGACCCTACGTTTTGAAATCATCGATTGAGGTTGTTCAAATGTAAAATATTTTATTCAACGCTGCACAAAACCCTTTATGCATCAATAACCCGCCATCCTTATTTGGGCCTGTATAACACATGCA
>WFMF01000684.1:0-69418 GCA_011033025.1 Beroe forskalii | reverse complement strand
AAGGGGGGCCATTTTTTTTCTTTTGATTTTAAAAAATGTTGAACTGGGATTGACCGATAATTATTCAAGGCATTTCTACAAAAACAGGCAGCTCAGAAATTGGGTCTTTTCAAATATTGTTTTATTGGCTTGACATTGTGCACCAAAATCAAATTTTATCTGTAGCTGAGAGTACTTAAGCACTCCAGCTATGTTCGAGACGCTTTTATAAGAGAGAGCAATGCTGTACGCGAATGGGCACTGGTTGCTACGCAACTTCATCACGTGACTCGTCGCGTGCGACTATCAATACCGATTTCAGTACGTCTACAGACTCGAGGAGATGCATATTTTGAAAGCGCGCGCGGCTCCTCGGAATTTTTGTTTGACGCTGACTTTAGTGTGTGATATTTCAATAAACACGGCCTTCCGCCTTTGTTGTAAACAATATTTGAAAATTCCTTGAAATAACGGTCAAGTACACCCTACTTCGATCTAGCAAATATCGGTCAAGAACATCCTACTTCGATCTATATCTCGCGGAACTGCAGCAGAATCTTGCGCGCGGACCAAGCGCGCGCGTAGAATCCGCGAATGGTCACGCCATACCGCGCCTTCCATACAAGTATGGCCGATACAAAATCGTCAACGCTCCAGGGTTCCCGGGGTCCAATTTCAAAAAACCGGATATCCTCGGTCTTGTCTCACCGAGATCTATCGCTCAGGGGTTGAGCACCAAAAATTTAATTTTTTTGGTGCACCCTACGAGGGTAGGGTAACATCCTTCGACAGTCTGTCAACGGCCGACAGTTTCCTAAGCCCGCGCCCGCATATATGGCGCATGCCGCATAGGTGTGTGTACGCGCGCGCAACGTAAACAGGGGTATACGTTACAGTTGCCAGTGGGTCAGTGGAGCAAATGTTTGTTTACAATAAATCGGTTGATTGCAATTCATTGCATTTTTATTTGAATTGCGCTCAAAACTGGGATTATTTCTCAGTTTATATTATGTACCTTGTATTTTCAAAAATTGTTTTTAATTCAAATATGCTTTAACCCTGATCTTCAGGAGAAGCATCTCTCAAGATGGAGTATTGCATCAGGATGCATGCCACTTGCATTAATTTCATTAATGTGCCATGAATTACCCGGATCCATCCACTGGTCCTCTATAACTTCTCTCAGGCTCCGGTAATGTTTGTCCGTTGATCGAATGGTAGTGGTCGATCAATCAGCTCCATTGGAACGAATGATGTGTTGTACTGGTCCCTAATGACTTGAATCGTGTTTAAATTAGCAATCTTTAGTTGTTTCCCTACTAGCTCAAAGATTTTTATTTGAATTACAAAGAAATCTTCAAGACATCAATCTGCAAGACTCAAAGATTTTCTATTTAAAACACATCAGTCAATCAAATGCAGTTGATTGATCAACCAATTCCATTGGATCGACTGGAGAACGTTACAGGTGCCTAAATTTCTTGATGCTTGGAGTACAATCAAAGACCAAAGTGCAAGTTTCAGTTTCATTCAGGCAAGTGGTCACTGCACTTGATGGTGCTATACCCTGGTACCAGGGGATGACTGCTGGGGGGCCTACCTCATAAAAAGCTCTTGCAATTTAAACAATCGAAAGCTGAGGAAGGTATTGGACTGAAGATGTCTGTACACCACTCATCTTGGTGTGACTCACTTGGATCCTGCTGCTATCCACATTGCATTACCTAAAGGGATCATGTTGGTGCTCAAGTACGCAGTTGGAGAGAGAAAAGTCTTGCAGATTGATGTCTTGAAGAAAGATTTATTTTTGATTCAAATCGTTATGTTATGACTTTTTAATATTTCAGAGTAGGAAATTTTGTGGCACTATGCAAGCTTTGTTATACTCATTATCATCATTATCAGTCATTGCCATTCAGCTAATCAATAATCCTCGTCATCTTGAGACACTTCTCTCGCTTAATTTTGGATATTCCTTTAACCTTATAATTTGAGATACCTCTCCTTGCCTAATGCTCCCCATTGCTTCAACGCAAAGATACTTCTTTTGTCGTGCTATAACAATTCCTGGATTTAGCAGATCTAATTAGCCATTGTCCAAAACCATTGAAACTCACAAGACCTCAAGTTCATATTTAATTCAGCGCAACCCTCCTACTACCCATTGTGTCCTAGACAATTACCTTCCTTTGTAAGTCACTATAATCATCCTTCAAGTTCATCCTTACTCCATCCATAATTCATGACTCCATTCACGTGACAATTCCCTCCCCAATTACCTCATTGATATATAAACAACTTTAATTATTGTCAAAGGGGACTTGACTTTGGAGAAGATTATTTTGGGTCAAATATCTAACTGTGAACTTTACCTAACTTATCGTGTCTTTTCGTATCCGAATCATGGAAGATCTACTAACGGATATTCCTAAACCCTCATCCTCAATATTGGCACGAACTAGCGACGACGACGAACAAGACGAGATCTACCTTCACCCCACAGCTTCAGATCAGGTTAGTAAGCTAAAACTGAAACTTCCTAAGTTCACCAAAGACCATGACTTTTTCCAATTTACTGTACGTTTTAGGGACTATGCGAGAGAGACACGAAAGAAACCTAGTAACCGTATCTTTCTGTCTTGTATTGAAGACGACTCTACGTACCACACATTACACAAGATTACGATACCTCGTGACAAGCAACATGACATTGACTATTACATTGACCTGTACCTGAAAGAACTTCAACCTTCAACTGGCGAACGCCAACAACAACTACTGACAATCAAACAAAAACCCGACGAATCGATTGCTGCCTATGCTGAAAGAGTAAACTTACTCATGTCACAATGTTCCGAAAATGAACAGGTAAGGAATACACTTGGCTTCAACGCATTCATCACTGGTATCCTCAACTCTAGTTTGAAATTAAAACTTTTGGAAAGTGGCATACTTGACTCTTTCAGTGCTATCGTTGCAAAGGCCAAAACACTTGAATCTGCTACCAAAATGCTTACAACTAATATTGCTTCAGCAGAACCCGTTGTTTTTGCTGCCAACATGACTCCTCCACCACAAACATCACGTAGCCCAATCCCAAAATTTAGTGAACTTGCCGCGTCTGACAGGAGAATACGTTCTCAACAGCCCAGGGTGTGTTACAACTGTAACAAACCAGGACATATTGCTAGATTTTGTTGGAACTCACAGATCTATCGACCCCACAATGCCCAGTCAAACAGCTATCAACCTCGTTCCTTTCGACCAAGACAGTACAACAACAGTACTAACTTCGGACAGATGAGACAACCAAGGCCACAACAATTTTTTCGAGGCCCCCGCCCCCAATTTCACTACTAATTCACTCAACATCAACCAACATAGGCCTAGGAATACCTGTTCACAGGCTTCACGACACATACTAGTGAATGGTCAGTTAAATGACAAACCCATTACGTTTTTCATCGACAGTGGTTCAAATATTACGTTACTAAGTTCTGAATGGCTAGCATCTAATACTATGCATGACAATGTTTTGACATCTGACATATCCGTAAAATCTTTGTCTAACATCGAGCTTCCTATCACTGGTAAAACTAATCTAAGCTGTACTCTTGCTCAGGATACTTCCACAGAAACGTTTCATGTTTGTCAGAACTTACCTTATGATGCTATAATAGGAACAGACGTTCTTTTTAACAAGAATTTGCTACTTGATTTCAGACGTAAGATTGCACGTAGTAACAGAGGGACAGCTAATTTCATCTTTAGCCCAACGTCAATTAATTTCAGTAATTCCGTTACTTTGGGTAGAAATCTAACACTTGAACCCAATAAAGTTTATTTTGTTGATGCTTGTATCAATCATTCCTCCAAACGCATGCGCAATACTTTGCAATACGAGAATTTCGAAGGGATTTTCGAACCTCATAATGCTTTCAAACTGAATGATGAAGTTGTAATAGCTCGCTCCTTGAATCATTCTAATAATGGTCTAATTAAATTACAAATCACTAACGTAAGTGAAAAGCCAATCACCATTCACAAGTCTCGTAAGGTAGGCAAGCTTGAACCTGTACAGGACTGCACATATGAGGCGTTTAGTCTACAAACTTGTAGTCAGGCGGAACAGACAAACACACAACCCGACGACATAATTTCACAACTTAACATTGACTCCAACAATTACCTGACATTTGAACAGAAACAAACTGTTAAGGAAATCATGCGACGACATTCTAATGTTCTTTCTAAACACAGGTATGACGTAGGTAAGGTTAACATGCCACAAATTGATACTTCAATTCACTTAACACAAAACGCAGAACCCAAATTTATCCCCGAACGGAAAGTAGCTACACATCTGAAACCAGTAATGAAGGATCTGATAAATGAGATGATTGACAACAAAATTGCAGGACCATGTGAGTACTCTGAATGGAATTCCCCTCTGATGCTCGTTTTGAAAAAGCCATCTTATGATCACATTAAACCTGGGCAAACAGCAAGTAATCCAAAGCCCCAGTATAGAGTAGTAGTTGATATGAGATATTTGAATTCTTGTACGGTCAAGGACTCCTACACAGTCCCTAATGTAGAAAATATATTCAATCAGCTAGGTGGTTCAAAATATTTTACGTCGTTTGACATAACCAGTGGCTATCATAATATTCCCCTTGACAAATCCTCCAGATATTTGACAGCATTTTCATTTGACAAGCAACAATACATGTTCAAAACTCTCCCGCAAGGTGCTAAAAATAGTGGCAGCAAATTTTGCAGGGTTATCAACAAATTATTTGGTAAGATTCCATATAACCAGATATTTGCATACATTGACGATATACTTATCGGTAGTGCTACTTTCGATGATCACGTTCAAAAACTTGAGTTCGTACTCGAAACTCTAGAACGCAATGGTTTGAAAATTAATACTAAAAAAGCTGTTCTCTGCCAACCTAAATGTGAGTTTGTTGGGTTCACTATCTCAAACAATGGCGTATCAATCAGTGATTCTAGATTAGATGCCATCCGAAAATTGACCCCACCAACTGATTACAAATCAACTCAAAAATTTTGCGGTTTCATAAATTATGTCCGTAATCACTGTAAAAATTTTGCACCAATTATGAAACCAATATATGCCCTACTAAATAAATCTAAGACCTGGGAATGGACCCCAGAGTGTCAAACAGCCTACGATGACGTCATAGCCAATTTGCTGAAAAACACTACACTTAGCTATCCATTGTTTGATGACAACCCGCAGAATAAATTTATTGTCTCTGTTGATTCAAGCTCCCGAGGTTGGGGAGGCATGCTAGAGCAAATGCAAAATGGTAAGCGTGTGTTGATCTCCTATTGGTCGAAAACTATGCCCAAACTTAAACGCCAATTAGGTAGTACTCGCCAAGAATTCATAGGTATCTATCACATCATCAAACACTTTCGGGAATACCTTCTTGGGAAAGAGTTTGATGTTCATACAGACTGTAAACCCCTCTTGGGCTGGCAAAAACTCTTTACTAAGGGAACATCAGTGCAGATGCGACAAATTAATTATCTTAGCGAATTTACGTTTAACATTGTCCACATTGACGGTATAAATCATATTGTTCCTGATTACTTCTCACGTCACTGCCTTGATGGTAAATCAGTCCACACGCAAACTCACAACACCACGCACGACGTTACACACGACAGCACACACGATAGTACACACGAAGTTTCCCCGATTGTTGCTACTACCACTGTTTCATGTAACAAAACACCCACAACAGAATACCTGACACTTCAGGAAATAATTGACGCTCAGAAAGCTGACCCAATACTATCCACTGTAAGACAGTGGGTCGCTGACAAAAGCCCTCCTAAAACAATACAAGTAGTAGAAACTCCACCAGAACTTTTATCATACTTTAAACAGTTTAATCGTTTGTCTATAACTAATGATGCTTTATATCGTTCTTGGCACTGCAATGACGGGACAAAACGAGAACTCTTAGTTTTGCCTTCTTCTCTAATATTGTATGTATATCTAATATTGTATGTATATCTAATATTGTATGTATATTATGAAGTCATGAGCCTGCCTTATTTTATTTATGATTGGTACCTGCTTGTGGTACAATTATGCTTATGTTTTTAATTTATTGTTGTATTTCGAGTTAGGGTACATGATGAATAAGTGTGGCGAGGAATTGTATCCAATTGTGTTGTTGTATGACAAAATTTTAAACTAAACTAAACGTAATTTTGCACTCATGTTGCATGTAAAGCAGAATTTGGAGTCAGAAAAAGCCCATTGCGGCCATCACTTCCCTGATCAATTAATGTGTGAATGGGTTTCCATGAGTAAGTGATGCATTTATTTATTCAATGTTATCAAAGATTCACTTAAAGAAAAGCATAGATGAATAATTAGGGAGTGGTAGGCAATAGGCATCTAAACTGAATTCAGTTTAGTCTCTTAGCAGTCAAGTTTAGTCTCTTAACAGTTTAGTCTCTTAGCAGTAAAGTTATGTTTTTTGCCTGATTTTATGCAATTGATTAGAATAATTTGTTTTTCCTAAAAATTTGTTTTCCCTGATTTTTCTGGAAATTTGCATACATTTTTACCCCAATTAGGTACTTAAATTAATTCATCAATAGCATAGACCCAGGCTTTCATGATATTTGTAAGAAAGCAAGATTTATATTTGCCTGATTAGTCTATTTGTGATTAGGTAGAGAGTCCAAACATCTATGATCATTACAGAAAATGGATGATAATACACAACAGGATTTAACATCTCCTTACATAACAAGAGTACCCTCTGCTGCAAGTACATCTACCATGGAGATCATCTCTAAATCATGGTACCTTAATCCTATCAATAGTAGAATTATAAACATATCATATAGGTATAGATATAGATACCTACACTGGAAATGTTATATGATCAGGTTCATCTAAACCTATCAAAACTACTATTCAATTATGATTAAAAAATATTCAAAAGTGCTGTGTTGTGGGTACTTACTATAATACTATTATTTGAGTTCTGAAAGTATTAAGAAAAAATATTTTCTTTGAGTTTTATATTGAATTCATCAGTACTGAGCAGGATATTATTGTCGGTACCATTCTGGGTAGGATACTATTGACTTATTAACAACAATAAACAAATTTAACTTTATAGTAACAGGCAAGAAGATGATCAAGGTGGTAGAGCTCCTCCTAACACTGATAGCTGGGGACCGCCTATGATCAATAGAAAAGATAATGCTTGGCAAGAAGGTAGTTTATTATTCATTATGACAAAAATTCATAAACAATTTAGACAAATTATATGAATTTATTATCTTATTTGTACAAAAGTAAGCATATACAGAAATACAGTCTTCTTTGTAAAAGTCAAGCCACAAAACTCTCATAATCATCAGTTTGGAGTTAAGAAATTTAGGAATATTTTTAAACTTCACAACAAAATAAATGCTTAAACCTCAGGGATATTAATATGGATTGAAAGGAAGGGCCTGAAATAACTGAATTAGGCAACAGTTTTAAAATTCATTTAAGGATAAGAGGACAGTAACCTCCAATATTCGAATATTTCTAAATTCAGAATAAATATATAGGTACTTTTAACATTTATACATTTATTGCTAGAACATATCAACAGTTGATTGACTACTAAATAACTTGTTGATGAACTTTTTCAAATAATTCAACCTAACAATAATTCCCATTTCAGAAGAAGTTCAATTAAAATCAAAGCCCATGCCTAAGAAATTGCTGCAGAATAAGACAGAAGAATGGGTGAAAAGTTCATCAATTCCCCAACCAAAGGTTAGTAACAACTGAAAATTAATCAGAAGTGCAGAATATTAGCAGCATGAAAGAGTAAAGACCTCTTTTAAACAGTCCACTATCTGTTGCAAATAATATTCTTAGTACTACAGTACTTAGTTCATTAATTATAAATTCAGATTTTTCAGTCCTTGGATAAGATCTTAACAATTTCTATTTTAATTCTCTGCAGAAAGTTCTGAAGGATCATCCTGTTAGTGTGGAAACAAGTAACTTTCTTTCAAGTATGGTTTCGAGTATGAGAGATGGTGCTAACTCAAATACAGCTGTCATGTCGCTTCTACAGAAGCCAGTAGGTGCCATCATCTGAAATTGTCATGATAACATAATTATATTGGTGTATACCTACCTAGTACGATGTACAATCTGATGTTAATGTGCCAAATAACTAGTAAGTACATGGCTATTTTAACATTGAAAAAGTAAAAAAATGAAAGTATGAAATTGGAGAAATTACCTATGCAATAAATTGCATGAAACTTGCAGGGATAAGACTATGAGAGAAGAAGGGCTATAAGTATAGGTGGATAAATTCATTTGCAATATCATATCTTATAACTTCTGATCAGTGATGAATCAGTGAGCACTATAACATCCGGGATTTTTAGTTTGATGCCAGTGATCACAATGTTGCATTCTTTGCATACCAATGTTTACAATGAACGATTGTTAGTAATCTTGTTAAATGAGTTGTTTTATTTCGCAGGTGTCAGTGTTTGAAGAACAAGATGAGCTACCTTCGAAAGACTTGGACATGGATGAACAAGACAGAATTAACAAAGAATTGGAAGAGTTCTTATCTCAAATCAGAGAGATAAGAGATGGTCCCACTCAGGATACACAGCAAGGTAATCACGATAAAAACATTTATTAACATTGTTTACATAGCTCCTATCATCACAAAGAAATAAGATAATGCCTACCCAATGGATAGAAGTTGAAAGATTTAACTGATATGAGAGCTGATGTTTAGACTATAAGCTTTAGAAAACCATCTGATTAATGTCGTATTAATACTGTATTATATTTTGATATGTATGATGTAATTCCTTGAACTGTTTCAAGCCACACTCACACAATCAACAGCCTGGAGATCTTTGTTGTTTTATGTTCAACGTTGAGTAAAGTGATGGCAGGTCAGATCTCTCGTATCTCAAACTTTATCAGCTATTTACCTGCTATACCCTGATTTAATGTCTGAGATATCTTTGTTAGGATTTGAATAATTAGATAGATAATTTCTAATTTCTTGCAAATTTAAAATTTCTTGGAGATTTGAATTTGATAATTGATGCCTTGAGCCTTCGCCAGGCATATTATAATCCATTTTAGTGGCAGCTTATTGCTTAGGTCATAGGGCACAGTTATCAATAATCAGAGCAGGTTATTTGTATTTCGCTTATTTTGTGGTTCCATTCCCAACAACAACACCAGTGAGGGGGTAAAATTGGTGGAATGTCTGTTCTTCAGTTATCAAGTGATCAAGGGGAGTTATGTTATGGTCATTATAGTATGGTTTAAGGGGGTCATTTAAAAACTCATCCGTACTCCTAGCTCATTAATCATTATGGGGATGCATAGTTTGTTGATCTTCCCTAATACTCTGATAATTGCTACATTGATGATCGTACTAGATAAAGAAATAGTGCATTTATTAATTCTTACTTTCTTATTAGGTATAGTAGGTATATTCCCAATGTTGTTCAACAGTTCAACATTGGCAATTTAACAAGAATTCGAATGTAAGTTGCACAATATTTTATGTCCTGTAATTATTTTCACGTTTCCTATCAACTTGCGGAGGCAGTTCGAACTGCATAGTGCCCATCTTTTGTGTGCGCGGCGTAAGTTTGCGAGGCATATAAACACTTAGACAAATGAATAACTTATCTGGACGCCGCGGAAACTTCCGCTGAGCACACATAAAAACACAAATTGCAGTTCGAACTGTCACCGTAAACCTGTCAAGGTGCAGTTTAATAGTACGTCCTCGTTATGTTTGCAATTGTGGTCCGTGATATACGAGCATTCACTCCAATTCTCTGCACTGGCACAGTTCACATTATCAATTGCTATTTGGTATCTGCTTTGTATTGACGACCACTCTTCAGCAGTTTCCCATGCTTCCAGAATATAGAGACGTCCCATAGCTGCCTGACAAATAATGTTCGCGTCGTGGTCATCGAAATCATCATCACACACTGTTCCACCACCGTAAAGCAGAAGCGCTAACTCAGTTCCATCCGTGGGTTGTCCATATTTGTCTACAAACCTGAAGCTGCCTGAAAATGGAACATAAAAAGGCAAAAACTTGAGTTTGAGCGGAATCTGTGGTTTAATTATTTGAAAGTTAATTGAATGGATAACTTTGTTTCCTCTTGAAAAAGAAACCAAGCGAAAACAACGTGAAATAAATCGTGATTTCAATTATTGATAGCATGACCCAATAGAGTGCGATCTCACCTTTCCAGCAACGCTATGATTTGAATGAAAAGCAGTATTCTTTTTAAAATCTTCATTGCAACTCTAAGATAATTATTGGAAATTAGATAACTGGGTTAACAAGAGAACTCAGCTTGGAATATCTAAATCAAAAATTAAACATAGCACGATAAAACTCTTTCAAACATAAATCAAAAAGATGAACGATGTGAGTTGAAATTAATAAAAAGAAATGAGTTACTAGATCGAAGCATTTATCTTCAATTGAAACTATAATCTAATCAAAATACTTATCGAAATACTAAGGTAGTAAGGTCTAAACGTTTGTGCATACGACAGGAAATAATTTCCTCAAATGCTTTAAAATTCCTCTTATTGAATTGATGGGTGGATGGATAAACACTACCACACATTAGCATAATATGACTACCTCAGAGCTATTACAGTAAACAAACAGTCCTTAAAGTTTATCAACTTAAAAACTTATATTATGAAGAATGAAGTTTTAGTAAATTGAAATGAGACGATTAGGAACTAAAAGAATGACCAATCCCACAGCATATTAGCACATTAGTAAAATACCCATGGACTGCTGATGCTCTGCATAGAATTGTGCCCACACCTGGTCAAGGTAGAGTCTTTTCCGGGCAGATGAATCCTACATCTGTAACTCTGTAAAGAACGTTAGAAGCCCTTCTGATTCACACGATCTACAGAAAATGTTCAGTAATCGCATGAAAATACTCGCTTTGCGGTCTAAACAGTAAGCATATGCATATTTTCCTTTCAGGCTGCGTGAACCGTGAATATTAACCCTCTGCCATGTTAGCACGATCCTATTGCCTACGATCATTTACCCATTTGTCATTTTGTCAACGCTTCGAAGCATTAGCAGTAACTTGTTTACAAGGGTAGCTGGAATAATGAATGGTTTTTACAAAGATCGTTATTTCTCCTAATGCCCTAAAGGTCATGAAGTCTCTCGAGCTTGATAACTACGAAGTCATGTAGGAGCATTAACTTTATATTATCATTAAGTCATTATGGAGGTAAAATCAATACCATAATTAGCCTGGTGGTGGTGTGGGCCTTTGTAAACCACTCTGGCAAAGCCGACACGCGCTCGAACAATAAGCGCTTGCCGCTTATTACTTCTTCACTAAATTTCAGCTATTTATTTCATAATAGCCTACTTTCTCAACCACTGCCACAAACAGCAAAGAATACCGCTCTTGGTTTTGAAAATGTTAGGTAATGCATGTTACCTTCGTTCTTGGACCCGCTGCGAAGATTCTTTCGAGCGGCTCGATTGTTGTCTTTGCGACTCTCAAAGTGCGAGGGCGCTATATTGTGTTCAGAATTCAGATCGTACTCTGACCTTTCATGTCTTGGAACTTTGGAAGGAGGGGGTTATCACTGATGATTGGATTCCTCCGACGCCCTTTTGAATTATCAAAACCTCGTTATAAATAATTCATTATGGTGTTATACAGCAATGAAATTCCTTGTCTCCTTAGAGATAGCGAAGACGCGAAACGTAGCGAATAAAATGATTAATAATTTCACTTGGTTTAACTGTAAGATAACTCTCAGACAGCTCTTGAATAGATTGCTTTTGGGGCATATAATATGTAACCAGAAGTATTAATCCCTTTGTGTTTGGATATCTAGGTTAAAAATTTGAAATGTGAAAATTTTGAATTAATTTTTGAACCAAATTTAAAGAATAGGAGAAAGTTTGAACATCGCTGCTTGTCTGCTTTTAGATAGGTATCTCATACACAGTAACTTGGTGAAATGGTGTCCTTATGCCGCCAAGAACATGGTCGCCAAAGCCTGCCAGGGAGGGCTATGATCTTTTTCATGCATCTCACCGACAATCACCACGACTCACAAGTTGCATCCGCAGCATGATTATGTGCAACCCACGAGTGGCAAGGATCAGTAACGTAATTCAGCAGCGAGTGTGTCGGTGAAAAAGGAAGCTAATAACTGCATTGTTTTACTGATCTTACTCCTGCGTGATTATGGTTGAATGGTTTTGACCTAAACTTAACGACGTGAGCACATGTTATTATTTGAACTGTACCCATGTACCCATGAGCACCCTGAAAGATCTGAAGCTCGTTCTGTATTTGCTTCAGATGTTTGTGAAATTATAAGAGACTAGAGGAATCGTCCAACATTGCTCAACGATAATCTCCAAGGTGCATCAGGGTAAGGAAAACAAAATATAAACAAAATCGTTTACAAGGAACTGAGCTGACTTTCAGAGCGACGTGGAGTATCTACATGATGCTCATTAAATCAGAAAATCGTTTAATTTAATGAGCTCGTACCTACTGTAACAATGAGGGCAAGGACCAGTGATTAGTTTACTAGTGGATTGAGCTGATAACATTCAGTATATGCTGTGGTTATGCTGCAGAAGAATTGGAATTTGAGGTGGTTTATAAATATATTCACGAAAAGCTCAAGAAGAAAATTTCTCCAGTGTGAATGCCAGATTTGTGACTGCACAAAGAGATAGAAAATGAGAGAATGAGGAGAGCTAGCTGTCCTGAATGCAAATATAACAGGGGTTGCGGCGCGCTCCAATTAGTGATACAAAACGACAATTACTCACAGATTGAGGGTGGTCTTTGAATGATACTGCCTAACGAATAATATTATAGAGCTCAATGAGAAAATTTTAACTTGCCTCGATCATCTCAATTTTGAATACATACCATTCTGAATACTATGAACAACGAATGCATACTGAGTGTAAACAGTTGAATTTCAAATGTTAATACTTTATCAGCCTATCAGCTTATCAGACCTAATTGTAACGGACATAACTGTCATGCTGAGAACCTATGATCAAATTGTTATTTCTGTGAAAATAAAGTCTGTGAAACTCAAGTGGAGACGGCAGCCACTATGATTCGTCCAATTCTAGCCAAATAGAAAATAATAGCAATATAAGAAAATAATAGCAAGATCAGCCACTGAGAGTTCCTCATTATCCAACTCACAAAGTCTCGACTTCCCTTTACCATTGAAGTTGCAGTGTACGGTCACCACCCCGCATTTAATAACAGCTTAATTTAGGCATGTAATAGGGGACACAAGATAATAGAGATGACATATAATTATTTTGTAAATCTTGTGTTTACCACTCTACGGTTAAGTAAGTAAAAAAGATTTCCTAACCGAAGACCTAAATGACGATTACTATACTGATATTTACAATCCACGGGGAAGTGCGGGGAGACGCCTTCCATTTCGAAAAACTGACAGGATACCACCATGTTACTCGTGCAAACAATTCTAGAAACCGTAGCCCCAACGTTCACTGATCACGTCCTGTTGATCTACCCTAAATTTAAAACTAACCCTCAGCGAAGTCGTAAAAGATTTACAAAGTCAAGAGTTTGATACGTTGAGTTTGTTTCACGAAAGTTGTTTGCAGGAGTTGTATATCGGCGTTTTTCATTTACGAATGAGTTTAAAAAATCATTTCTAAGCCCAGAGATTTGCACGGATAATGCACCCTGGTCCCGGGCTCTACAACATCTATAACAATACTTGCTTGATAAAGTGATAATACTTGCCTGATAAAGTGATAATACTTGCCTGAGTCACATGCTAACAACACGTCCTCAGTGTGTCCGCAGTTGTTACCTACTGTACGGTAAGTGCACTGACTCCAGGACACAACCGGACTGGCACACCTCACATCGTCGAGTGCTATGACATATCGCCCTTGTATCGGCGCCCAATCATCAGCTTGCATCCAACCCCTCGGGAACCTGCCCATGGTTTTACAGATGACAGCGGCAGCGTCGACACTGAATCCGTCGTCGCAAACCGTTCCGCCGTTGTAGAGGAGCAGCGCGTACGCGGGGCCCTCGTACGGCGCACCAGTTTGGTCTACCAAACTGAAGTTAGCTGCAACGCGTTGCGGGTGATAGACAAGTGCGAGCGAGAAATTATTATATACGGAGAATTAATTTTTCTCATGTCACCTTCATGTCAGAATTACACTTATCTAAAGTTTGGTACATAATAATGTAGTCTTATTACCTCCGAGAACACCTATCACTTGAATGAAAAACAGTATTCTTGTTGTGATCTTTCCACCATATTCGTTTGTTGTAACAGCGTGCATTCTGACGTAAGCAATTTATCAAATAAGCAAGACTTGGTCCCTCGGAATTCAACCACATTAATCACAAATTTAAGATTATGATAACAATTTGCACCATAACAAAAAATCAATGTCCAAAGGTTTAAAAAATACTAAAAGCCATGAAAATATCAGTTAATGCTTTAATAAAATATATACACGGCCGTGTTGTTTTCGCGCGTGCTGCATACGTATAACCATCACTGATGGAGTTACGAAACCAGAGATGGAGTTATATAAACACGCGCGAAAGTCTCTCTCTAGAAACTCCATCAGTAGATTTCAAAAGTCCATCAGTAGATTTCGAAAGTCCATCTCTAGATTTATATTCGGATTCAGATACGCTAAATTACCTAATGTTACAAAACTTAATTAAACATGCTTACACTGTTTATTTACCCTGTTTATTTACCCTGTTTAGTGTTTATTTACCTTCATTTACCCTGTTTTACCTGACACGGTTACTGTATTAAGCAAATGTACACATGCACAAAAACGAACACCAAATACCAATCAACACAACACATTGCAATTACTGTGTACATTTGCAAACCGTTATAATATGTTAGACAAGTATGTCACGTGACGTCTGCTCGTAACACAGGTATAGAATGGAATGTGGCTGCTATACATTTTTGAGAGTAATTGCAATTGCAAATGTCGATGTACACCATGAGTGGTACCTAGTTCTTTCGTACTCCAATTTTGATATTGTAGCTACACTTTGTTTGTTCGGTCCTTCAGTGTTCACATTCCGATGTATTGGTCTGTTGCTGATGATTTACACATTACCAATTATCTTATTATGTTGTACTCGTACAATTATCACTCAAATGTGAATGGATTCTTGAGAATGTGAGAATGTGTGTGTCTTTAATATTCACTTCGTGATTGTATCTTTTCCTCTTTTCGATTTGTTTGTACCATTGATTTTGCAAAAGTTTATGGAAATGAACGTTTTGATGGAATCTATGTTTTTATGCTGATTGCTGCCTCTTCAAAAAAGCTTCAAAATACTTAAGTCAATGCACAAATGTGAACACTAATATAAATAATTCATAAGGTGTCCTGCTAGGGTCTAAATCTATCCAAATTAAACTTACTTCGAATCGGCCGTGTATATACTATATAACCACGCGCCAAAAGAGAGACTTTTTATCTTCACATATAGCACTCACTGGCGTTCGTACTATATGAGCAATTAGACACTCACTGCGTTCGCGCCTAATTGTAATTCACCACGCTGCGCGTGGCGAATTGCAAAAGTCTCCCTCTAGTCGCGTGGTTATATAGTCTATATCCAAATATAAGATTCTGTGTATTTGTGAAAGAAGGAAATTAAAACGTATTTAAGACCAGCAGTGCAGATCTTAGATCTGCGAATGAGGATAAAGCCATTGAAGCTCGAAAGGGATGCTGCATGATGTCAGTGTAATGTCATTAGTTATAGCTGAGCGTACGATCATGCATTTCTATATACTCGCCCCATTGCGAGTACGAGCTAGGGTGACCATGCAACTCAGATATGCTTTATTAAAATAGCGTTTGAAAAGGATTGCACTGCATTTATTAATGATCATTTTCTTATTCTTATTTCATAATGCAGTGTAAAGATAGCTCACTGGATGATTTAGTGGGCTGTTTAACTCGGTGGGTATACTCGGAGAAAGTGAAAAATTCTGTTTGGGAAATGTCTCGTGGAAATCTTGTAATATAAAGTCGATAATAATCTCACATGAGCACCATGTCGGTACAAGCATTTCAAAGGATTTTCAGAGGTTATTCTCAGAAGTAAGAACTTAAAATGACTCAATGAAGACGAAAGAAAAAAGCAGTCTTGATATTATAATTTATAAGGTCAATGATATTTAAAATGGAAAATTATGACTTGCATATTACTGACATAAGCTTGAGAAGTTGAGATTTGAATGAGGATTGCAAAATGATGCACCCCACCCATGATACAGAAGGATAATGAATACCTCTCCGTGAAAATTACTCTCTTCTCGCTACAAAGGCAATTTCCATAATTCATGGTTCTGTCTTTTGAAGGAAAAGCAGAACTTTTGCATCGTTTAGTGGATTGAGTACCTACAACCTAGTTACGAAGTTATTAGGCATTCAGGCTCTGGCTCATTTGTATTCCCATTAGCATAACATTCCAACTGGGCAACATTTGATCAAACTTTCCCCGCAGGATCAACATATTCTAATTACAACCTCACAACGTAACAACGTATTATGTAAAACAAGTACTGACTACTGAGAGATTAAAACTTAGTTTGCCATCCATTTGAGGCTTTGAGAGGAACTTTTCTAAGTACATAAATGGAAACATGTACAATGAAATTACTGTGGAACATGAATCTACTGTGACAAATGGATATTGTGGAGCATGGATATTGAGTAGCATGGATACTGTGTAATATGGATACTTCACTCATGAAATTTTATAATGAACTTTAAAAAGTTTATTTTGATTTAAACTCGTCACAGCTGCCACCCACCCTTCACCCTTCACCCTCCCTTGACACCACTCAATCACTCATATTTAAACACCGCTCAGCTGACGACGATAATCACAAGATTTTCGAAAGCTTCTGATTACAATCCTCTCGTATCAGTTATATTGTTTAAAGCTCAATCTCTGCCAATTATGTGGGTGGGCTCGAATTTTTGATATGATGAGTCTCTCTCATATTGCGACACACTTGCTATTAATATGGCAAAACCATATCCACAAGTGGAATATCAACAAAACAGACTGAAACTGAGCTTTCCAGAGGGCAGAATATGCTAGCACAGTACATGTTTAGCTAGTAGTTTCATATTCCGTCCCTATCCAGGTGAGCTAGTGGAAGAAATAACCGAGCACCTCACGGAGCAAAAGGCGGCAGTGGAGGACGCACTAGCAGCCCTGGACAGGGAACTGACTCAAGATAGCGGGGTGGACGGCAGTGAGGCGGAGCATGAAGGTGAGAAGGTGGGAACTGCTGAGGTGGGACGCTCTGAGGTGGGAATTACAGAGGTGGGAATTGCTGGTGTGGGAATTACTGAGGTAGGAACTACTGAGGTTGGAACTACTGAGGTAGGAACTACTGAGGTTGGAACTACTGAGGTTGGAATTGCTGGTGTGGGACGCTCTGAGGTGGGAATTTCTGAAGTGGGAACTGCTGGGGTGCGACGCTCTGAGTTGGGAATTACAGAGGTGGGAATTGCTGGTGTGGGACGCTCTGAGTTGGGAATTACAGAGGTGGGAATTGCTGGTGTGGGACGCTCTGAGTTGGGAATTACAGAGGTGGGAATTGCTGGGGTGGGACGCTCTGAGGTAGGAACTACTGAGGTAGGAACTACTGAGGTGACAGTCCCGTAGCCAGGGAGGGCTGTGAGGCTGCAGCCCCCTTCAGGAAACTGGGAACTTGATACTAATATAATTGCGTGCCATAAAAAACTGTCTAGAACACCCTTATTTTTCAAAATGGTCCCGGCGGCTGCGCCCCAAATTCCTGCCTAAGCTTGGTCGCTGCATAGGGCGGAGGACTTACCCGAAAAAATCCTTGCTACCGGTCTGTGAGGTGGGCTTACAGAGATGGACTGATTGAGGTGGACTGACTTAGGTGAGAATAACTGAGGTGAGAATTACTAAGGCAGGAATTACAAAGGTAGAGCTTACTGAGCCCTGAGGTGAGAGTACAAACGTCCGTGATCAGGATCTCTACAATTGTAAAAATAGCTCAAAATTCTACGAGTAAATCTAATAATCAGCAGATTTTCTATTCTTTTCTATGTACAGACGCTGCGTAATTCATGAAATAATTCACAATGCTCGATTATCGGGATATAATAAATCCCCGTCCTTATTATTCAAATATTCAGATGAGTTTAAACGACTGGTCATGGAGCGCGAGAGGACGCTTACATCACAGACTTCTGCCAGTGTACCGGAGCCGGCTCAAGAGGGGCCCTCTACCCAGGGAGTTGTGGAGGAGCAGGGAGACCGCCCTGCTTCTCACTGCTCGGTTACCACGCAGCAAACCAACGAACAAGGTACGTGGTCATGTGTGTCAACGGATTTTTCTGGGATCATGAAAAGAACTGACAATAATAGCTCAAAAACTTTGTTAAGAAAAATTTAAGGTGCCCTTGATAAAATTACATCTAGATCCTAAAATTTGAAAGAAACTGGCGAAATATCACACAGTCAAAGACTGATTACAACGAACAAGGAATTGACTGTTATGACCATGAATATTATCACCTATTGTTATGCCTCTGTCTTTTGAGCTTTGTGGGACGCAGTAAAGCAGTAAGACCGCAGCAATAAAATTCACGACTCGAAGTTAATGGGAATAATAGCAATATCCCTGCAAATGAATGGAAACGAACACCCATTTAATGGGGAATAACACAATAGATACTAGATAGGTACTGTAACAGTAATTCCGGTATGATCAATTGATAGGTAAACCAGCACAACATCGGATAGCTGATATTTTAATGGAACTTCTTAGGAAACAATGATTATCATTCGCGGCAAGTTCAAAAAGGTTAATTCACAATGACTCATTATTTCTCGAGTAATTTCTTAATGATTCAATGTGAATGATCATTAAGTTTTCAGTAGGTACTTCAGTAGTCATCACCACGTTATTAAACTCCTTCTCATATGGTGAAAATATTTCTTAAATTCTGAGTTGATAAAAAATACTCATGAGAAATATATGAGAAATACTCAAAAATTCGAAATTATAGCGCACAATCACCCTTTCAAAACACACGCGAGTACTTTTAGAGAATTTGAATCAGTGTATTCTAAATTCTATATCGGAATCTATTTTTTCTTATTTTCTCCCTTACTGACTTACTGTCTTGATGACAGCCTCGATTGGCACAACATTGCACTGTCATACAATCATGTTGATGTATGCCTTTTTTTTCATTGGATAGCTTCATTTGAGATATCGACTCCCTACTTCATATTTCATACCTAATTTCATATTTCACTGTTTCAGAAGAGAGTATGGAAGAAGGTGCAGTGGATGAAACCCTCCCTCCTCCCCTTCCTACCCAAAAAAGGTTCGATTTTCGGTGTTTTTTATCTAAAATGATCCAATTAACCTCATCAATACTTTGATGATATATAAAATGATGTGTGCGTTTGTTTATCGTATTATCTAATAACTTCTAATTGTTCATTCACACCTTTATAGGGAGGTACACCCATTTTAATAAGTCAATGAAACAGCTGCAACTACATTATAGTTAATTTTAATCGGTTGCAGTTAAGCCATTACGTTACCATTATAACGTTACCAATATTAACTCTTACAAAATACCATATATACGTTACCAAATAAACGTTTAGTAATGGTTACGTAATGGCTCCACTGTAACCGATGAAAATAAATTTTATAGCAAAGCATTCCATAGCAAAGCATTCATAACATCAAAGTGAAGGTGAATTCTCCTCAGGATGGGTCTATACGAGCTCCTAGCGCTTCATCCCGATAACAAAGTCAGGAAAGCTGCACAGAAAATGAAGCGGTTAGACGAAAAACTCAAACTTGCCATGCAGAGGGAAAAAGAAGTTGGTTGATGCTTCGTTTAATTGACTTTGATTTTGAAAACTGCTACTTAACTGCTGATGTCGCTTAAAAAGATGTGGTATATTAAGAAACTGCCGTTGAACGTATGAAATGGATTTTATTTCAATGTTACAAATTATTACTCATTAAGCCCCGCGCCCCAAGAATAGGCCGTTCAACGTCATCAACGTAATAGATTACGCTACACCAATGATGTAATCAGCTTAATAACTTAATAACCGTGTACACACGATTAGCTGAGTATAACGTCCCTTCCTTTAGGTGAAGCGTCAAAGAGAAATAATGAACAAACAGATACTTCTGTACAACTCAGGTTCCCAACTTCTGGAACCCCAGGAAGTTAAAGAATACGGTAAGTGCTCGAACATCGCGTTGTGATAAGGAAAATCGTTGAACTTGAGAAAAACTGTTACTTACTTCAAGATTTTGAAACTTAAGATATGAATTATTGGATTATATCTGGACGTTTAAAGTCATAATTAATCTCTAATTTCGTTGCGGTATTTTACTTCCATCTTCCTTCCAATGTGATGAGCTCGCCATTACTCAGGTGAAGGTGATTTGACATCGGTGACCGATCTGAAAAGCGACGTGACGCCCATTTTCACCACTCAAATTGACGGTGATGACGACGATTCCTGTTCCCTTCCCCCTATCAGTAGCAATGTTTCCATGACGACCAAAAGCTCGGCTACACGTGACCCCAAAGATAAGAAATCAGCAGATAAGAAGTCCCATGACCCCAAGTCAAGGGGTGGTAAGCCTGGATCTCAGCCCCCTACAGCGCGTGGCAAAACCAGGAGTCAATCAAAACAATCCTCATGCTTCTCAAGAAGGGAGGACAAGCACAAGAGGAACAATAAGAACTTCATTGCTAGGTATTGCTGGTGGTTGCTAAGATCCTAAGAAATTAAAGTAAGGAGTTGTGAAAAATTCAACAAAGTTCAAAATAAGTTATCGGTACATCAATAAACGAATAAAGAGTTCTGAAAAGTCCAACAATATTCTAAAGAACGCCTTATCCTTGCAGGAATAAGGAGTTGGCCACGGATGCGTCAGCAGTGATAGCAATGACAGAAGACGAAAAGAAGCGATTACAAGAGTTGTTGAGTGATGTGGATGCGTTTGAAGGAACTGTCGAAGAGGTTTTTGCTGCCGATATTAATTTTTTGGCCGATTTACTACCACCAGCTTTCTATAGAAATTCCTCTCGTCGACGAATCCACAAATTTATGAAAATGCAATAGCGCAAAAATCTATATGTATATAAATACATGTATATAATTGATCATATGCAGAAAATTCTAAACGAAATTAGCGCATTTACACTTTACAGCCATGCTCTAAGCGTATAACCTCGCCATTCACAAATAACTATATAATATAAGCTTAAAATGATGCCGATAAAGCCTAGATTTAGTGATCACTAAGGGTTAAAGTTATAATAAAATATTATAGATTTTAGCTGGTCTTATTGTCAGCATTCACAAAAACTTTAATTATAATACAGCAATATAAAGCGTGAGTATTATAATGGTGCCCCATAGGGCAATGCTTTTATGATAAAGACTTGAGCGATCGAATTGGGATGTGTTTTCTTGAATAATAATATCAGGCGTCGTTGGGCCGATTGTGAGAGGTTTCAATAACATACGAGCTGTTGTGGCACAAGGACCATCAAAGGGAACCCTTGGCTACTTGTGGAGTGCCAAGGGGCATCGAGCTTCAAAAGTCATATTTTCACTGTACAGGAGATGGGAAATGTGATTATAATTTGAGCTTTGCTCGGGAGTCAGGTATCATTGGATTCATCTATTACGTAGAATACGGCTTTCATTTGTTATGTGTCCGCATCGATCACAAATTTAAGTTTTAAGGGTTGGCATCGTTCTGATGACCTAGGAACTGCCACCCGTTTTCCCCCTTCTGGTAAGCATAGAACTTCAGAAAAATTCAAAAGGTAATGTATTATTTTAATCTGCAAACCACAATACAGAAGTGCTGTGATTTGATCCGTCTATATCTCTGTGTTACAAATGGTAACATAATATGAACCAATATACGTGAACTCATAGCCTAGGTAACTATGTAAGATCATTTCATATATAGTATCATTCCATTAAATCATGCGTAAAGGATTATAATTATGGTTTTTGATGATAATTTAAGGCCTGAAAATTAAAGTTAGTGCTCAACAGCTATCATGGGTCATCATTTGGGCAAGGGCGATTGTGTAGCACAAAGTGTACAACACACAATAGGTACCTACATACCTATTGATATTAGAAGCTGAGCCGGCTCTATTATTCCCCTAATAATAACTGGAATTCGCTGTAATCCTAAATTCAAGCTCTCCACGTTCAATGTTCTTCCAAATTAAGTAATTGCATTCAGTATTCTTCTCAACAATCATGTTATCGTCATGGGGCCAACTCCCTCCTCAACTATCCAATTGTTATATAAACACTTGTTAAATCCGTTTGACGACAGCTTAGGTAGGTAATTATAAACAAGAATTGCGCCTGCACCGACACAATTATTGTTGTTCCCGTAGGCTGTATGCAGGCGCTTAATTTCCCTCCTCCGCGGTGCTTGATGTAACCCCTAACCTTAGCATCATAATACAAAACGCAGTCGTTATAAAGTAATAAGAGTATAAATATTGTTCCGATGCGCGTGCTGCGCGCGACCACCGAGAACACGAATTGGCACGTGCCATTTCTTCTAAAATTCTTGCGCGCGCGTTCGTTGTTGTACTCAGTTCGATGTAGATTTCGCGCCATTTTGTTGAATTGGTTTACGTTTCGCATCAAATTGCGTTACCGTTTATTCACACGATGTATTTTCTTGAATGTTTATACTAAGTTGATATCAATTTTTATCTGATTTTCAAATTTCGTGCTTTTGTTTCTGTTTCAACTTTTCAATGCCGTCTCTTGTTCCAAAAAGCTATATTCGTCTTTCACAGCGAATAGTATTTCTCAAACTTAGACGAATTCAGTAGAAAGACTGATACCTTACGAAATAAATTTATATGGAACAATAATCCCGGGGATCGAAATTTTGGGGGTACGAAATTTGGGGATATTTTTGGGAATATTACGCAAGTTAACGTATGATGATAACGTCATTTTGAAATTTTGTGGAGAACGATAATATGGGGATTTAGTCCAAAAATCCCCAAATTTCGTACCTTATAAATTTGTCTCGTAAGGTAGTACAAAACCGAAGCCTTTTCCTCCAATCCACCGCCCAACTCACACCAAATATTTTAACTTTTTAAGACACGAATTCTTCAACAGCCTTTTAATTTAGAACTTATCATAATTTAGGAGTTCGAGCATGTGGCACCGATGGGCCTGATCAGCCTATAAGATTTCTACTTTTGACAACTGACAGCTCCATGAATTAAGAAATTCGTTATTTTGAAGATCTGTGTGACATGGGGACGGACGGAGGGACATTTTCACGACTGATATTATAAAGGAGCAATCCGGGCACTGTCCAGAAATTACAGTAGTTGTATTGCAAATCTGGACCTGCTATGCACATATCCTATTTCTCATCTTCTAAACCACGATCTCTGCCAGCCCTCTCGTTTGCCTTTTTGTATAACAAAAAGGCCAATAGGGAGGGAAACAAGAATTGCGCCTACCGGCACATTTCTTGTACCTATTGTTTCCGTATGTAGGCGCTTAATTTCCTGTTCCCTGGGGCTGGTATTAAAACATGCCGTCATTTGATCGACGACGGTTGTCCGACTTATTTACTGACATGTTGAGTTGAAGATAAAGCATAAAAGTGACCTTCCAAATCATGATACAATCGCGCTTCTTCTATCAAATTAGTGTCATAACGCAATACTAACATCATTGAATCAATTTTATAAATATTCCTCATTATGCAGGCTCTCCTACGTACCAGTTTGAATTAACGCGCGCAGATGAAATATCACGTGGGCGATTTCGTTCCACGTGCCAAATGTTCGCGCGCGTTCCCGCCATTTCGTAGAACTCTGAAGATTCGTTTGGTTGCGCGCTGTTCAGAGTTTCATAACTATGATCACCATTTTCGTTACGCGTTACGTTTCTTATTTGCTGCGTTGCAGATATCAAACCGTTGCAATGTTCGCTATTATTTTTACCCCGCCTTGATTGATTTTCAAGATTGAGATACACAATTATATGATTACTGGCCAAGATCAAGATGAAAGATTCAGATATATGATCAATCATGAACCAAGACAAGCTCTCATGTCTTTCTTTCCTCTCGTCAATTCTTTAGATCATTCATAACACTGCCCATTGTAATTTGCCAGAATTGCCCGCTACTAATAAAGAAGGCCAAATGACTATGTGATTCAGTGATTAAAATCCTATAAATTATTTGATTAATTCCCTGACAATTGATAAAGGTTTGATTTTATGATTAAAGAATTGAACTTCAATTTTTGAGAAAGAATTACTTTCAACATCAGAATGTTGAAACATCAGAATGAACAGAGCATTGAACCCAAATACCTACAACGCTGTTAGCTAGCTGCAGTTCAAAATGCAAAGGATGCCACTACACCAAGCTACTCTGACGCGAGTGATATTATAAAGGAGCAGTTGGATGCATGAAAATGTACCAACCACCACCACCACCACCACGACGACACACCACCACCTATTTCAGATTTAACAGTACGCATAAAGGTAGTATACACACAACCCCCACAAAACACAATCTCTGCTAACCTATTCTCAATGCCTTTTTGTAAAACAAAAACGCGATTGGGAACAGGAAAAAATATCGACTTTGAGACTTTGACTTTTTTTGATCCGTATCATGATATCCTTGACATATCCAGAAATGTCAAGCGCATAAATTGTGCGCTCCATGAATAATGGATTCGGGTACCTACCTTGTGCCTGTAGGCTCCACCTACTTCCAATAGCAATATTGAGGTAATCTTTTTTTCCAAAAGGGTCTTCTGAAAATGTGACACGCAGTGATAAAATAATTGAACTTTATTCAGCGTAAGCAGTTAGTATTTTCACGCCGCGCGCGCGCGCCGCGACAGAGTTTTGTCGATTGTTTTTATTTTGAACTATAGAATGGAGATTCCACTTTGAAATTTCTAAATTCTAATATTGAATTTAGTGGTGCAAGTCCTGCGGGCTGCGGGGGATGGAGTTAAATATCTTGCCAAAAATTCTGACCCATGCCCCCCAAAGATCTTTAAAAAAGTTCGTGACCTCCAAAAATTCAATAGTTATTTCTGTGAGTCTGTGATAAGTGGCATATAACCACGATTGTTGGTCTTCAGAACTGCTTTATTGCCTTCTCTGATAATTTCTGTACGGTAATAATTCTCAATATCAGACCAAATCGTAGCACAAAATCAGTTAATCGAATTAAGAAATTGCCAAAATTCTAATCCATCCTCATTCCTCTCCAATTTCGAAAATCGCTGAAAATGAGTCATTTTACTATTTTAGCGGCATCATCCCCTCCTAGTAAGGGATGTATCTGCCCCAGGCTGTAACCCCCTGTGACTAAATCCTCCCAAAGATGTTAGAACGTTTTTCGGTAGTTCATAGGTCATAGAAACCCCTAAGAAAGTTATCCAAAAATTCCTTGGGGAACCTTGATTTTTTTACCCCTTTTTACCCACGCGGGTTAAAACTTTAAATGGCGATATCTCGGCTTCCTTTGAGATACGGAGCTCAACTACCACACTAAAATATGTGCAATGGACACATTTAGTTGGGCGGGTCATGGTCCCAGGTCGCTATTTTGAACCGTTTTCGAGATAATCGCCAAAAACCCCTTTTTCGCTATGCGCGAAGGGGTAAAAAAGTGGTCCCGGTAAATATAGCTGTAGTGTGGGCAAATTGGCACTTATTATGCTCACAGACACGTCTATCAGTTCTTCATAGCCTAAAGTAACACCAGAAAAAAGTTATCCAAAAAATTCCATAATTTAACCCCCTTTTCACCCCTTTGTCAAACCCCGGCGTAAGCCAAATTTTCAAATAGGGATATCTCGGCTTCCTTTTGAGATACGGAGCTTTATAACCACTTTAAAATATGCGCAATGGTCACATTTGGTTGGGCGGGTCATGGTCCCAGGTCGATATTTTGAACCGTTTTCGAGATAATCGCCAAAAACCCCTTTTTCGCTATGCGCAAAGGGGTAAAAAGTGGTCCCGGTAAATACAGCTGTACTGTGGGTAAATTGGCACTAATTATGATCATAGACATGTATATCAGTTGTTCAGAGCCTGAAGTAACACCAAAATAAAGTAATCCAAAAAATTCTATAATTGAATCCCCTTTCACCTCTTTTTTAAACCCCTGTGTAAGCCAAATTTTGAAATTGGGATATTTTGACTTTCAATCGAGATACAGAGGTCTTACAGCTGCCAACAACCAATCTAGAATGTCTAGAAAGAGCACATTTGGTGGGTTAAAGCATAGTTTCAGGTGTTTATATCATACCAATTTGATGAAAATTTCTAAAAACCCCATTTTTTGCCAAATTCAGTGGGCTATTAACGTATGAAAGAGGTCGAAGTATGTCTTAGGCGAGTAATCATTTTCACATAAGATGACCATTTCTGATTGTTAACAAAACCTAAAACACTATTATAATCCATAGATACATCGTACTGAAATGGGGAAGCAGTAATTTTCAAGTTTCGATATTACAAAATAAGCAACTAAAATCACTTCTTTTCATCTTATAAGGGTCATTCAGATTGAGATGCTACTTATCTTTCAAACCCATGAGGTTTGAAATAGCAGTGTTTCTACACTTCTTTCTCCAGCAGAAAGCACACAGAATCATGCTTGCAACAATAAACAACATAACTACTGCCAGTAAGGAAATTTCTGTCCTCTTTGAAAGTTTGCCAAAGCTTCTCTCTTTATCAGATAAGCCTCATGGATGTTGGGTAGTTGCTTTCATGATGTCATTCTATAAAGAGTGTTTTAACATGGTATATATCCAACCAAATATCTTCCTTGCTGCCAGAGTTGGGATTAATATCTGCTTGAAGAGTCATATTTTTTTTCAGGTGGGTATAACATCTTGTGGTAAGTGCTTGGAAATTTACCTTCAACTTAAATTCTTGAGAAACCATTCCAAAATCCAAGGTATAAGGGCACACCCATTTATACATTTATGGTAACGTTTGGAAGGATACTCCGAATCCGATGCCCAGCTAGACTCACAGCAATAGAACTGTGGTTTGTGGCCAGCCATATGCCACCATCCATAATAAAAGTTGACAATTGCTTGCAATGCGAAATCATGAATGGACAAGTTATGTTGAATACACTATTAAGGCAAGAGCACGAAATTGATGCTTTAAGGCCATCTATAATTGTCTGATTGACATTAAATTCCGTAGAAACCCCCATCTTTCCTGGCCAGTACGTTTGGAAGGATAATATTTGAGCATGGCTCTCACCGAATGAATGAATCCAATCTGAAAAACCATATATGTTGGTGCCAACATCTTCCTAAAAATGCAAGTGGAACTTATTTGTATTTATTTTCATTTCAACAGTGTTTTTTGGCCCAGGTCAAAAAATATTGAAGTGTCATTATGATGAATGGTCTCATTTAGAGTATCCATACTCCATGATTACTGTACATCTTTCACAGAATTTTCATCCAAAATATTATGCAGTTTACTTTTATGGGTGGGTTTGCCCATGTGGGTTTTTATGGATTTGCTTTTTATGGTATGGCCAGCTCTAAAATTCTACCTGAATACCAATGAATGGTCAATCAGAAATGGTCATTATATATCAAAATGATGACTCACCTAAGACGTATTTTGACCTCTTTCATACGTTTAGCCCCCTGAATTTGGTAAAAAAGTTCCAAATTCCATCAAATCGATATGAGATATGAGATAGAAACTTGAAACCTTGTTCTACCCCACCAAATGTGCTCATTCTAGACATTTCAAAGTGGTTGTTGACCTCTGTAGATATCTCAATTGAAAGTCAAAATATCCCAAATTCAAAATTTGGCTTACGCGGGGGTTTGAAAAAGGGGTGAAAAGGGGGTTTTATTATGGAATTTTGTTCGGATAACTTTATTTTGGTGTTACTTTAGGCTATGAACAACTGATAGACATGTCTATGATCATAATTAGTGCCAATTTACCCACAGTACAGCTGTATTTACCGGGACCACTTTTTACCTCTTTGCGCATAGCGAAAAAGGGGTTTTTGGCGATTATCTCGAAAACGGTTCAAAATATCGACCTGGGACCATGACCCGCCCAACCAAATGTGCCCATTGCGCATATTTTAAAGTGGTTGAGCCTGTATCTCAGAAGGAAGCCGAGATATCCCCATTTGAATATTTGGCTTATACAGGGGTTTGAAAAAGGGGTGAAAAGGGGGTTAAATTATGGAATTTTTTGGATAACTTTTTTCTGGTGTTACTTAAGGCTATGAAGAACTGATAGACGTGTCTGTGATCGTAATTAGTGCCAATCTACCCACAGTACAGCAATAGAACTGTGGTTTGTGGCCAGCCATATGCCACCATCCATAATAAAAGTTGACAATTGCTTGCAATGCGAAATCATGAATGGACAAGTTATGTTGAATACACTATTAAGGCAAGAGCACGAAATTGATGCTTTAAGGCCATCTATAATTGTCTGATTGACATTAAATTCCGTAGAAACCCCCATCTTTCCTGGCCAGTACGTTTGGAAGGATAATATTTGAGCATGGCTCTCTACCGGAATGAATGAATCCAATCTGAAAAACCATATATGTTGGTACAACATCTTCCTAAAATGCAAGTGGAACTTGTATTTGTATTTTCATTTCAACAGTGTTTTTTGGCCCAGGTCAAAAATATTGAAGTGTCATTATGATGAATGGTCTCATTTAGAGTATCCATACTCTCCATGATTACTGTACATCTTTCACAGAATTTTCATCCAAAATATTATGCAGTTTACTTTATGGGTGGGTTTGCTCCATGTGGGTTTTTATGTGGATTTGCTTTATGGTATGGCCAGCTCTAAAATTCTACCTGAATACCACGAATGGTCAATCAGAAATGGTCATTATATATCAAAATGATGACTCACCTAAGACGTATTTTGACCTCTTTCATACGTTTAGCCCCCTGAATTTGGTAAAAAAGTTCCAAATTCCATCAAATCGATATGACAAATTAGAAACTTGAAACCTTGTTCTACCCCACCAAATGTGTGCTCTAGACATTTCAAAGTGGTTGTTGACCTCTGAATCTCAATTGTCTTCCCAAAATTCAAATTTTTACGGTGGGTTTGAAAAGGGGTGAAAAAGGGGTTTTATTAAGGAATTTGTTCGGATAACTTTATTTTGGTGTTATGAGGGCTATGGAACAACTGATAGACATGTCTATGATCATAGTGGTGCCAATTCTACCCACAGTACAGCAGCTGTATTTACCGGGACCACTTTTTTACCTCTTTGCGCATAGCGAAAAAGGGGTTTTTATGATTATCTCGAAAACGGTTCAAAATATCGACCTGGGACCATGACCCGCCCAACCAAATGTGCCCATTGCGCATATTTTAAAGTGGTTATTGAGCTCCGTATCTCAGAAGGAAGCCGAGATATCCCCATTTGAATATTTGGCTTATACAGGGGTTTGAAAAAGGGGTGAAAAGGGGGTTAAATTATGGAATTTTTTGGATAACTTTTTTCTGGTGTTACTTAAGGCTATGAAGAACTGATAGACGTGTCTGTGATCGTAATTAGTGCCAATCTACCCACAGTACAGCTGTATTTACCGGGACCACTTTTTTACCCCTTCGCACATAGCGAAAAAGGGTTTTTTTGGCGATTATCTCGAAAACGGTTCAAAATAGCGACCTGGGACCATGACCCGCCCAACTAAATGTGTCCATTGCACATATTTTAGTGTGGTTGTTGAGCTCCGTATCTCAAAAGGAAGCCGAGATATCGCCATTTAAAGTTTTAACCCACGCGTGGGTAAAAAAGGGGTAAAAAATCAAGGTTCCCCAAGGAATTTTTTGGATAACTTTCTTAGGGGGTTTCTATGACCTATGAACTACCGAAAAACGTTATAACATCTTTGGGAGGATTTAGTTCACAGGGGGTTACGGTTCAATCCCTTACTATCCAGGCTCCAAATTCGGATTTGCACCACTGATGACTGATTGAATTCTTGAATTATAGTGACTGACTACAGGACTGCAATATTGGTGCCTATGATTTATTAAATTAGCATTATCTTCTTTCAGAACACTGTGGTTGTTGCTGACGACGGTGGTTTCCGGGCGAATGAAGACGAACAAAAGCGGCTCAAAGAAATCGAGTCTTTGCTCATAGTGGAAGAAGGCAGTGCTATGAGCCTGTGCAGTGGCTTGACTGATGCCACTTTACTTTCTATACAGGTTATTGTGGATTTCTACTACCCAATAAAGTACTTGATATAACGTAGGAATGCCATGTCATATGATCTAGACGCCAGATAGTCGAGGCAGCTCTTGTCAGTACCTACCTATACTGTTACTGAAACATTCATCGAATTTGTGACACACATCCTATCACTCTTCTGGCTTCTTAGCTTAAACAGCTCAAATGTTTTTTGAGGCAATCTGATCTTCTGATACTTTGATGGATATTAGCTGATAATTAGGTACTTACCTAACTATAGCTATATAGCTCTATAGCAGTTTGATTTCTTCTTTATATGTCATCAAAAAGGGTTTTATCGCTATTGCGCCTACCACTGTTCCTATTTTAGCGTAGATACTAGATATCCCATTGGAGCTCTTTTTTGGTACAACGAGCAAACGCGCCCCCGAAGTCCTGGTGGACTTTTTGGCAATGTGCTTGGTGATGGAATACTCTCCTTTGTATTGTCAGACGTTGTCTGACCCACGCGAGGGGTTCAGACAACGTCGGACAACCTTTGTTCCCCTTTATTTCCCAATTTTCCCAAATTTATTACCAAATCCTATTTGGGCTTGTGTCCCATATAATTCGAGAGCCTTCATTATCTATGATAATAACGTCACTCGGGAAAATCTAGCGCTTTAATTAGTATTCAAAAAGATTGAGGTTTTGGTCTGTTACGTCACTCAGCCAGAGTTATATGGGACACATATCCTATTGAAACTGAAGTATCCCGTCCCGGTCATCTATAAGATTTCGTTCCTGGTGTTAAAAAGGGCACAGTTACTAGGTTAGTTAAGTTGGCAAGATAATAAGATAAGTGATTAAGATAACCGAGGTTCTACAAATTAATATAGAATAGAGTCGTGAAGAATAGCTGATGCTGCAAATAGAGTTTTATAGGGCGCAAATCTTTTTGATGCGACGCTAGGAAAATCGCAAATACTATTTGAGGATGTAATTCCCATTCCTCTAGGTCATTGACGGGTTTTTAGGCTCCATGGAGCTACTGACGAAAGGCTCAAGATGATTTCATTCAAACGATCGACACAAAAAACTAACGACGATATAGCCTAAATGGTGCAAGCAAAATTATAAAATAGCTTCCGCAGAAAATATAAGTTTAAGAATCTTCCCGTGAAGAAGCAATTGATTAATGAGAGCTTGAACGTCTAAATGGCAGCATGATGAATAGCTCTCTGGCAATTAACTAAATAATTTTCCTGGGAGTATGAACATTGAATATGAGCATGGGATTGTCCGCATGCCACCTCGAATGTCAGAAAGGTATACAAATATCGCGCCTCAAAAGGGGACCCGCAAATTGCCCAACGGGTTGAACAGTGTTGATACAATCAACTTAAACCCGGTCTCTGAGTGGACACGAATATCCCTCTGCAGTTGCAGTTAGAAAGTGGGATACTGCCCAGCTATGAAGCAATGTATTGGGAATTATTAGCCCCAGATTGACCGCAGCATTGTCGTACTATCTATCCTGGTATAAGTTTGGTATAAGCTCGCACCCTTTATCGCACCCTTCAGAGGACATCGTACTTTGAAGTAGCTAAGTAACCCCGCCACACTTACAGAGCGGAGCGGTAGAAGAGCTCAACGAGAAGTGTCAGGAGGGAAAGCAACTGGGGGAGGCTGCTCTCAAAGCCATCTCAGAGAAGAAGGGAGAAGAAGAACGCCTCACCCTCATCGATCAGATGCTGGAGAGACTCACCGGCGAGGAGCAAGAGGTGGGCAATTATAGAATAAAGTTAATTATGAATTATTTACACGCCAATACGAAGGTATGATTTGATGGATGTTACTGGTCAGTTGCGCGCAACACTAGGGTATTAGGACGGTGCCGGTATCACAGGCGACCCTCCGATGGTGAGAGTTCCATACACCTGAGCGTGAGAACTCCGGGAGCGTCGGGTGAAATGATTTTAATTCCACGGATTTGCTAAGTATGCTAATGACATCCAGATCCAGTATATGTAATAATATTATGCATATTATATTTATAGACAGCGATCCTATATAAGTCATGAGATCAGACCTTCTATTACCCTATTATACTCCGTTATATGCCCTATTCCATAATAGCCGGATGCTCCCCATGAAATTCTTCGTTTCTTTTGTACGGGGTAATCGACTCGGACAAATAATTGTAGAGTTTGGCAAGGCCCAATGCCCTCTTACCCTTGTTCTCTCCACCCGTCTGACAATTTCCTCAATTCATAGCCAGTGATTATTAACACAGAGCCCCCTGATTTATTCATGACCCTGGCCATTTATTCAGTACGGTACTGACGGTAAATTATAACAGAATTTGAACAATGAATATATTCAGCATTTCATGTATTTTGAATTTTAACGCTGTCAATCATGAAGGTGCCTCAAGTCATTCTGTACCCGGAGATATTTCGGCTCACCCAAGTTTAGTGGTTCAGGTACTTGCGTGCCATGTGTCGCTCAAAGCTAACTCTTTTCAGCTGAATTCTTCTGAAACAATTCTGCTGATAAAGCAAAGCTATGTGGGGCAAAGCATTAAATTTACTACGATGACATTATGCGATAATTTCATATATGGTACACGGGTGTACAACGAAGTTTTAGCTATTCTGTAATCTGCATAGCAGTAATTATTCCATGCCCATAATTCTGAAGTGTTAAGTGTCAATCTCAACTCAAAGCAAATCTTTTTCAGGAACTACCAGAGGTCCCCAAGTCAGTTTTAGACGAGTTATTGGCGCAGTGCCGAGCAGAGACCGCCAGGATCACATCAGCTGAAATTCCCACAGAAACACCAGTTCCAGTACTCTGATTCAGGGACTGTATGCTTTGTGTTGCCCCATGTTATAAGACCTATCTTGTGCTCGCAAGCGCGCGTCTTCGAAGAAGACGCAAAATGTTTGAGAGTTTGAGACTTTTCGGAGAAAAGCGTGCGCGCAGCGCGTGATCAAACAGGGGATCATATCATGAGGCAACTTTGTAGGGACTAGGGACTCAGTTATTGTAGTGAGGTTGATTACTTGGTTGAGACAGATTTCAGAAACTCGGACTATTGTAATAATTATGTGGTAAAGTTTCCAGAGACTTCGTGTGACAGTATTACTTTAAAAGTATAAATACTGTCACACTTGCCAGACGTTGTCTGCCCCATATTTTTGCCCCATATTTTTTTCCCGACTCTGCGAGTCGGGGCGCGCGCGAGGTGGCCAGGCAACGCCTGGCCATGTCACACTGGGTATGAGAGGGTTTGATTTTTGTTTTAAATGTATGTGTGCTCATCAATAAGATGAAGAAGCGACTTGTCGAAAAGGAGGTAGAAGAAATAGGGGGTATATAGCTGGCATAGAGCTGATTCACAGATCTTTGAAATCTTATTATCTTATCTCGACCACCATTTGATGTTTAGGTACTTTTCCATCGATGATAAACCCTTCCTAGCTGCTGCTTGCGTCAGCAGGTCAGACAATCACAAAGTCTCACAAGTACGTGATGCATACATGAATTAAATGGTGCTTCGTGACTCGGAAATTTCACCATTACTGATACTCTCGTTTCCCGAACTCAACTTCAAGAATCTTTCGCAAACGATGTTGAGATATTTCTGAACGAAAATCCGTCAGATCATTGGCCTAGGAACCGAACTTCAACAATCTGTCCTTAAGTTAAGTCCTTTTCCCCTACTTTCCGACATTTTGCTTTCGATGGATGGATGTCAGCTGAAGTATTACGGGTGTGTCGAACTCCTACGTGCGTGGCTTTTCCATGCGCAGCGCAAACATTCGCGGCTCACTGCCTGTCATTAACAGCCAGTGAGCCGCGAATGGAAAAGCCACGTTAATAAGAGTTCGACACGCCACCGTAAAAGTTATTACCAATAAACCATCCATGTGGGACCCACCCAAAAACAGGCTTTCCTCATTATTGCTTCCATGCTATATTTTGATATCAGATATGTTGTGAGCTTTACACTGTTCATCATGATCCAGAATAAATCACATATTTTTACGCTCAGATCCGTTGCAGTTGTAAATATGTATATTTGTAAATTGTATTTATTTTCTGAATTATAAATATCAACATCTTTAATTTTAATTTTTTGATACTTTTGTTCCTTTTGTACTTTTTCGAAGGTTGACCACAGATTATTATAATATTTTCAAAGTTGGAACCAATGTATAAGACTTCTTTTTATATAAAATCAACTTAACTGTAATCAAATAACATGGAGAAAAGCACAGCTAATAGTTGAAAATAAGTAGCACCTCTACATCAAACATTTTAATCAGCTAAATAAGTAAATAGCAAAGTCAAACTTTAAGTAAACACCATCATTCCATACTTTATTTATCAAAAACCAATATCTTGCTAAATTCAGCAGAAATTAAGGAACAAATTCAACGAAAAGCAGTACAATATTAAATTTTTTGTTCCAGAAACACGTAATTTTATCTGCATCCATGCGACACATAACAGCCCGGTAAATATTTTAAGTATTTGATTGTGGCAATGGCTCACAACGCAAATCATCCATAGATTCGTCTGGCAGGTGCAAGTCTTCAATGATTTCTCTGTTATTTTATCTGGAACACCGAACACTGCAGCCAAACAGCCATAACCATGAAGTACAGTTCATAGAAACTATTGGACCTCTCGTAAGGTATAGGCACCGCCCCCACAGCACATCCACAACTCATCGAACTCTTTCATCGTAATCTCACTTCCCTTCCTTCTAGTCAACCCTGAAACAGAGAAGGTGTAATCTCCCTTCCCTTCCTTCTAGTCAACCCTGAAATAGAGCAAGGTGAAATCATCCTTCCCTTCCTTCTAGTCAACCCTGAAACAAAGCAAAGTTTAATCTCCCTTCCTTCTATTCCCAGTCAACCCTGAAGTAGAGCAAGGTGTAATCTCCCTTCCCTTCCTGCTAATTCTATTTCCAGTCAACCCTAGAGATTGAGAAGAGCACGGGTTTGGTTGTTGGAGTAATATCTAACAAATCACTTCAAAACCATGATCTGTAATTACCTGTTTCGTGTAGCTGCAGCTCACACATCTTCAAGTCGTCTTTCCCAGCGATGAGGCACACAGGAGCCTTTTCAGGATGTATTTCTAGCTGCCGAACTATCCACTGAAAGTTGGGGTGTAAAATTGTAAACGTGTGTAAAAGTATTAACACTAGTCCTGATTACATGTAAACTAGTCCTGTTCAAACTTTGAAATATCAGGCGCAGCTTTTAATTTCAAAATTTCAAAATTAGTAAATTCAAATAGGGAATGAAGAGCCTAAACGGAATTGTGGCATTTTTGATCTATCCATTTTTACAAATCCATTTTCACAAACCAGCTCACCTTGCCGTGGAAATGGGCATACCACCACCCCCGAACACATGGGTTGTTGTAGGAGGGGTACACAAACGGCACCTTGAACAGTCGGTGTTGGGGCTTCTCAGCCTCCGATTCTGAAACATTGCAGGAAACTAGGAAATTTAATTGAAAAAGAAAAACACATCAAGTCCAATGATGTTATGTCTTTGTTGCATTGGGCATTATCCTATTTTGGAGTTTGATTTCACTTTATAAAACATCATAGAATGATCTACACTTCTCATGATTTCACTTCATAGAATGATCTAAATTCTCCTGAGTACCCGGAGCAGGGGGAGGAGGAGCTGGGGCTTCTGTGCCTGCTGGAGCCAGGGGCAGGTCAGGTTTAGCTGCAGGAGCATCCTGCTTCTTCTTCTTCTCCTGGTGGGTCTGCTTCCACGCCTGGTAAGCCTTGAGTCTCCGGTGGAACTCCTCTCTAGCAACCTCCAACAGCTCCAGATCTAAGGAGATAATGTGACTTAAGAGCTGTTACTGTTCCCGCATATGGTGTGATCAGATTTCTGATTAGACGGTTCTAATACTCTGAATACAATTGCTTTTGAAACTATTTTCGTGATTTAAATTTGGGATAGTATCAATGATGGATGCTATCAAGGCTAGAAATTTGTCCAGAAAAGTTGATAGGACTTACCACAAGACGTATTGATGCAGTTTCGTAGTTCTGAGTACTTCCAGTCTTTGATAGTAGCTTTGTCCAGAACTGCTGGCTTTGCCTCTTGCGTTTCTTTCCTGGGTTAACAAAACCTATCTTGATATCTTCTATTTTCAAACTTTGCGATCAGGAAGGTGGAACTTTGTATTTGAAATTCGACGCAAACCATGCAAATTGGCAAATTGAACTTGACAGACTTAAGCACAATTAAGGTTAAACCACTAAATATTTCTTGGGCGGTTCCTCTTCCTTGACAACAGTTGTAGCTTTGTTGTCCTCACTGATAGATTGAGCTATCATTCTGTCTCTTTCTTCCTGCTCCTTCTTCAACTCCTCCGCACGGGCCTCCTCTTCCCTGATAAATGGATATTCAAAGTCCATAACTCAAATTTCAGTTATAACCAGTTCTTTATTTTGTCATCATTCTTTATTCGTCAATCATATTGCTATGATTGCGATATTCCATTTTAATCATTCGCAATGTATGAAAATTTAGAATTTAGAAATATAATGTCAGGCAGATAAATAGACTAAAGCATGTCATGAAGCCTAGAACCTTTGCTTCCGTTCTGCTTCTAGTCGTTCTCGTTCTGCCTCTAGTCTCTTTGCTTCTTCCTCTTCCCTCTGCCTCTGTTCCTCCAACTCTCGTAGACGCTTTTCTTCGAGCTCTTTTTTACTGATATAGTGGCAAGGGTCAGATCTATGAATTTTCCCCTATTTTCGTCAACCTAAATTAATGTTTCCGTCATCCAGCAACACTTGGTATACGAAATTCTGACGAAATTTGCCAATTGTGACACTGCGCGGCGCACGCGCCGCGCAGTGTCACAATTGGCAAATTTTGGGCCGAAAGTTGCAAATTGCCAAATTAATTTTCGAAACACGAAAATTCGTGATCGCGCGAGACTTTGCACCTATGCAGCAACTGTGTGGTACCATTGACTGGCGGTGACTTCAGGTATATTGAAATCTAGTAATTTGGCCCAGAGATTGCAGAATAACCAGTGACTTACATGCGTCTTTCCTCCGCAATCCTTTCCTCTTCCAGTTTGCGAAGTCTCTCTGCCTCCTCTTGTCTCTTTCGCTCTGCCTCCATTTCCTCCTGGATCTGCCTCAACCTGTCGCTATCCTGGGTCACTTTCACCTGAGGACAACCATAATCGGGTTAGTAAGCGTTCCATCACCCAGCTTTTGCATTGAAAATTGAAATCAGCAGTGTTATTTCCTTTTTAAAATGTAAGCTGTAAATCATGGACAACTTACCTTGTCAAGAAGACGCACAACTTGATCCTCTATTTCGATAGACTTCTGCTGAATGATGTCAGTGTGGACCTCCCCGGCCTTTACTCGCTCCTTTTCGTTCTCCAGGAACTCTCTCATAGCAGCTATCTCACCCAGCACTGCATCCCGATCATACTTTATGTTGCTTGCTGAAGAAAGCCCTTTATGTTGGAGTGTGTCCATTTCTAAAAAAGCTACGGCTTTCTTAGTTTAAATTCAACTACAAGCGAAAAAAACAAGCGAAAAAACAATCAAAAAATCTTTAAAACCATTGATTCGAAGCAGCTGATTTTCTTGAATATAGATTCAATTCATATTCAGCTCAGCGACCCAGTTGAATATTTCATATCTGAGCAATGAGCATCTATAGGCACAGCAGCTATTGTGTAAACGGCAATCTTACCGATCTCCGTCATAATAGAAATCTTAGACATGCTGTCCTTTATAGCCCGGACCCCTTTTATTCTGACAGTGTTTGATTAGAGGGGTATGATTCTCAGGGTTAATACTCAAAAAAGATAGAGGGTTTTTTTTTCTTTTATTCAAGTTTTAGGGTGTAGCTCGTTAATGACTCTAACTTAATTCAAGTTTTATCACTGAAAAATGCAAGTGCTTTCAAGTCACATGCAGATTCAAGTCACCGCAGTTCAATCAAGATTCATGGTGTTGTATGGGCTGCAAAGCAAGGGATGCCAATCTTCTGAAATGGGGCGAGTTGAAGGGTGAAAATGTCATACAGCAGGTGATCAAGGCTGTGTATCTGGAGATTACCAAGTGGAAGAAGAACTTGTTCACTCTACCACGAGGGAAAGCTGGTGTTCAGTTTATCAAGGAGATAACAAGGCTCATATACCTGTTCACAGATCAAACAGCATGGCGAGATCAGTCTTTATCCATGATACATGTTTTCATCCCTCTTATGCTACAGAAGCCCTCAGCAAAACTCAAAGCAAAGAACAATGCAAAATTCTTGGCAGCTAGGCTTGTTAAATGGAGTGAAGGTGATCTACAAAGTCTCATGGATGAAGCTAGAGATTCAAGTTCGGGTAGGCGAGTCACTGAAGAGAAAAGAGTTTAGTTGCCATGTAGCCTTCACAAGACTGATGTTACTGGGACAAGTGGGTAAAGCTGTTAAGTTGATAGACAATGATAGTGATGTCAAGGGGTTCATAAACTAACTCGGCCTGTGAAGACTGTTCTAGCTGCAAAACACCCTGATGGTAGACCAGCACCGCAGCATTTAAAGATGGAAATAACTGCCCAAGAACCCCAGCCAGTGATTTTTGAACAGATTGATGGACAACTGGTCTACAAAGTCGCTAAAACCATGCACGGTTCAGGTGGACCCACTCTCATAGATGCTGACTCCTGGAAACATATCCTGTGTTGCAGATCATATGGAAAGGCATCAGAGAATTTGTGTGAAGCCATTGCAGAGCTGGCAAAGTGTATCAGTACGAAATCCATCAGCCCAACAGCCCTCGACGAACTGCTAGCTTGTCGCCTGGTTCCTCTGGACAAAGGTAATGATAAGCATGGTGGTATTGAGTGAGACCTGTTGGTGTTGGAGAAGTACTGAGGCGAATCGTGGGAAAGCTGGTTATCAATGTTCTTAAGTCAGACATTCAGCAGGCTGCAGGTCCTCTGCAGACATGTGCAGGTCTTAAAGGGGGGATTGAGGCATCAATCCATGCTACTCGGGGAGCAATGGGAGCTGCCCAGCACGCAGGGTGTACTGCTGGTGGACGCAGACAATGCGTTTAACTCGATCAACAGAGCTAGCAGTTCATAACATTCGAGAGCTTTGTCCACCCTCCATCAATTCATTGTCAATACTTATCAGAAACCAGCCATGCTTGTTGTCAGTGATGATCAGAAAACGGAGTACCTGGGTTCTTATGAAGGTTGTACACAGGAGATGTTGCAGCTATGGCTTTCTATGCACTGGGTATCAAACCACTGATCACAGACTTATCTTCAGCTGTAGAAACGTCTGATTGCAAGCAGATCTGGTACGCAGATGATTCCACTGCAGCTGGAAAACTTGCCGAGATCAAGAAGTGGTGGGACATCCTGTGTGAGAGGGGCCACAGTATGGATATCACCCTAAGGCCTCAAAAACTGTTCTCATAGTTAAGAAGGAATATCTTCAAATGGCCAAACAGATGTTCAAAGGCTGTGGCATCAAGTTAACTAGTGAAGGAGAACGTCATCTAGGAGCTGTGCTAGGAACAGAGAGGAGTTTCGTAAGAGCTATGTGATGGACAAGGTTTCAAAGTGGGTCAAGGATGTAGAACAGCTGTCAGAAATAGGGAAGGATGACCCACAGTCAGCCTACACAGCTTTCACAAAAGCGCTTTGTCATCGATGGACGTTTGTTCAGCGAACTATTCCCGGTATTTCAGACTTGTTTCACCCATTAGAAGTTGTGATAAATGACAAGTTCCTACCAGCCATAGTTGGAAGAAGATTATCAAGCATAGAAAGGGAACTTTTCACTCTACCTGTAAGACTGGGCGGGCTTGGAATATCGAATCCAGCCGACAATGCAGACTTCGAGTTTCAAGCTTCGAAGAGAATAACTGAGAATCTTAAGAAGCTCATCATCGATCAGCAGTCAAATCTTGTTGGGTTTCAGCCAGAGGGTGTAGCAGACATTACGAGTGATTGTATGAAGGATAAGGAAGTGAGGATGATGAGGAAGTTAACTGACATTAAGTCTGGCTCTTCTGATGACAGATTGAAGAGGTCCATCACATTGGCCCAAGAGAAAGGTGCCGGGGCTTGGCTTACTGTTCTCCCCATTGCTTCACTGGGATGGGTGCTGAACAAGGAGGAATTTCGTGATGCACTTAGGCTCAGATATGGGTGGCAAATCCCTAACATTCCGGCTATTTGTGTTTGTGGAAAGAAGAATTCAGTAGACCACACCTTAACATGTAAAAATGGTGGCTACTTAATCTTCCGACACAACAAAGTTCGAGACACGAATGCCGCGTTTCTTAGGGAAGTTTGCCATGACGTGATGACTGAGCCTGAGCTGATTCCGATTGACTCCTGTCAGCCAATCCCAGGGAACACTGAGGACAAAGCCCGTCTCGACATCTCAGCTCGAGGGATGTGGGGACCCTTCAGAAGACCATGTTTGATGTCAGGATCTTCCACCCTAATGCTGACTCATACAAAGACCGTGATATCAAATCAGTGTTTATGCAGCATGAAAACATCAAGAAGAAGAACTACGAGCAACGGGTCATCCAGGTAGAAAAGTGTAGTTTCACCCCACTGGTCTACAGTACTTCGGGAGGGATGGCACCTCAAGCACAGGTGTTTCATAAGAGGTTAGCTGAACTTGTGGCAGAGAAGACTAATGAGGAGTATAGGGATGTCATCAGCTTCATGCGAACGAAACTTTCATTTGCATTACTCAAGAGTGTGTTGGTCTCTGTGAGAGGTTCTCAAGAAGCTCGTATCTCTGATATTTCATTTAATTTGATTCCCGACGGGATGTCAGAGCAATACTCGCGTTCTCGATTGTAAGATTCCAAGTAGAATTTTCCTTCTTTTTGTCATAGTATTGATTTACAATTCTTTGATTATATGGTTGATCAGACACTGAATTCAATGAATGAAAGTAATAGTTATCCAGTGGTTCTTTCAGTTTAGATGTACCTATTGTGAATTGTAGATTCATGCCATGCAGTATTGCAGTAGTAAATTAAGAAGCCTCAATCAGTTACCTGGGTTGATACCGCTTCTTTGTGGTCCACATTTTAGCGTTTTTCTGTATCGTTATAATGCATTCCATTCTCCACTTGGCTATCTTTACCCCTGAAAACCAAATTTATGAATAATTATGTAATGAAACATTGGAGAAAGCTCATAATGTTTTCAGAGGTAACTGAGGTAAATTTATATCCTCCTGGATTAATTAGTCTTGTGCTATAATTCTAAAAAACTGACATTTGTTGAAAGCGAGAATAGCATACTGAGCCCGTCTCCACCGTTGCCTGAGGGCCCACTTGTTGACCTTGGCTATCATGTCTTTGAGATGGTCAGCTCCACTCTTCATCAACATGTCTACCTCAGCAAACTGTCAGAATGGAGTGGGTGAGGCAAAACTGCCTTAATAATATTCAATCAAATTGAAAATCTTATGTCCATGTAGTAACAAATGCAAAGATGATGAAAATTGCATACCCGTCAAAATCATTGATCATAGTATATAAAAACTCAAAATTTACTGAATAACGTACCTTGCCGGGTTTAAAGAATATCCGGGTTACTCCGAACCGGTAATCAATAGGACTCATCCCAATGGCTCTAAACAGCGCCTGTAAGCAAAATTTAGTGATTAGCTCATTTGAAACTTATGCATGAATGCATGTGTGCATTGTATGCATTGTTTGTCATGATATGATAAACAATGCATACACCGTAGGCTTAGTTAGTGAATGCATGCACAAGCTAGTTTCAGATAAGAGGCCGGCGCGCGCCGCGCGCGCGTTCAATAAAGCATCACAGTAAATGAGAAATTTGTTGCTTTCATAGAAAAATGTTCTCGCGCGATACAGAGTAGGGGTGAATTTTGAGAGAAGTACCATCAGTGTTCAGTCCTCTAAAAACAAGCTGTGCGCACTTAGACACTTAGTAAACTTAAACAAGCTGCTTGAAATTTCTATAAATTTGTGGTAATTTCAAGGATAATATTTCATTCTACGAAGTAAGCGGCGGAATGAATTCATGTCGAACATACCGAGCAGAATATCCTTGGATGAAGGGACTTGAGTCGAGAGGGAAGCTTGGAAGAATACCTGGGTGAAGTTTTCATTGATTGTTGCTCATTACACAATAAGAGAATAAGGTAAGAGAATGATGCAGGGAATTGCGAGATTAGAGTGATTCCCGCCCTGGCCAGGGCGGTAACCCCCCGCGGTAAAAAGAAAACTGGCCAGGGGTATAAGTTAGAGATTTGAGTGTCACAGGGTGATATAAGATATAATATAGATATAATATATAATATCATGATAATTGGGAGCAAAGTTATAAAGCCGAGATCTCAAGAACGGGATATGGTAGAGCCATGATCGAGGTCAGGTTTTGTTGATCTAAGATGGGAAAATGTTATAGGCTATAAGAGAAGTTCTGGTGACGTCATTTTCACGTCACTATGACGTCATCAACTTAGCGAAATTTTATTTCTTTTTTAGGTCATCTTTGTGCGCATTTTTCACCAAGAAGGAATGGAGATAGCTCAAAAATGTTGAAAAATCGTTAGTTGGAAATTTAAAGAGCTTTCAGAAAATCATACGGATCATCGGGCTATCTCGATTTTTCATCGAGATATACGCGATTTTCTAAGGTACGGTGAAAAATCGATTTCCAAATTACAGGTCAAAACTTAAACGAGTGAGATGTACAACGTATCTCGAGATGAGACCGGTCAAAGTATGTTATACTAAGGCGGAATTGCTTGATAGGCTATATGGGAAGTTGGTTTGAGCCTATTTTGGTGCTGTGATGACGTCATCAAAATCGCGTAAAACCACTAAAATAACGTATTTTGCGATAAAACGCTATTTTGCACTACTTTGAACATCTCTAACTCAGAGAGTTTTCATCGGATAATATTTTACGTCGATATTTTGCTTTTAGACCTCGAGATTTAGCTATAAAAATAGTTTCAAGGTGATCAGTCGAAAAATGTCGTCATGTGAAGCCTCTAAAAATTGAGCCGCAAAATGGTTGAAATTGCGTTTATGACGAAAAATTGTACTGTAGTCCTATTCTGTGATACAATGGTGAACTAATAATGGTTTCTTCATGTCTCGCAGTGACTAAATGTGGGAAATATACGATGAAATAGTGAATCACGTGAGTTCACGCGAACGTTTTGTAGAAATTAGGGATTTAAAGAAATTGATATTTACACGGAATTTTCGACTTGATTACGTTGAAATGAGTTCAAATACGACTTATGCACCTGAAATAAGATGCATGTGCTATACTTCAGCACGTGAGTACACACGGACGTTTTGCGGAAATTAGGGGATTTAAAGAAATTGATGTTTACATGGGATTTTCGACTTGGTTATGTTAAAATGTGTTTAAATACGACTAATGCGCGTGAAATTAGATCTGGTTGCCATATTTCAGCACGTGAGTACACACGGACGTTTTGTAGAAATTATGGGAGTTGAAGAAATTGATATTTACACGGGATTTTCGAGTTGGTTACGTTGAAATGAGTTCAAATACGAATTATGTACGTGGAATGAGATCTGGTTGCTATATTTAAGCACGTGAGTTCGCGTGGACGATTTGTAGAAATTAAGAAATATATCAATTCCAGTAATTTCAAGTTAGAATAACGCAGTTTTGGACTTCGTCAGGGTGAGTTACGTGGGTTCGGCTTGCGTGTGGGCTAGTTACGTGGGTTCAGACTACACGAGGTCAAGTAACATGGGTCCAAACTGCCTTTGGGCAAGTAATACGGGTTCAAACTACATACATCTGTCAAGATATCACCACCAAAACCGTTGGACGGTTGGTCTAGTAACCCCCCGCGGGTTTGGATGTGACAACGGAACCTGAAAAGAGACAAAATGGGCTGATCACATCCAAACCAGCGGGGGGTTACTAGACCAACCGTCCAACGGTTTTGGTGGTGATAGATAATTAGCCGATGAATGTACCCACTTACATTTCGTAGAGGTCTTTGAAGGCTATCCTGCTGGGGAAGCCAGCCTGCATGAGCTCCAGAGCGGTCACCATACCCAGAGACGTGAGCTGGTTCAGCACTTTACCTCCTACGAGTTATGATGGTTGCTACTGTACTACAGTCTACATGTTTAAGAAGAAATCCCAAACTTATCAAGCATATTAAACCAGATGAAACCCCAACATGAGGTACATTAGAAGCCTTACCACTTCTTAGGATGTTTATTTTACATGCGTTTCAGTTCTGGAGGAATTCTGAAACTCTTAATGTACAAACTACAAACTTTTGAAGCCTGCTTGACAGAGCTTTTATTTTCAACCATATTTGATGTTTCAAATTTTCAGTCAACAGACGAATCCCAAAACGAATCCTCTTACAATTGATGAGTAATTAATTTATTCTCTTTTGACTCAATGGTACAGGTACAAATCTAAACGATGTGGTTCTTTAATGACAATCAATTTCGTCGTTCTACGACATCTTCAGGTCTGTAAATACAATAACATTATTAGAATATATAGAATAGAATCATAAACTCTAAATCTACGGAGTATGTAATGCCCTAACCAAACGAACTTGAAATTCAGGGTTCTAGGGCTACCTAGATTCATACACTAACTATAGTACTACCTACGAATAAATTCATGATACTAAATACTAATCAACTAAAAATTGCCGTACTAAAAACTAAAATAATTAAAATTGACTGAAAAACTGATCAAAACTGTATCAAAATCAAATTCAAAGTAATGATCGTCGATCGTATGTGCTGATAATCGTACGATAATCGTACTACGTGTTAAAATGATAAATCTGTACAACTTGATATTTACATATGATTCTATTCTATATATTCTAATAATGTTATTGTATTTACAGACCTGAAGATGTCGTAGAACGACGAAATTGATTGTCATTAAAGAACCACATCGTTTAGATTTGTACCTGTACCATTGAGTCAAAAGAGAATAAATTAATTACTCATCAATTGTAATCATGCGACTCTTATTCAACGACCCGATCCGTGAAATCAGAATACTCAACCGAATCCTCTTACCTTCAAACTGAGTGTCGGACATATTCTGGTTAGGTTTCAAACACCTTATGAAGCTGGTTGCAGTACCGTGAAGCTTCTCCAACAGAACACTCAGTTGTTTCTGGAATGAAATAAATCAAGATACCGCAATAATTCTTATCCAGCAGACCTTGGATATCAAGTTCTCCAAGAATTGTGATACAAATAACGATAATTTGTAACACACTCCTTTACTCACCTTGAACTTGCCCCCAATTGAGCTCTGGGCCATCTTCTTATTGCACTTGACATCTTCAACATCAGCGTACAGCTTAGCTACCAAGGTGCTCTCTGAGGTGAGCATCAGCTGCTCGAGGGAACTGTGTAGAGTGTCACTGTTCCTATCCAACCAACCTTCCTGGGGATGGAAGGTGTTAAGAGAGGAAAGTCTGGCAGTTGTAACACTTTCACTTTGATAGAAGTAGTCAGAAAGTGTCAATAAAAGGTGTGGCTGCGTTCTTCGAATAAAGGTTTAACTTTGAACAGTATTACAGTGCTTATGTTGAGATCTCTGTCGATAACTAGATTAAAGCCCCTACTGTGGCTAACAATAGAATCGTCGAGCTGGCTATTTTATAAGAATAGAATAGAGGGAGGTGAGTGCCGTATTATTTGAGTATTTACGAGTGTAACCCTGATTTATTTCCATACTGAATGCACTCTGCTTTGTATAACAGTACTAATAAAGTACTACCTAAGGACATCAGAGAATTTATTTCAGCAGTTCCTGCTTATTGCTTATCGCATAACTTCACTGCTCCCTTAAATCCGGCACAATTATCCAAGGGGAAACGTTTTTTGAATATCAAAATTCAAAAAGTATTTGAAAAGGTCTTGGGGGCTCTCATTCATCACAAGCAGTTAAGCTTATTCGTAGATGCAGGCCTTGAAAAGTACGACACCTTTTTTCTTCTCCCATTATACTGCTAAAGGAAATGGTGGTAAGTTAGAGAGAGGCCCAACAAGGCTAAATTATAGCTCGATAGAATGGGACAGAGAGCTGAGAGGGGGCTACACAAACACACATGCAAACTCACATACACACGCACACATACAAGCAAACATACAAATTACGTGAACAGCAGAGTCGTATGAAAAAAGTGTGGTTGAAGCTAGCGTCATTATCATAATTTAAAATGGAGAATTGGTGATCTGAAATCGCCCATCATTTGCGAATCTCTCCTAGATATGTATGTGTGTGTCGTTGGAGTCTAGTAATTAGCATTTAGAGGGTTACAATGAATACATCGGAATATAGTATACAGATTGCATACAAATGGCTTGCAAGGTGTTGAATGGGGCACCAAATGACAATGGATAGCTTGATGTGAGAGTGTGTAGGGATAGAGATTTATATTACTACTGTACAATGTAGACTAGCTAGAGTATAGTGAATTAGGGATTCTAAAATAATCCAAGTACAAGCATTGTGATTTTTCGTCAATTATCAAGAGTCAAGAAGAAAAAAAAGTTATTAGTGCACATTTCGATAGGCAATGGGGGCCTCAAATATGATTGTAGCACTGATGATGTTCTGAAAGTACTTTGCTATTTTACAATCAGCTCGTGTGTTTCATTAAAGTGTTGTGAAACCTGGCAATTGACAGTGACAAAGTATTAGTGCACAATCAATGATTTTTGAGTTTTTGAGTGTGTTGTAAAATCATCAAGGGAGGGAGGAGAGCGAGGTTTTTAGTGTGGTATTCTTAGTTCAACTCGTCAATAATGAAACTTTGCTTCCAGCACATTCTGCATCCCAGGAAATATACACTATTATATGGTCCAACAATGGTGCTATTAGATCAAAGACGCGATATAATGAAAATAAAAAAAGAATTGGCAAATTTCATGACATCATTCATCGACTGATTCCCAAATCCTAATATAGCCAAATGAAACATCTGAAATACTTAAGTATAGCGTTGAGGAGTACTCACGGTTTCGTAGCACACGGCTCCGGCGTAGTGCCTGATGATGAAACCCTCGTCATCCCGCATTGTCTTGTAGCTGGACAGCTTGCTCTTTCTTGGAACCTGCGGGGAGGGAGGTTTAAGACCGGAAGGTGACCTGAAAGTGATCGGAAATTGACCACAAAAAATCTAAATTGATCTCCACTTGACCAGAAGTGACTTCATCGTGAATACTGCGTACAGGTTAAATCATCAAGTCAGGAACTTCACCTGAAGTCTGAAATGCCGTCTGTTCTGCTCATGGAGCTGGGATGTGAAGTGTTTCTCATCTTGCTGAGGCAACTTCCCTTCCTCGTCAAGCAGCACAAAACCACGCTCAATCAACTCTGAGAGAAAAGATGATACCACATATTCACTCGTACTTGACGAAATAATCGACATCTTTTGACTTCGTAGAAAAGACAACTGTACACACACAAAATCTCATCTATTTCCTTCCCCCATCTACTTACCACCAGCTCACAGAAAAACCTGCAATCAGCTCCTCAGCTCTGTCCAGTCACAACTACCAATGAAACATAAGTGTGAAGATTCCACTAATCAATATACAGGATTTGCAAGATACTCTGCAGTGATTGGTGGACCCAGGAAGTGCTATGGGTATAAAACAACCCACCTATGGGTATAAAACAACCCACCTATACAGTCCTGGTTGTCTGAGAACTGGATCTCTGAAACCCCCAAGTTCTCTGCCTTGTACAAGTCCTGCTCCTCCCTGATGACGCGGCTGTTGAAGAACTGCTGCAGCTTCTCGTTGCAGTAGTTGATGCAGAACTGCTCGAACGAATTCTTCTCAAAATACTCTGATAAGAAAGAGAATTCGTCGGAATGGCGAAGATATGCATTAAAGATCATCGCAAGGTAATAAACTGTTTGCGGATACTTTTTGATTGTTGTGGCCAGTATCCATGTAGATCAAACCTTTCTCATCACAGTATTACCTTATATCACAAAAAGCAGAGTCACGATTCACATACCAAATCCGGCTATATCGAGCACTCCAATGTAGCAGTTTGAAGCCTCTGTCAGCGGAAGACTCTGGTTGATCTGACTCACAATGTGATCAAACAGTCTCGTGTAGAGGGACTTACAGAGACCGTCTCGGTTGTGCACGGCTTCTTTCAGCTTTAGGGGCACCCTATTGAGAAACTGACTTAGGAACTTGATAAAGTTATACAGTTATAAGGGCGCTGGTGCACGCTTTATTTATTCTTTTGCTATCATATACTATTTCTGCTCCATAAACGCATGAATATTGATTAACTAAACCTAATCGCAAGAGAATTTAAGGTATAATTGATTATGGAAGGCATTTTGAACTATAACGATGCACAAATAATCTCAGCCTAACGACTTTGAACACGCGCAGCCTAGAATCTTATAAATTCTCTAAATCAAGCAATGCATTCGAAGGGTGATTTGAATAAATTCAGACTCTCACATGTAGGTAGTGCCCTTTTTGAGGTTCTTAGTCTGCATGAGGCGTGACGTGAGAGCTTGCCGCAGATCGTCTGCCTCCAGGGACAGACAGCTGGCAGCGATCTCTATCCACTCCAGCTGAGTCGGGGGATACCTTGCTTCCACCTGGGGTTAATGAAGTGTGTGTGGGGAGAGGATTAAAAATCACGAAAGAGAGAGGAACTGAAAGGGCTTGAGAATGAAGAAAGACGATAGACATACCACAGATGAAGGTTGAAATATTGTTGCATTTCTGCAGAACTATTTGGAATAATAATTTTCCCAATCAAACTAATTAACTGGTGCCTCCCTGGTGACTCTCACCTCTTGTGTCTCCACTCTCTACAAAGGTGACATTCCCAAATGCCATTACCCCCGAGACGATCCTGAATATCTCCCTAATCTGGTCCTGGGAGATGCCGATACACTTCATGGCGTTAGATATCTCCTCGAACTGTACCTTGTCTCCCATTTCCTTGCTGCTCTTCCATTGAGCGAGCGACTGAAACACAATGGTGTGAGACACCATGTAAGTGGTATTGCTACTTTTATCTATGTCATAATCTGAGCGGTCACGATTTTTTCTCTATAAAAGTGGTCTCGTTGATTCATCCAAAACTTATTAGATGAGCTTACACACCTTATAATCATCGATCTTCTTCAGCTTTATTTCCTTTGCCATATCAGGACTAGCACCAGCCAGAAGGCGGTAGAATATGTGGTAACTCCGCTCCGTGGAGTTTTGGTGGGTTATCCTGGACTTTTCCAGCAGGTAAGTGCTGATGTGCCCTCCTACGATCTCACCCTGCAGAAAAAAACAATTTAATTTAATTTGAAGGAGGGGAGTTCATCACATAGTGTAAAATTAAAATGTGCTGAGAAATTTTGGGAAAAAAAAAGAAAGAGAGCTGAGATTTTTGCGAGTGTTTTTAACAATGAGCATGTGTTCAATAAAAAATAGACGTGTAACGTGTAACTTCATACTGACCGCTTTGTTGAAGTTGACTTCAATGAACTTCCCAAATCTACTGCTGTTCTTGTTCCTCACAGTTTGGGCGTTTCCAAAAGCTTCTAGAAGTGGGTTTGCTTGCAATAGCTTCTCTTCTATCCCATTCACTGATGCTTTGCCGTAAACAGTCGCCAAATACCTGGTGAAAAGTCATTTCAATTCTTTATAAATCAGGATTTTTAACAACTGCTTACGCAACTCCTAAGTTCGAAAAAGTAATTTATGATTGAAAGAATTAATCTAAGACGTATTTTTTCATTCTGTTTGTTCATTCTCTCCCAACAATAACAATGCACCGCATTCAGATACTAACTTGAGGACGTGTTTTGTGGTCTCTGTTTTCCCAGCTCCACTCTCACCACTCACAATGACGGACTGACTGACACCCCGGTATATCATGTCCATGTACGCCTTGTCACCTGGAAAGAAGTGAAATCTGTTTTTTGAAATCTGACTGCTATCATGATCAATGTTAACTGCAAACCTGTAAGTTTGCCAAAACATCAGATAGATCTGTCAATCTGTCATCTGATAACAAAGTTTTTAGATATGCAGGATTTTCTGAAAATTGTTTCAAATAACTCCACATAGATCACACCCTACTGTTGCTGCCTCACTAACCTATGGCAAACGTATGAGGTGGCAGTTTGCCCAGGGAGGTTCCCTTGTACGACTTCATGGTGGCATCCGTGTAGAGCTCAGATATGTCACGGTAAGGGTTAACTACCGTCAGAATGTTCGCAGTGTACGTCTGAAAACGCGTTATTTTCCATTAATGGAGAACATTAGGCTTTATAGCTTGGTGCTAGGACGAACACGATTTTATCTTTGATAAACTTTCGAAGGCCCAACTTTAAAAACATTTTTTGAATTGACCAAATTTTCATTGAAAACTGGCAATATTATTCCAAGTTATGTATCGTCATTACAACTCACATAGACTTTTCCCACTTTGAAGCGATCTCGTATGTTATTGAGGAGACTTGCTTCATTCAGTTGCATTAGCATGCCTGGGAGATTGCACCGTGAAATTCAAATCATAAGCATTTCAATGGTTTTTAAATCATAGACGGGTATTAGGAAATAATCTGAAATTTCAGCTAACCCATTGGCTGGAGGTCTACTCACAGTTATCGTCAACTAGACACTCCTCTGACACTGGAAACACTTTGCCGTAGGGAGCCACCACCACCTGATGGGATGGGATGGGATGAGGATCACTTTGACTTACATCTCGAAAAGTTTAGGTTATAGGATACTTAGATCAATTAAATGGGAAAATATTTGGAGAATTCAATTGGGAACTGGCTTGTTGAAATACTTTTCCTACATTCATATTGTAGCTTCATAGAATGTGAAATTTAAAATGTAGAGTGGAATCATCTAGAATGTCAATGCCTAGAATATCAATGCCTTAATTTATGCGTTACAAGTAAAGAAGTAAATTCGTAACTCAAGGGTCTTGACAACCTCACACTATAAAACTAACCGACTCATCAGGAGTTTGGACAGTGAGAGTGTCGGATCCTATCTCGACTACAGTCCCTTTAACAAAGCCATGTGTGCCATCAGGGGCCCAAACCTCGCCCTCTTGCATGCTGAGTAAGGAGAGTGTTATTTGAAAGAGCGCCAAAAAATTAGATCTATTTTTACTGAGTTGGTATGACAAATAATACAGGATATGGTGAAACATCATCATGTGATGTGATAATTTGTTGGCCCCTGCAGGTGCCATCACTCATTACACCGCTAATGCACCCACTTTTCTGTGTCATTTCAGAAGGTAACATAAGCGCGGAAAATGATTATTCATCTTAGAAAACCTCGGGCATTCATTCAAATGATTGTTCCAGTTTTCACCTTGAATCTCACAATTTCGACACTCATACCAGCATCAAAGCCCATATATGGAGAATTGGAAGGAGATTATGAGATAAATTATGCCTAATTATACATTACAATTACTCACACCCTCAAAGGACCACGTGTATAACTAGCTGACTATTGCTGTGAATATGATGATCTATTACGATTCCTCTTTTACAGATTTACAGCTTTCTGCATTCAAAGACTCGATTATAGTCAAAGATCAACATACAAAGTACACAAACGCAAACTTGTGAAATTTCGCTCTGGTTTCAGGCTCTCCTCAATTACTCCATATGACAAAAGAATCGAGGAGAGAGCTTAATACACCACTACACAAGTGACAAATACCAGATATCCCAATGCAGTTAGTGTAGAGACGACTTCGTAGGTAGATATACGATTATAATATATAGGAGTAGTAATAAATAATAGTAGGAGACCCGATAAAATCAAACATCGTATGTCCAAAAATCGAAATTTTTTTTATTGACCCTTCTAGACCAGTTTTTCACGGCGGACACGATGGTGACATTTTTGGAACCCAGAAACATTCAGAAATAGGAGTTTTTGGCGTACCGCTTTGTATGTCCAATTTTTTCATCCATTTACAAACATCTTATGTCCTGATTTGGACATACAATGTTAGTGAATCGGAAGAAAATGGACTATGCTTATGATTTTGACATTTGTAATGGACATACGCTAAATATTAAGACATATGATTAGTGTTAAATACTTGTATAATGACACAATTTTAGCCCTTCAAACTGAAATGTTGAAAAAAATTCAAAGAGGTCATCCACATTCCATAAAAGCATAAAAGACGTCTGCAATGAGGGGTAGTCTGCTAAATGCAGGCGTAGGGGGGGGTTAAGGTTCTTTTGGGCAAATGCTGACGTCCGTTTTTTCGGAAATTTGGCCAGATTTTTTCGTAATTTCAGGAGGAAATTTCAGAAGGAACTTCACAGATTTTAGGAGGGGGAGGCAAGGGTTTTCGGGATTGCAGACGTTGGGAAGGATGGAATTTTGCGGAAGTCATTATGTATGGCCCCCAATAGTAATATCATTTTGTAGAATTCTAGTTGGTACTTCATAATTACTTCACAAAATACTTCACAATTATACAATATTGCATTACTGAAAATTAATATGCCCATTATTCTTCCTTTGTTAGCTTATCTTGCACGGATGGAAGTTTAAAATCAAAAACTCCAATAAGTTTACAAGTTTATTTTCGACTTCGAGAACCCAGGTTAATGACTTAATAAGGTACAATGACGGTACCACAGTTTTATTAATTGGCCGAACCTTAAAATACGGCAATTTTCTCTTTGCTTCAGTTTAATAAAACCATGTTACCATTATCAGTTTAGCCGTTTACCATAAATGGATAAGTAGAGAAGTAGGTATCTGGTAAACACGTTATTTCTACCACTACTCTGACATCAGTTTACACTTTAAGCTTAAGTTTTATCCATAGTAGAGAAATCCTCGTGAAATTGGGAGGCTTAATCAAAAACTGCAGGAAAACATCTTTCTGATTCGTTCAAAAGTTTAAACATGTGACTGTCGCATTAAAATACTTATGTAACTACGGTCGACTTATGTTAAACTTGTGGAGTTGTGGTAAAAGTATGTTGAATTGGGATGAATGTATAGTCCCAATTCACCATAATTTTACCACAGGTTTAACATGACTTGACCCTAACTTTGCAATTATAAGCTTACCATGTAAGTTAATTCTAAACTTATCCTTAAGTTCACGCTCAAGTTTACCTTTCACATTATCCTATTATAGAGGGCTCTAGCAGTAGCTCAAAACTTGAAATTATTTTGTAACAAAAGAAACTTAGGTGTATGGTTGAGGTAGGCAAACTTATGTTAACTTTTTTGTCAAATCCAGCGTGTAAAGTTCTCTATTCTCTATTTAAAACGTATGGTAAACTAAGAAAATTGTTAACTTACCTAGTAGTAAACGTAGAGTGTAAAGTGATGATCTTGAAGTCGAGGTCAAGTAGTGATGAAATATGATGAAGTGTAACTGAACTTATGGTAAACTGGATAATTTGCAGTTTAAACGTATTGACTATTGTTAACTTACGGTTAGTAACTTATGGCCTGGTTAACTTATAGCAAACTAACAGTAAGCTCATGGTAAAGGGGGTGTAAACTTATTATTAACTTATGGTTACTTTATTAAGTGTAAACAGAAATTTTGAACTTATGAGCCATAAGTTTAAACCATAGTTTACCACAATTTTTCCGTATATTTTTCGTACGTAAATATACGGTTAACTTATGTAACTATCATAACTTATATTGTAAAGTTATGATAAACTTATAGCAAGCTTAGGGTAAACTTATCGTGAAGCCGGTGCAAACTTATGGTCACTCAAGTGTGAGCATATATAGTAAACTTATGGTAAACTTGTGGTAAGTTAACCACAAGTTTGCCATACATGAACCAGGGAGGTTACAGTCTAATCTCCATAATATTCTAAGATAATGAAAGCCTCAAGATTGAAGCTTTATTAATACGATCACATTGAGAACGCGTGCAAGAAGTCCAAAGCCTTGCTGATGCAGTGCAGGAAAGCGGTGGGACCCACCTGGGGCCTTAGTCCGACTACCATGCGCTGGATCTACGAGGTGATGGTCAGACCGATACTCATGTACCGGGTCAACCATCTGGATTACTGGCACACAGAAACAACACAACCAGAAACTGCTTACGGGGTACAGAGGTTGGCAAATGTTTTGATAACAGGAGCCCTACCCTCGACACCCAACACAGCGCTGGATGTGATCACGGGTTTGCCCCCAATAACAATGTGGATTAACGAGGTGCAGCGAGGGGAGGCCCTACGGTTGAAGACCAACGGTCATTGGTCTCTTCCACCGCCTGGGAAACCCTCGATCCGCATCGCTAGCCACATTGACACAAACGAGAAGCTCCTCAGGGCATTGCCCAGAGATGTAGCCTCCTCGGAACACGATCCAATGACGCCAATTCTTAGTATTGACCAACGGTTCACCGTGCGTTTCCCTCGAGGACGACTATGGAGGACCGGAGGAAGGTAATTATGACATTGTGTGTTATACTGATGGATCTAGAATCAACGACCAATCAGGAGCAGGGGTGGTGATACGAGGAGGGCCACATTTGGCCCACCTGAATCACAGTGAACCCTTCCACCTGGTCAACACAGTACAGTGTTCCAAGCGGGTATTTGCAGTCGCAAAACAGCCGAAATTCTACAGGAACACGTACTGAAGGACAAGAAAGATCTTGATAAACTGTGACAGTAAATCTGCTATCCATGCGATTAACAGCACGATTATCAAGAACAAGATGCCCCTCAGGGCTAAAAAACTCCTCAACGCACTGGGCCGGTCCAATGACGTAACACTCAGTTGGATTCCGGCCCACAGTGGTTTTTGAGGGGAAACGAGTTGGCCGACCTCACAGCGAAAGCTGGTCGGCCAATGTCACCAGCGCAACCAGTGTCTTACTTCCTATTCCGCGTAACGTCTGCTACGCGGCTCTTAGAGAAGACGTTTGAGGTCTGACCAGCTCCTTCAAGGCTGACCATCCCAGAATGTTCGGCACGATGTGGAGGGACAGATTTGCTAAGGAACTGCAGCATGGGTAGAAGGGACCTGAGAGTGGCCACTCAACTTCTGACTGGCCACGCAGCCCTAAACCACCACCTCAAGAAACTGAACCCCGCTGTAAGTACAACTTGTCCACTCTGCCTGAGTGAAGAAGAGACGGTGTCACATTTCCTCGGAACGTGCCCCGCCCTGGGCAGTATTAGGGCGGAGTATTTCAGTACCTACTACTGCTCAGGGACCGACATCTTCGACAAGTTCAAGATGAACAGGATCGTTAGCTATGCTCATAGGACTGGGCGACTGGAACCTAGAAAAGCCGATAACGATCCTGAAACTAACTAACCATGGCATCCTCCTGGACTTGCGACGGAAGATCCACACCAAGGTACCACGAGTCCCAACCCTGGTTGGGACTCGACAGCCCCGGAACACCAACACTGGGCAGGAAGTCTCTTCCCGTAACCATGTTGTCAACACCAATGTGCCCTGGGCATATTGGTCCTCCTGGGGAGGTACGGGACTCGTTCCCATCCACAGTAGCCCTAGCAACAGGGACCTCCGAGCAGAAGGTCCCGTGCCGGGGACTCTGTTTGGATCTCTTGTAGATTCATCCCCCGTTTAGTAGTAATAAAACCCCAGTTTTTTGATGTCATGTTGTCGGTAGGTATAAATTAAACCTTAGTGAGCTTCACAAATTCAGCATGATTAATGGATCTCAGCTTTTACTCCGTTGTTTTCTAACGTTCTAAAACAAGAAATACTATTAACATAGATAAACAAATACAGTACTATAATCGAATTTACTTGAGCTTGTGTATTAATACTACCTATTTTGAAATTATAATTTGAAATAGCTCTACTAATATATTGCCCATTCATATTACTTGAAAGTAAAACCTGGAAGTACGAATAACTTCGGAAATCATATGCTCATATGAACGGCATAGTTATAGGCTATAGTATGAAATGACATGCATAGGAACCTACTAAATGCATAATATGCATTAATTAGGTACATGTGTATGCACTATATTATAGAAGTCTCACAACAGGTTTAGAGCGATTTAAAAGGCCGTAAAATTTGCTTATTTGCAAAGAGTCGTGTTACTAGCTACATGCGTCGTCGCGTTTTATAACATGTGCTTGTATCAGATACCCATAAAGTAGCAAAACTATGCATCTTTTTGATTTGCGTTACAAAATGTGCATATCTCTGAGGTTTCATTCATTTTTGAGTTCCAGAAGCGGAGTTATGACCGAAAAACCAGTTTTTAAGCAATGACTTTAAAAGCTCGAAAATCAAAGATTTTCTCGTTCGGTTAGATTACTATAGTACTTTAGAGGCTCAAACTCACTGCAGAAATGATTTAGAGTGCTCGACTAGTCGGCTTCGCCTCACTCTCAAAATCATTTAAATGTCCCCACCTGCGACATTTAAATCATAAAAATCCCTGCTGTCGCAGGGCTTTATATTTTCTGCAAGTTCGTCTTACGCCTCTAAAAAACATGAAACATCTATATAAACCCGACCTGTCTTGAATTTCAAAAGTCCTCATCTAGTGCTTTCTAAGTTCATAGAGTATGAAGTAAATGAAGCTAATTAAAAATTACTTTTGATAGGAAGAATAGACAAAATGATAGTACTACTGTGAACTTCATCCTTGAATTCAAGGTACCAAGTAAGACAGAGTCTTTGCGGAATTTTCGATTAATTCATGACATTAATCATCATCAGCTAATTTGAGTCAGGTTAATATTTACATTGAATAGAAGGATATTATCAGAGTTATCACGTTGTCACGTGTATATCTCGTAAAAATTAATTAAAACCTGAACATCATTACAAGTAGCCTCAATAACTTGGTTCCACAAAAAGAACTTACAAACATATTTGTTCGCCCTCAATTTCTGAATTTCTAAAATTGAATTTAACGAGCTGACATAAGGCATTTTATCGGCGCATTTTCTTACGAATCAGTCAAAATTGTCTTTTAAAATTAAACACGATAGAATTTGAATTAAGTTAACTTTTTAGGTGCTTCTGATTCTTATTAATTGGCTTTTTAAACTTGCGCCCTTAAGTTTTTGATACCATTCGAAATTGTTGAAAATCATACAATTTTTGAAAATCATACAATGTTACATTTGAGTAAAAATTGCAAAAGCGCCCATGTTCGCACAATGGCACAGTTATCGAATATTCAAGAACTCTTCAATCAATATAGTTGAGCCATTGAGCAAATTATATTACTAGTGATCATCTGGCAATATGGATAAATATCCATATTGCCAGATGATCACTAGTAATATAATATATAAGGGACGAGGATCCTCATTTATCATTGACCAATATTGATCAATGAGGATAAATGAGAATCCTCGTGCCTTATGGAAGCCGAATTATCAGTGCCTATATTGGTCACAAAGGATAAGACAACGCAAGACTACTCCTACAGTAGCAATACCCTTGCAGTGGAGCTATAGCTTTGCGGATACACTATACAGGGCTGGTACAAATATCCCTCGGTGGTCTCAGGGGATGATACCTTCAGGCAATACGAGCATGGTATGTTAATAGTGTATCAGGAACAAGGGACTTACGATGTTATGCAGTACATTTTTGAATAAGACTGGTATAACTTAGCAATTTGTGATTGGAACAAACATCATATGTCCATAATTGTCATAATCCTCAAGTCCCTCCCCTCCCGCTCCCACCTAGACCTGACAGAACAGGCCGCCATCTCTACAAGGAAACCATCCATGAACAGAACAGACAGCGCTCCAAAGTGCAGCACCCTGTGGAACCCCATCCTCCCCAAGATCTCCTCTACCTTCAGACCTACTGACTCAGGAATCCTCTTCCCTAACTACTGACACCACTTTTTCTTGTTTATGTTATTAGTGATATTGTATTTGATTATCCCGTCACCTGATCACTCACACCCACCACCCATCCCCCACTCCCTGACACCACTCATTTCATTTATAAGCATCCTCTCACCTTCCATCTTCAGCTGACGACGATAATCACATGATTTTCGAAAGCTCCTGATTTAAAGTTTATCGTATCATTTAAACGTTTTAACTTGCTCTCTAAGTTGGACATACACTGTTTGATTATTGTTTTTTCATGCATGGACATAGTGAGAAGAGTGTATTTTTTGGATTTTTTTCGGTGTTTTGAACGATTTTATGCAATGAAAATGTTTTCACAAGATCCTCCTATCAATCAAGATAAGGATCCAACAAACAAAATTTCCATTCAACGCAATGTGTTGAAATAAAAAAGTTTTTTTCGATTATCTCAAAATGGCCATTTTGGACTTACGATGTTTGATTTTATCGGGTCTGATTAATGATTGTTCCAGTTTTCACCTTGAATCTCACAATTTCGACACTCATACCAGCATCAAAGCCCATATATGGAGAATTGGAAGGAGATTATGAGATAAATTATGCCTAATTATACATTACAATTACTCACACCCTCAAAGGACCACGTGTATAACTAGCTGACTATTGCTGTGAATATGATGATCTATTACGATTCCTCTTTTACAGATTTACAGCTACTACACACCTTTCTGCATTCAAAGACTCGATTATAGTCAAAGATCAACATACAAAGTACACAAACGCAAACTTGTGAAATTTCGCTCTGGTTTCAGGCTCTCCTCAATTACTCCATATGACAAAAGAATCGGGGAGAGAGCCTAATACACCACTACACAAGTGACAAATACCAGATATCCCAATGCAGTTAGTGTAGAGACGACTTCGTAGGTAGATATACGATTATAATATATAGGAGTAGTAATAAACGGGTGACAAAATGGCAAACACAGCTCGCTAATTGAGGTGGGATCTGTGCTGATCTCACAAAAGAGAGGACAATACGCGACACAGCACCCCTCAGTAGTATTAGGCTCAGTATACGAGGTGTACCAGGTAATGTAAAGACAATACGCCACACAGCACCCCCAGCAGCAGTAGGCTCAGTATACGAGGTGTACCAGGTAATGCAAAGACAATACGCCACACAGCACCCCTCAGCAGCAGTAGGCTCAGTATACGAGGTGTACCAGGTAATGCAAAAGACAATACGCCACATCACCCCTCAGCAGTAGGCTCAGTATACGAGCCAGGTAATACAAAGACTGTACGCCACACAGCACCCCCTCAGCAGTAGGCTCAGTATGCCAGGTAATGCAAAGACAATACGCCACGCAGCACCCCTCAGCAGCAGTAGGCTCAGTATAACAATACGAGGGTGTACCAGGTAATACAAAGACAATACGCCACAGCACCCCTCAGCAGCAGTAGGCTCAGTATACGAGGTGTACCAGGTAATACAAAGACAATACAACACACAGCACCCCTCAGCAGCAGTAGGCTCAGTATACGAGGTGTACAATGCAGGTAATGCAAAGACAATACGCCACAGCACCCCTCAGCAGCAGTAGGCTCTCAGTATACGAGGTGTACCAGGTAATGCAAGACAATACGCTACACAGCACCCCTCAGCAGCAGTAGGCTCAGTATACGAGGTGTACTTAGGTAATGCAAAGACAATACGCTACAGCACCCCTCAACTGGCCCTCTCACCAGCAGCAGTAGGCTCAGTATACGAGGTGTACCAGGTAATGCAAAGACAATACGCCACACAGCACCCCTCAGCAGCAGTAGGCTCAGTATACGAGGTGTACCAGGTAATGCAAAGACAATACGCCACACAGCACCCCTCAGCAGCAGTAGGCTCAGTATACGAGGTGTACCAGGTAATGCAAAGACAATACGCCACACAGCACCCCTCAGCAGTATGGCCCCGAGGTGTACCAGGTAATGTAAAGACAATACGCTACAGCACTCAGTAGGCTCAGTATACGAGGTGTACCAGGTAATGCAAAGACAATACGCTACACAGCACCCCTCAGCAGCAGTAGGCTCAGTATACGAGGTGTACCAGGTAATGCAAAGACAATACGCCACACAGCACCCCTCAGCAGCAGTAGGCTCAGTATACGAGGTGTACCAGGTAATGCAAAGACAATACATACACAGCACCCCTCAGCAGCAGTAGGCTCAGTATACGAGGTGTGGTAATGCAAAGACAACCACAGGTCAATAGGCTCAGTATACGAGACCAGGTAATGTAAAGACGCCACAGCACCCTCAGCGGCAGTAGGCTCAGTATACGAGGTGTACCAGGTAATACAAAGACAATACGCTACACAGCACCCTCAGCGGCAGTAGGCTCAGTATACGAGGTGTACCAGGTAATACAAAGACAATACGCCACACAGCACCCCTCAGCAGCAGTAGGCTCAGTATACGAGGTGTACCAGGTAATGCAAAGACAATACGCCACACAGCACCCCTCAGCAGTAGGCTCAGTATACGAGGTGTACCAGGTAATGCAAAGACAATACGCTACACAGCACCCTCAGCGGCAGTAGGCTCAGTATACGAGGTGTACCAGGTAATACAAAGACAATACGCCACACAGCACCCCTCAGCAGCAGTAGGCTCAGTATACGAGGTGTACCAGGTAATGCAAAGACAATACGCTACACAGCACCCCTCAGCAGCAGTAGGCTCAGTATACGAGGTGTACCAGGTAATGCAAAGACAATACGCCACACAGCACCCCTCAGCAGCAGTAGGCTCAGTATACAACGTGTACCAGGTAATGCAAAGACAGCACGCCACACAGCACCCCTCAGCAGCAGTAGGCCAGTATACGAGGTGTACCAGGTAATGCAAAGACAATACGCCACACAGCTCCCCTCAGCAGCAGTAGGCTCAGTATACGAGGTGTACCAGGTTATGCAAATACAATACGCCACACAGCTGGTATTATAGGAGGGAGTATTGTGCATTGTGATTACAATGCCTGTATACCTGTGATAATCTTACTACTTATAATTCTTCCTCATATATAAATATATTAATAAATAAATAAATAAATATATCTGTCTGTCCGGTTTTATGATTTCTGTCTGTCCGGTAATATATAACCACAGATTTTTCCCCAGCAGCACCACTCAGTACCCGAGGTGTACAAGCATGCAAAGATTACCGATGATAGGAATAGGCTCAGTATACAGAGTACCAGTGACGTTTGACACCACCTGACATATAGACATCACATACAGAATGCAAAGACACCGATTAAATATGACCTCATCACTGATAAGAACTACAGTACTGCATTATACTGTACAGTGTACCAATTGCTGAAGCGAAAAAATTTTGAACGATGGCCGGAGGCCATGGGTTCTGCTAGTATATAATAATGTATGGTTCTCTAGGCACACGAATCCGTGGCCTCAGGAGTGAGAGGGTTAGTAAGTTGGAATTATTCTTAGTAACGTATCTTTTTAAAGAAACGTTACTAGAATTGTAATAAAAAAGTAGGAAGGTGACATTCGAAAACGAGAACTAGCGTCTAAATTTGTCAAGGAGGCTCGTATACACCAGTATACACGAATAAATATAATACTTGCACAGATTTAATGTCCTTCCCGGTCAAAACACGTGACGATTGCACAACAAACGCTGCCCTGAATTCGGGTAACAATAAAAAGATTATACTTAAAAAGGTATTATGACACCCTGAATGTTAAAAACCTTTTTAAAGATAAAGTAGATGGTGCCATATGCTTCTGAGACGTATTTTGGTGTTCATGACAAAAGGGGCGGGCGGATGTCAATCGCTGTTGTAGTCTTCAGATGGTAAGTAGAGCGTACATGGTTATATTCTCAAGAGATGCCCAGTTCTTCTAGCTCTTCAATCTCTTTTTAATGGTTCTATTTTAAGGAAGGTCTCCAAGAAGTAGATAGCAGGTACTGTGTTATACAGTGGAGAGTTGGGGAAACGTGCATTCTCTTTATGATTCCGTCTTATTATCACGGTTTCCCAAAACGGGAGAAGTTAAGTGTCATAAATGATAAATTGAAGTATCCATTTAATTTTCTGGAAAAAACAGTTATTCATCATCACCAAATTCTGAAATTTTAGTGACAACCAGAATTGCTCAATCAATTGTGTTACCAATCAATTCTAAATGAGTTAAAAACATCTTGGAAGTTGTGGAGTGGCCTGCAATTTGCAGGTAAAATATTAGAATATCTACTTACCTACGTAGTGCACCAATTTTAAGTAACGTTAATAGAAATTTAATGAGTCACGAGGTCTTGTTAATAATCGTGGCTAACTGAAGAATCATTATCTTCTGTACATATATAGGTATATATACAGTTTACACAGCACTACTCCCAATTTCCTCATTGTTGGTAGGCTGCGCCTGGGTTTAGTACATCTTGTTAAATTGTATTGGGGATGTTTGTTTTGATTCTGAAAACCGATGCTGCTCCGCCAGGAAGCCGTTATCGATCAAAGTCCTTAAAAAGCTTAAAAAGTCACGTAGCTTGTATTAGATTGAATCATGTAGCTACTTCACAAGCGTACCTACACTGGACAGCCTACGTTGGTATCATTCCACTGTGACGCCAGTTTAACGCAATGAAATCACAGTCAGTGAGCTCTCATTCTGATTGGTCAATAATCCAATGCTGCGTTAGGTACTCAAGAAAATATTTGGAACATTAGTGCCTTGGGTTAACCGCCGATATTGGCAAATGTATTTGGTTTGATTCAACTCTACACTGACACCAGTGTACTCTCACACCTTTCTACTCTGACATCATTCTACTCTGAAACTATTCTAGTATTCTACTCTGACACCATTCTACTCTGACACCATTCTTTTCTGAATCTACTCTAGCTGACATCATTTCAAATAGATGGAGTTGATGTATTCGTTTAAATTTTGTATTTTGTATTTTGATGAGATAGCAGCTGATGCTTCATAAGTACAGAAATAACTACATGATGATTCATGTCATGCAACAGCAAAAGAAAGAACGTTCCTTGAAAAGAATGAATGCTATCTACCTTTTAATGTATTTTGCTAATGTATTTTGCAACCGATTCCAACCTTTTAATGCTGGCTGAGTGCTGCTATTAGAATAATCGAAAATGCTTTTATGGACTGTCCCTTTGCAGTTTGCGACCTGAACGCTACACTTTAATGGAACAGCTCCACGACATTCTCAAAAGCTCTATGGCTACGATAATTTTATGTTCCCAATATTTACTTGCGTAATTTTTCGACCGTAGGAACTGTATTACACCTCTCGGCCCCGCCCTCCTACCTTCGTTTTAGTGACCGTGCAAATCCCTATAAGCACAAGACACACATTAGCCATGTAACCTTCCCTTATGGACCGCAGTTAGTTTAATATGCACCTCACAGTAAAACTATCATTAGATCGAAGATACACGACTCCGATGACATTACCCTGACAGTGCGGCACACAGGTGCACTTATTAGCACATTATTAACGGTCTGCCCGCGAAGACACACCACCCACAGTGTTGAGTTGATAATGGCAGTAACATGATATTTTTATGTTGGTGGCACTATACCTGATATTATATACGCGTTATAGCACGGAATTTTGTGTTTGAGTCTTGTACCTGTGACAAACCATTTAAATGCTCCTGTTTATTAATTCGTCGATGCTTTCACCATGTATATATAGCACGAGCTTATACCTATCTTCAAGTCTCAGTTCTGAATATACTCGATTTATACATTTGTTCGTCCGACCAGAAGTAAGTGTTGTTGAACCAACTTCTCATAAATTCTTGTGATTCATCAGTTGGGAAGTTTTAGAAATAGTTACAATAGATTGAATCTTATCCGAGGCTATTGACAACGCGCCAACGCGGTTAACTGATCACTTACTTTTAGATTTACTTCAACGTTGAGGACCTTCTAGTACCTGAATGAAGTTTTTAGTTTCAATTCCTATATCGAATCCGACGAATCCTTTAACGAGACTTCGTGGACTCGAGGTCTTAAACTGACTGACAAATGCTTTTATTAGGACTTATTCGAATTGATAGCAATGAAATAACAAAAAAAGCAAAATAAATTGATTCTCGCATAAATTAGAGGATCCAAGGTAATTACTTCGACAAGTAGAAGAAATATGCCCATTCAACATTAGGCCCACGAGAAGAAAAAATTGTGCTGGATAAGATAAATGCCCAATCCTAAATGGAGAGATAGTTCCGATATTGAAGAATTCAAGACAATCCTCCAAAAAGAAGAATATGATAGTAAGTAAAATAATGCTTAAGCATTCTATGAGCCCATGAAAATATACCCTTAAATTCTTTAATGGACTGAAGCATAGGAATACAATCAGTGGAATGAAGAGGAGAATTCTAAAACATTTTCAAGAACAGATTATTACAGTTTATGTAGATGTTGATTGTTAATGAAGATTAATTACAACTCAAAATTATTATCTCGATGAAATCATTTTGCACCTTTCTGCATTAGTTTAGGACTGATATATCATTGTTCTCAGTATCCAAGTTGTGCAACGACATTTATGAACATGTGGTCATGGCTGAAAATAGGGATACAGTTCTAGAAAGCATATCAGAAGAACTAGAACAGGAACCCCACGAGGCACTTCATCTGGCAATCAGAAGGAGTTGGCAATTTTATAACAATGAAAACGGAATACGAGGAAATACGAATGGTTTGTAGTTTAAATGATCAGCTAAGTGATTTGACTGCAAAATAATTGCTCACTAAAGTGACAACTCATTCATATTATTGACCCATTAGTCAAATTTTTACGATTTATTACTGCTGTGTCTATTCTACAAGCTTAAATGAGATGCCTGATATTCTAAATGAGAATATACATTTGATCCTAGACTTGTGATGTAGTAGGTATAGTAGTATAAACAGCTTATCATCGTTCTTATAATTAGTTGTTTGCCTGATAGTTGAATAACTTTTGAGGAAAACCAAATATCAAGCAAAGATTTTCTCCTTTCAGGTGGGAGGGATGCAGCATTGATAGATCTGCTTGATGTTCTGTGTGGTAAGTATGTTTTTCTATTGATGCCAACTTAAATTCTAATTAAATATGCTTTCATAAATTGAAAAATTCTATTCGTTGCATCTTGCAGCTGTGTTTGATTTATGTAACTTCTACTTCAAAAAATCATTTTTGTAGGCTCGATCCTAAAGTTCACACAGTTCATGTGGTTTGTGGATTTGCCATGAATTCATGGCAAGTTCATGGCTTATCCACTTAAACTTGGAGGACCTAAGGAAAATGCCTAGTTATGAATTATCCTTAAGATTTTATGTGAATTCATGTTAATCCATTTATCAGTCCACTAAAAAAGATTTTTTTGGACTGAAGTGAACAGCAAATTGCAGTGGATTCACAAGAATCCATTTTTAATGCTCAAATTTTTTTAGACTTCACTTCTTCAGTGTACTTCAGTGTACTTAATTGTACTTCCAGTAAACTCTTGAATTTATGTTTTTCTCTTGAAAAAGCTTTTTAGTGCTTTAGTGAACTGAAAATGAGATTCACATGAATTCACATGAATCCATGTGAATCTGCTTTAAATTCATCATGGTGAATCCATCTGGACAATGTGTACATAAGAATATTGCCAAGAAATAATTAAAATTTTTCAAGATATTTTTCAAGACATTTCTTAGTTGCATTTTAGTTTTTGAGTGGCTATTTTTTTACAAATTATCTGTGCTGTACTTGGCTTCCAGTGGTTAGGGAGGCAGGCCCATGAAACCCCTGTGCCACTGAGCCTGTAAACCCAACATTTGCCAACAAGTCCCTCTAGGGCCTGTTGCTACATTTTTTGCCATGAATTAAGAGTGAAATCCTATAGAGCAGATGATATCATATGTTCCAAATCTCTGCCTTCTAACTTTCTAGGGGATACTGCAGTACTGCTACATGCCCAGCAGTAGTGGACATTTAATTCTTCTTTGAAATGGTTATATTTTCACAAGCACCTCCTGATCAAAATCATGATATTATTGCTGACTAAGGTTAAAACAACATAACTCAGAACCCACACAAACCAATGTTCTACACAGGTGCTACAGAAAAAGAATCATTAACAGAAAATGTTTTTCCTGTTCTGCACAAACTTTATTTTGAGCACCCAGTCTCAGAGCTCAACACAGAGGAGATAAATGTGCTATCAAGACTATTTGAGGTATAAATTTGTCATTTGAAAAACATTCAGATTATTAACTGCCTTGAATTTTTAGATTTCAATCATCTTCTTTGTAAAAAAAAATATACAGCATTCTTGATTGTAAAATTCAAGACAATCTTAATCATATCAATAACCATGAAAGCAACAACCAATTAACAACTCAAAATATTGTGAGCTGATAGGTAGGGTACTATGAGACAGATTTAGTATTTACTTGTATATTAGAATAATTCTGGAAAGTAATGAATGTTTCACTTTCAGCCAGTAAATAGGCTGAAAAAGTATGTAAAAGATTTCAACAAGAGAGCTCAACCTGAAGGTACCACAGAGGAGTTGATAGATAAAAAGACTTTGATCAAGAGAATTGTCCTAAGCTTGAAAAGCACCATGGAAATTCATGTTCCCCATCCATGTGCAATCATCCTTCATCATGTTTATCATAACAAGGATTGAAATACATTCAATAGAAATAGGTTGCAAATATGAAATATTATTATTCAAACTATGAATGTCAGAAGTCTGGTAAAATTCAAAATCTTTGAATCTAAGCACCAGAGCATTTTTTGTTTTTACACCTGAACTTATAATAACCATGCTTGCGAATATGAAAAGATTATGCTGCATTGTTATTAAATATTAATAGAAATAGAAATAGAATTGTAATATCCATATTGTTGATTGATTGAAAATGCCCCTAAAATCTAAATAGCTTTGCACTTGCATTGCTTACTTATTGAAATTTGATTTAAGTTTATATCGTTTTGTTAAATTAAGCTTGCTGAACACGCATATGCCATATTTCTGTTTCACTGTGTTTGCCTTGCGCAGCGCGCTTACATTACACATTGCTAAACTGTTAACACGTATATCCCTGTTTGCTTTGCGCAGCGCGCTTCCTCAGGGAAGCTCGCGCGGTGCTTACACACCTATGCGGGCTAAGGAAGCTTCCATATAACAGAAAAGGCGGGAACGCGAAACATGCGGCCCGTACACACATCCATGCATGCTCAGGAAAAATAGAGCTAAAGCTAATTGCTTAAAGGAAATTAAGCGCGCCGCGCAACAAAAAACAGCTAAGTACAGGGTATGCGCCGTATGCATATGCGGTATGCGCAATTAAATTTAGTTTCCTAAGCCCGCATAGGTGTGTGTACGCGCCGCGCGCCGCGCGAGCCACAGAGGGATATACAAGTACGTGTTTAGCAAAAAATTATACTCCGCGTATTAGAAATTGGCGGACTCCTCGGTGACTCTTCGAGCTGCCTCGCACGTGACCAGCGCGTGACGTTACATTGGCCAATCAGAGGGCAGTATCAGACGCTGGACGCGCGCGCAACTCAGCGCGTTCTCAGAGACAGATAATCCTCGAACGCAGGACGATCGTATCCGTTGCGAGGTACTCACGAATTGAAGACAGGATAAAAAGGACCCCAAGTATAGTGCTTTCACCTTGATCGAAGTCTAAGCTTCGAAAAATATCAGATTTATGAGCCATGCATTGCTTGTTTTAACGCTCGACGGTTCCGTCAAGCAGTACAAATATCCAACGAGAGGGAGCTGATCTTCAAAGAATCAGATGTCGTCTCACAGTACCACTACTGTCCTATGTCTGAGAAGCAGTTCATTTATTTCCATCTTAATGCCCAATTTGCATTTATTCATATACCGTATAGTAATATTTCCTTGTGTTTAAAGAATAATGACGGATCTGGATATTGTTGCAGTTTTATGCAGTAAAAATTTGGAGCTGATGTACCTTGTCTACCTTCAAATAGTTTGACCCAGCAAAACGTTTCAACTTTTTAGCTGATCTCAGCTTCCAGCGGTCCGATTTGTGCGCGGTTTTTTGCATTTGAACGGTTATTGTCCCATTAGAACAGCGCATAATGCGCTACTTCCTATGTTAACTAGAAGTGCATGCAAATGCATAAAATGCATAAAATGCACTCCGACTGTTATCCTCTCGGTGAGTTGCTTGCGCAGGTCCCGTTCTGACCAATCCGCGCTCTTCTACGCGCGTGACTTATGCTCTCCTCCTCCTGTGCGTGTTGATGATTGAATAATTGATATCGATACGGCGCGATGTTTCGGTTTAAAGTTACCGCCGTATCTGATTTTGTTACCTCCCAAGCTGTGAGATTCACGAGTGAATGTAATTAACCCGGCTAGGCTAACATTCGAAAATATTCACTTTTAACGTATTATCGTGACGTAGTATGCCATGGTGTATCCTTCATAGCTTCATAGCTTCATCATCATGATAACATAATCCAGTTGCCGGTGTATACTACTTTTAGTACTGATAACTTTGTAATACTACCTTAACATACTACCAGACACGCAATACTAACTACTCAACTACTAACAAAATCAAGCAAAACACTTCAAGCAAAACTTCAACCCAAAAAGGTACCGCAATTTCAAAGTGAGCAACATCTGCAGACAATAGCCCAATGATTGATGAATGATCAGTACGGTTAACTTTATTCGCTGACATACAAAATTATAACGAATCGCAAATGTACACAATGACAAATATTGGAGAATTGATATTGATAAAACGGCTATGAAATTGAAAGTTATAAGAATAGTCGGATCAGGGCGCGTACTATCATTATCAAGCACTGGAGTACTGGACAGGTAAAATAAGGGCCGGTACAAACGCACGTTAAATAAACAATATGGTCGATAAAGTAAAAATTTAACACTTGAGTTGAAGAGATTCGAAACTGCGTTTTTTATAGCTGGGTGAAATCTCCAAA
>WFMF01000683.1:47720-69694 GCA_011033025.1 Beroe forskalii | reverse complement strand
GGGGAGAGGGGTTACAAGACGGGGAGGGGGTTACAAGACGGGGAAAGGGGTTACAAGACGGGGAGAGGGGGTTACAAGACGGGGAGAGGGGGTTACAAGACGGGGAGAGGGGTTACAAGACGGGGAGAGGGGTTACAAGACGGGGAGAGGGGGTTACAAGACGGGGAGAGGGGTTACAAGACGGGGAGAGGGGGTTACAAGACAGGGTTGTAAGACGGGGAGGGGGTTACAAGACGGGGAGGGGGTTACAAGACGGGGAGAGGGGGTTACAAGACGGGAGGGGTTACAAGACGGGGAGGGGGGTTACAAGACGGGGAGAGGGGTTACAAGGGAGAGGGTTACAAGACGGGGAAAGGGGTTACAAGACGGGGAGAGGGGGTTATAAGACGGGGAGAGGGGGTTACAAGACGGGGAGAGGGGGTTACAAGACGGGGAAAGGGGTTACAAGACGGGGAGAGGGGGTTACAAGACGGGGAGGGGGTTACAAGACGGGGAGAGGGGTTAAATGTCGGGAGAGGGGGGTTACAAGACGGGGAGAGGGGGTTATAAGACGGGGAGAGGGGGTTATAAGACGGGTAGAGGGGGTTACAAAACGGGAGAGGGGTTATAAGACGGGAGAGGGTTTACAAGACGGGGAGAGGGGTTTCAAGACGGGGAGAGGGGGTTACAAGACGGAGAGAGGGGGTTACAAGACGGGGAGAGGGGGTTACAAGACGGGGAGAGGGGGTTACAAGACGGGTAGAGGGGGTTACAAGACGGGGAGAGGGGTTACAAGACGGGGAGAGGGGGTTACAAGACGGGGAGAGGGGGTTACAAGACGGGGAAAGGGGTTACAAGACGGGGAGAGGGGTTTCAAGACGGGGAGAGGGGGTTACAAGACGGGGAGAGGGGGTTACAAGACGGGGAGAGGGGGTTACAAGACGGGGAGAGGGGGTTACAAGACGGGGAGAGGGGGTTACATGTCGGGGAGAGGGGGTTGTAAGACGGGGAGAGGGGGTTACATGTCGGGGAGAGGGGGTTACAAGACCTTACCTTTCAAAAGCATTTTTCTTCCCGGTAGTGGTCAAAATTTTTCCCACTAAATCCAATTTTTACGATTTCTGTGGCCCGCTCGCTTCGCTCGCAAAAAAAGAACCCATTTGCCCAAATCCATCATGGCGAATTTTTTAAAATTTTCACATTGAAGACTTCTAGGACCAATTAAACCACATAATGAATCAGAACAGCCCGCTGCTGGCGAACATTTTCGGTGTTTCGAGTCCATATCTGTCAGAATCTGCCTCTAAAGTCAGTTCGGTCATAAGACAAACTTATCAAATTAACCAAATTTGATCACAACAGCCCGCCGCAGGCGAAATTCTTTTTGGCTTTTTTTGTAGGTATCTGAATCTGCCTCTAAAGTCAATTCGGTATTTATAATTTGATTACAACAGTTGGCTACAGGAGAAAATTTGCACTGTTTCACGCCTGTGGTTGTGTCTAAGACTAATTCATCAACAAAATTTGATCCCAAACAGCCCGCCGCAGGCGCAAAATTTTAGGCTTTTTGCATCTGAATATGCCCCTAAAGTCAATTCGGTATTTATAATTTGCTTACAACAGTGCGACGCAGGACAAAATATTCAATGTTTCACGCCTGTGGCTGTGTCTAAGACCAATTTATCAATGAAATTTGATCACAGCAGGCCCGCCGCAGGCGAAAATTTTCAGGGTTTTCTGCATCTGAATCTGCCTCTAAAGTCATGTCGTTAATGAATGATTTGATTATTCATACTATAATAGCCTATATAATAGTTACTTTAATAGCCTGCTGCAGTCGAAAGTTTTTATGTTTCACCTTGGGCTGTGTTTAGACCAGTTGTGTAACACAATTTGATCACAAAAGCCCGCCACAGGCGAAAATTTATGGGTTTTTGCATCTGAAACTGCCTCTAAAGTCAGCTCGAGGTATTTATAATTTGATTGCAACAGTCCGCTACAGGAGAAAATTTGCAATGTTTCACACCTGTGGCTGTGTCTAAGACCAATTTATCAACAAAATTTGATCATAACAGCCCGCTGCAGGCGAAAATTTTTAGGTTTTTTTTTGCATATGAATCTGCCTCTGAATTCAATTCGGTAATGATAATTTGCGGCAGACTGATTAAACTTTCAATTCAACAGTCTGCCGCAGGTGAATATTTTCAATGTTTCCTACTCTACTGGGAAGATTTCTTACCACTGGGAAAATTTTCTACCACTGGGAAAATTTCCTTCTACTGGGAAGATTTTCTACTTATGGGCAGATTTTCTGTCACTGGGAAAATTTCGTACCACTGGGAAGATTTCGTACCACTGGGAAGATTTCGTACCACTGGGAAGATTTCGTACCACTGGGAAGATTTCCTACCACTGGGAAGATTTCCTACCACTGGGAAGATTTCCTACCACTGGGAAGATTTCCTACCACTGGGAAGATTTCCAACCATTGGGAAGATTTCCTACCACTGGGAAGATTTCCTACCACTGGGAAGATTTCGCACTACTGGTAAATTCCTGTAAAAAACTACTGGAAAATAACTGAAAAGTACCAGACTTGATCCTGGGAGATTCCAATGAAAATTTTCGAAAAATCTCGATTTTTGAAAAATTTCCCGGTAAACCAAAAAAATTTCCCGGTAGTCACGACTACCCGGACTACCAACTTTTGAAAGGTAAGTACAAGACGGGGAGAGGGGGTTACAAGACGGGGAGAGGGGGTTATAAGACGGGGAGAGGGGGGTTACAAGACGGGGAGAGGGGGTTACAAGACGGGGAGAGGGGGTTACAAGACGGGGAGAGGGGGTTACAAGACGGAGAGAGGGGTTATAAGACGGGGAGAGGGGGTTACAAGACGGGGAGAGGGGGTTAAAAGACGGGGAGAGGGGGGTTACAAGACGGAGAGAGGGGGTTATAAGACGGGGAGAGGGGGTTACAAGACGGGGAGAGGGGGTTACAAGACGGGGAGAGGGGGTTACATGAAGGGGAGAGGAGGTTATAAGATGATATACAGCAGTGTACACTACATTGTACACTTAGGGGTTTCATGACGATGTAAAACATTGTACACACGATTGTACATAGGACACAATGACATGGTATACTATACTCCATACATCGTATTGTGTATAATCGTCTTTGTACTTTTGTAGTCTGCACAAAGTAAACTCATAATTAGAATCTCTAATCTATACTCTCAGGCCAGCGAGACTCCTTCATTCCAGGATTGCAGACAGACATACATCGTACACCACGAAATATGGGTGGGGTGCTTAGCATTATGTGTACATTGTACATTACACAGAGCATGGATCGCAGCAATGAGTTGCACCGTACACTGGCCTATAAATATCTTATATTCTACACGACACACTCTCCTGCTAGATTCGACGAGTAAGATATTATCCTTAACTCTCCTCTGAGTAAGATATTATCCTTAACTATCTCATAATGATCTGGAATAGAAGTAGCAAGTTCATGCACAGATCTTGCAGGCTACCTCGCTCACTTGACAAGAGATTGTTCTTGATTTGTCTATAATTTATGTATTTAGACGGACAGGATTGTGTGATTTGCTGGGATATTACTGATAATGAGGGCGGGATGATGGCTGCAGTTTTATTCGCCAATTAGCCACACAGGGAAGCGATGATCTCACCTGTGGAGCACTCATGAGGTTCATCTCAAGGAGACGGGTCTGTAGTGGGCCCTCCTCGGGCTTGTTCCCTTTCAGAGCCTCCAGGAGGAAGGATGTGCATTGTGGGATGAGGTTCTGTTCCATGAAGACGTTGGTTATCTGAAATACATGGGTGTGACTGTACACTGTACAGGGAGTAAATGGGCGTGATTGTACACCATACATCTAGAACAGATCGTGAGTTAGGATAATGATAAGCACGTAATTAGCCGTAGTTTTACGTACAAATTGACGCACAGAGCGCGCAGGCACGCTTGCTTTTGACAAAACATGCGATCGATAAATACATACTCTGATCTCATCTGATACTGGTTAGTGGATTTTATTTTTAAAAACATGCTAACATTAATTAATGCTATAATCGTGGTCATCAAAATGAAACACTAATCACAGACCTCAGAATAATGTGATTCTGAATAAAACTCTATTGAGATTTGAGACTCTAATGAAACTCTAAAGCGACTATGAGACTATGAAGTAATGAGACTTTTATTGAGACTATGAGACTCTAATGAGAGGATGAAATATGAGACTAAAATGAGTACTAATGAGACCCTAATGAGACCCTGAGACGCTTATGAGACCCAAATAAAACTATGAGACTCACGCTCTCGATGTCAGCGAGAGGAGGGTCGTCCTGGACGAGCATGGTGGCGAAAGTGGTGCCGTTTTCCACGTTGCTCCGCATCACGTTCCGCAGGATGAAGACGTAGTCGGGCGTGTAGTTGACCTTCTTAGCGTACAGCACGATCTTCTGGAACTGGTTCGTCTCCGCGAAACAGATTATAACCTGGGAAGTGGTGTGCATCAAGGGCCGGTCTCTCGACTCTTAACTTTTTAGTGGGGTGTTGGTAAAACTTTTCTTATCTAGGTATAGAAAAAGGATGAAGATGGTCAAATATTAGATATCAGTACACAGTAGTTCGAAAAAGTAAGTGTGAAGAAAGTTGCGATACAAAATAATTTTTACAAGTCCTACGATATATACAATTAAATTACTACTAAAAAAACATTCACTATTTCAAAATCTTAAAATTATGCTGTCCAAGATGAAAGAAAATCGTACAAAATTTAACGTTCTAAACAGATAAATAAATTAAACTTAAACCACGGTATGAAACGGAAAATATGGATGTCATACCTCCAGAAAGATTTTTTGCTCAAAAACTGGATGAATTAATGTTGCATTACCCAATAAAAGTGCAGGTTAAGTTTAGTGTTTACATAATTCGGTATAGCTATTATAGCATTCGATATCGAGACGAAATTTCGTGAACATGCCCAGCAGTTTCTGATAAACATGCACCTTAAAATTTCATTGATGCTTGAAAACCAATTTAAAAACATGAGATACAGTTTCACTATTGAATTACAAACTTTCATGGCCTTTGACCTAAGACAAAAACTTCAGACAGTCTTTCCATAGTTTGCATTCCATTTGTAGGTAGGCCATTTCTGGAGGCATGCGATCAATCAGATTTTAATAAAAGGTTCGCTTAAACTAAATCATAGCACTGCTTCCCAAAAGTCCGCGGATTCCTTTCCTCTGTAGTCACAGCTTCCTTGAGCGACCACACGATCAATTGCAGAACGTTTGGGTGACCTATAAAACTAGAAAATAGCAAAACGCAGCGAATCCCTGTGAATCATTGTACGATTGAGAACATTGCGCCGGATCTAAGTCACAATATAAAGCTGTACTAAATAAAATGTCCTAATTTGAGCATGATAAACAAACCTTCTGAGGGATGTTAGCTCTCAGGTAGACTGACAGAGCTAGCGTTGTATCGTGAGCTTTGATCAGATCTCCCAGCTCCTCACTGCACTCCAGCTGAAATCATATAGGGATACTTTGAGTTATGATAGCTGAAATGTTATATATGAGAAACAGAACTCACTTTAATAAATTGTACATTACCAAGCTATTCTCAATTCTGATAGTGGTACAACACGATACATTGATGTGAATACATCAATCAAAATCAGTTCCCTCCAATCCAAAGCACAACGGACCTTCCCTTCGACGAGCCATTTCTCCAGCAGTTGGTTCCTGCCCTGCTGCAACACGGGCCTGGCTAGCTCCAGTGACTCAGCCTTGTTGAGTTGGCTGGTTTCCAGTAGGATGGAGAAGTATTGGAGGAGGGGCGAGGCTTGGCCTGGTTGTGTGGGACATTGCTGGAATCGTTGGATCGTCTGGGGTGTCCGCAAGATTCCCTGCAATTACGACAGAATGTGATATATACTTGTTTCTTAATCTTCAAATGAAATGGTACAGAAGTGCTGCAATTTGTCAATTCATAACTTGAATGTTAATCCGTTGGGGGGGAGTGTCACTGTCCCAAATGTCCCTGTCCCAATTTAGTTTTTTTGAGTTTGGGACTGGTTTTTGGGACATTACTGGGACAAACAAGAAGTTGAAAAAAGTCAGTCATTTATCATTTTTCACATTGTTTCAAGTTTTTCAATCATTGAAATGAAAGTTATACACATCGTACTATACTAAGTACATATTTTGGTTGTCTTTGTTTGTAGTGGTTAAGTGTTTCCCCTTCCCTATCCAAAACCTATGATAGGAAAAAGGCAGTGGCAGTTATAACGCAGCAAGTGCTGCTATGTATCAGGCTGTGAGGCAAAAAAAACACAAAACTGCCACTCAAAAACATGACCATCTGAGCCCCAGTTGACTCTGTCACTTTTGCCCCAAATTTCCCATTTCTCCCAAATGTCCAAGTCCGCATTAACTTTTTTGAGTCCAATTTTTTCCATTTTCTCTGACCCAGTTGTCCCAAATGTCCAATTTGTCCTGTCCCAATCCACTTTTTCTTGAGTTTGGGACAATTGGGACAGTGAAACCCCCCTCCGTTTACTGCTTTGCTGACAAGTTTTCTAACAGCAGCAGCAATTCCATCCTTTTCACGAATTATTCTAACTAATGATAATCGGGGGCCATTTCGGAAACCCTAAAATTATGTGACTGAAATTTAAACCTTAATGCCTAAGTTCTAAGGATACACTCAGTTTTTTTTATAAGAAACTTATTGAAATCCTAGGCTACAAGTTTCTTATTTTGTCACGATTTTGAGCCTAAAAGTTTCTTAATCGTTTTCTTAATTCTACATATCGACATACCGTACAGCAAAATGTCTACGAAATTTCCAACATAGGAACCTACCTACTATGTAGACTGTAGTTGAGGATTAGAATCGAACCTTCTAATATTTTCAGGTAAATTATACACTTTTAAGCACATACCTATCTTAAAAAGATTTATGCAACTGTATACATTAATGTTCAGGGATCTGCATCAAATGTTCTTCCAAAAAAGTTCGCGAATTTTGAAATTTAGATAATATCTAAATCCTATAAAGATTTACCCAGCCGAGCTTAATGCTTGGAACTTTTGTAATAGATATGGAACTGTAATAGTGTCCTGTCGCAACAACAATTTCTAAATTTCTGTTTTGTGCTTTAGTATCTGACATGTTACTTTAAACCGACAAATCATGAAAGATTCATTTTCTAAATTTTTATTCCATATGATCAATTATCACATATCCAGTGTAATACTGTAATAGAAGTCCAATAGAAGTACTAGATTAGTTTCGGAATGTTCACAATCAAAAAGTGGGGGTATGGGGGCGCAGCCCCCAGAAGCCAGACGTATCATGTTAAAAGAATTTCAGTTGCAATAGGATTTTATACACAAATTTCAAAATTCTAGGCTTGAAGTTTCTTAATTTCTTAATTGTAAATCAGTGAAGTTTCTTAATTTTTCCGAAATTCTAGGCTAAGTTTCTTAAATTCTCGGAAATCCTAGGCTAAGTTTCTTATAGACAGTTTCTTATAAAAAAAACTGAGTGTATATTGTTGATACAGGAAATTCCGCTAGATGTAAACCCTTAGTTTTAACAAAATATGATATTTTGATGATACAGGAAACTACACTTGGTGGCCGGCTACTACACTAATGTATTTTGTAATAGACAATTCGGGCAAGATATTCATTTCAATTGGAGTAAAATGGGTAAGAGCACATTACACATAATTGAGGCAAAAAGAACAGATAAATGGTCAATGGAAGTAAGAGTCCATTGAGCAAATACTTCAATTTGCCAGCTACTCTCCTACCTTGGGAGCATTGGCAGCAACTTTGGCAGCCTCGGAATACTGTCCCTGTCCGAAGAGCATGTTGAAGCGCCGAACAAACAACTCTTCAGCCCCGGCCAAGTTGCACCTGACCGAGATCTTGAGGGCAAGTTCGGGGTTCTTTAACTGGTTCGTGATATATCCCACTATGTTATCTTCGTCAATAGACACTGATAACACCTGCAAATAAGTTGTGTAATAGAGTGAGTCCATGTTTCCGGTAAAATTGTGACAAAAATGTGACGAATTTCAAAATTTGTCACAATTTTGAAATAAACCTCACCATGGCCATAATATACCCGATATTGGCCTGATTTCGGTTCATAAGTGTGAGGTATCAGTATGCGATGACATTCAATGCATAATTGCGCCATTTATTATACTGCACGTGCGAAAAATGCGCGTCACGTGCAAAAATTGAAAATTCTAAAAATCGTCTCAATCACTTCCAAAATGTCCAAAACGTATTCTATAAAAGTCTGGGAACAAAAATCGGAAAATAAAATTTCGCTCTTAGCCTGGAGTGATTCTGAACATAGAAATATTTGCAGGTTCAAAATTTGTCACAATTTTGAAATAAACCTCACCATGGCCATAATATACCCGATATTGGCCTGATTTCGGTTCATTAGTGTGAGGTATCAGTATGCGATGACATTCAATGCATAATTGCGCCATCTATTATTATAATCGAGAGAGGTAGTTATAAGTAGGAGCCTCCGCTCTCCCAGAAAATCTGACACACTAGGAGTTGAAAACCCGCGATTTTTTGCAGGGTGGTAGAAAAAAGGTGTCTTCGTATTGCTACATTCTTCTTTTTTGCGTAAAGGCTTTAGGTTTTTTGTGGTTAACGCTCAAAGTTGGAAAAAGGGTCGCGAAAAACATGATCGAGTTTTAGATTTGATTCACCAGTTGAGCGCGTTGCTATGGATACATGGGCTAGCGCGCGCAAAACTGCACGTGCATTTTCACGAAGAATCTGCCATTTCGTTGTATATTTTGGAAACGTTTCCACTGTTGAAATTCATAATTTATACGTTCCCAATAGAATTTTCGAGTTCGGTAAAAAGTTTTTGACCCAAGACTAACTTATCACCGTCGTAGGAGAAATGGTAAGAGTTGTTCCATTATGAAAATTAGCGGTAATTCTTTCAAGAAAACAATTCGATGGTTTGCTGCGAGAATTCGACGGAATGAGGAATTCAATTATTTACTGAAGCTAGAAGTGGGTTATGAAAAGATAAAAATGCAAACAATTTTGATTTTTCATTCAAATTTGTTGCCCATCTATTCTTCTAATCTGAACTTAAGATTAAAAAACATTATTTTTGAGTTCTTCTTATTTAACAGCTGTTTGTTCGAGGTTCATATGGAATCGTAAAATTTGGTCTATACTTTCATTTATTTTCAAAGCCCTTATGTGAATATTTCGTAATTTCGTTACGTTGCACCCCCACCCCCAGTAACAAAAAATTGCATCAATGACTAACTTAGTGTAAGATATCACATTTGACACTTCCAAACTTAAAAAAACCGCAATTGTTCATTTTATTTCATACTTTTCAATTGTTTTTGTCATTAATTTTCATAATTCAATATTATTATTTATGAAACTTGCGTTGTGGCAGGTGGCTCATGAATTTTGAAAATACTGCGTACTTTAATGTCCATTTTTTCAACTTTTCAAGCCTAAGATACCAGGGTCCTGACTAGGGCAATTATATGCTGGCATGGTTGTGCCCTGTAGCCAGCATTGAAAGGGTCGGGTGTCCTGTGACCCAGAAGGCCTAACGGGCCTTCTAGTTTATTATACTGCACGTGCGAAAAATGCGCGTCACGTGCAAAAATTGAAAATTCTAAAAATCGTCTCAATCACTTCCAAAATGTCCAAAACGTATTCTATAAAAGTCTGGGAACAAAAATCGGAAAAATAAAATTTCGCTCTTAGCCTGGAGTGATTCTGAACATAGAAATATTTGCAGGTTCAAAATTTGTCACAATTTTGAAATAAACCTCACCATGGCCATAATATACCCGATATTGGCCTGATTTCGTTCATTAGTGTGGTATCAGTATGCGATGACATTCAATGCATAATTGCGCTATTTATTATACTGCACGTGCGAAAATGCGCGTCACGTGCAAAATTGAAAATTCTAAAAATCGTCTCAATCACTTCCAAAATGTCCAAAACGTATTCTATAAAAGTCTGGGAACAAAATCGGAAAATAAAATTTCGCTCTTAGCCTGGAGTGATTCTGAACATAGAAATATTTGCAGGTTCAAAATTTGTCAATTTTTGAAATAAACCTCACCATGGCCATAATATACCCGATATTGGCCTGATTTCGGTTCATTAGTGTGAGGTATCAGTATGCGATGACATTCAATGCATGATTGCGCCATTTATTATACTGCACGTGCGAAAAATGCGCGTCACGTGCAAAATTGAAAATTCTAAAAATCGTCTCAATCACTTCCAAATGTCCAAAACGTATTCTATAAAAGTCTGGGAACAAAAATCGGAAAATAAAATTTCGCTCTTAGCCTGGAGTGATTCTGAACATAGAAATATTTTGCAGGTTCAAAATTTGTCACAATTTTGAAATAAACCTCTCGCCATGACCATAATATACCTGATAATGATCTGATTTCGGTCTATGACTGTGAGATATCGATATGCAGACATCTTATGCCTTAAATTGCGCCATTCATTATACTGCAAGTGCGAAAATGCGCAAAAATTATTGCAGGTTCCTGGTTCAAAATTTGTCACAATTTTGAAATTGACCTCACCATGCATGGTCATAATTACCTTCGATGTTTGGACGGCAGAAATAAAGATATGGGCCTTCATGAGTCATTCTTGCAATAGAATTTGCATATTTTTCAAATTCAAGAACTCGAAATCCATTTGTATAATTGGTATTTAGAAGGTTAAATGTTCAAAATGATAAACGAAACAAATCAAAATTGAGCTATTGAAGTTAATGAGAACGGTAATTGAAGTAGAATTTATGTGACCAGGTTTGTGCAAAATCAGTTGTTTTATGTTTTTTACGCTAGATGCTTAGATGAAGTACCAAAAACACAGATTAGCAAATAACCACTGAGCTATGGGAGTATTTAGTATTTACAACGGTACTCGACTGCAGACTTCTTTGTGACCAATTTACACGTAAATTAGTTGTTCCACGTTAGATATTATAGTACCTAATACCTATACTCCTATACAGCTATTCTACAAAGCGAAATATAGGCAATGGTTGTTATTCAAGTACTCAAGTAGGATTGGTAAAATGGTAGTATAGGAAAATAGCTGATTTCAGCGTAAAATAGCCCCCATTAGCCCCCATGGGGGCTACGTGAGGGGCTACGTGAGGGGCTATGAGGGGCTAGCGAAGAAGAATGCAAACGATATAGAGGAACATGTTCCGAGGGCTCCAAGAGAGGGGTTAGTTCAGAAAAACATTAAAACTGTTTAATGGATGTCATAATTTTGCAATTTAGAACACGAAATGCACTCTCGTGGGGGGCTATTTCATTCAGTCAAATTTAGCTCCCATTAGCCTCTCATATGGGTGCTATAGCCCCTCATATGGGTGCTATAGCCCCTCACGGAAATGCGTTGATACATAATTCGTGGGAGCTAATGAGGGGCTATATTGAAGATTTAGCGCCCATGGGGGCTACGTGAGGGGCTACGTGAGGGGCTATGAGGGGCTAAATGAACATTTTAGTCCCTCACCGTGAGGGGCTACCGAATGCAAATAGCCCCCACCGTATATTAGCGCCCATGGGGGCTAGACACCATGATTAGCCCCTCACGTAGCCCCTCATAGCCCCTCACGTAGCCCCCATGGGGGCTAATGGGGGCTATTTTACGCTGAAATCAGCTATGTTCCTAGATACTACCATTTTATCGTAGGATTAAGAAAGTTAGAAAAAAGTATTTGAAATATAGAATGAACTCGGAATAGAATGAACTCGGAATGGAATGAAATCTCCTTATAGGATCAAGTCTCTCATTAATACAGTTCAATCCTGTCAATAATTGTTGTAAACAGTAATTTTGTTAGTTTAAATTAATACAATATTGGACAATTGCAAACAAAGGGAAGAAATCGAACTTGCAGAATAATATCAATGTTTGCCCAGGAGCTCAGGAAAACAGCTTGTCTAGACGTGGTGTTCTTATTTGTTTTTATTACCTTTAACGTACTTTTGTATAATCGTTTATCTCGTTTGATGAAATTTCTCGTGGCTTCTAATTGGACTTCAGAATGAGGCACAATGAGGAACTGCGTAAGGAACCCTGAGTTGGTAGATTGGCTGATGAGCCCAGCCATGTCTAATGAGATGTCACAAATTGTACTGCTGTTAATTTACCCTCTCATATTACCATAATTGTGCCAGAAAGTAATGGCAATTGGGGTTAAGTATCACAAAAGCATTGCTGGCTATTGCTGATTGTAATTAGCAAAAAATATTCAGAAAACATTAATTGATCCTAACTATGGGCGCTACATACCAAAACATTCCGCCTTGATTTACGAGAATTTTAGCTTCAACAATATGCGTAGCGCGCAACACGCCGCGCTAAATTTGTCACAATTCTGCTCGGAAACATGTTCTGAATAGAGTAGTCTATAGATTGACAGAGGTGGTATTGAGCGCAAGTTATCCATTCCACAGCTATTATTTTGTATAGCAATTATAATTCATTGTGAGCATATTTCTGAGCACTGAGCACATACCAGCAAGAATGTGCATACAGATTACATTCCATAATTTTGGGCCGTTATCAGTGTTTAACACAATGAATGAAATTCCAAGAAACAATATACGTGCTCTGGAGTTCATGGCATGAGGAAATTGACTTGTGGAACAGGAAATTGAACCGAGGACCTAAATTCTACAGATCTACTAAAAGTACGTACGTGTTCCATTAGCGTATTAGACGCTGCCACAAGAATTGTGTTTTGTAAGCGTTTGAAATGAAATTTGCTGACATTATGTACTTTATTGCGGCGCGCGCGGAACATTTGGAGAAGAAAACTATCGGAATTCACCGCAATTACGTCACATGCCACGTACCTGGCCCTTTCGGTTGACCCCGATTATTCCGTTGGAAGCTTCGTGAGGAGCAGTAACGAATATCGTATCCCCTGATATCCTGTTCATGTAGATACAGGTCCCTGATTCGATGTCGTAGAGATGAATGTAACCGTACTTAGTTATCATGTAGATAAGTCCATGTTCTTTACTCGCCTGGAATGTTGGGAGGAATAAACAGGGGTTAATGAAGGAAATAGTTTGCCGAATTCATGAAGAAAGATCTTAAACATAGTCCAGTAATTCAATTACTTCCATAAAACTCACTCGCAACAAAACATAACATTTCCGGTTTATTTATCACGTGAGATGTATGTATGTATAAATAAATCACCTGCATAGCGACAGGGAAATCGTTAGGTGCCTCAGCAGGGAAGAAGACATCCACCGTTTTCTTAGCGAAGTTAGCGTTACCTTCCGCTGGGGCTCCTACCTCAAAACAAACGCAATACATTGATTCATTCCACGCCAAAAGTGGAACAAATTGTAACAAAATGTAACCCTGCAAAGTTAGTCAGTCAGATGTTTAGTTTCAAAATGGTCAGAGTCCTCAAAAACTTACTGGGAGGATGTGTTACAGAATGTGTTCTCAATAAGATTGGGCAGCCGTCCCAATGTGGAAAATCCTGTGAACCACTACTTACCTGTCCTTTCATCTACTTTATTCGGTATGATGGTCTCGACATACGAGTTCACAGTTACAATTATACCGTCAATGTTATTCCTTCATTCATTCATATGGGATGGAATGTGGAATCCGCGAAAATAAATATTCTTCATACGTCATCAGGAATGTAATGTAGAAGCGCACGAATCTTAATATGTCATACGTCATAATATACGAATGGTGTCAACGTCATATGGCTGGAATGTGGAATGCGTACGAATCAGAATACGTCATACGTCATAACATACGAATGGTGTCAACGTCATATGGCTGGAATGTGGATTGCGAACGAATCTGAATACGTCATACGTCATAACATAAGAATGGTGTCAACGTCATGAGGAATAGAATGTGGAATGCGCGCATTCGTCATCTTGATTGGGTGTCAACAAACGCATATATAAGCCCCCCACTGCGGGTGGAGTCATTATTCATTACATTTTTTGACCGCTCCTTCTCCTACCACGCCTTCCTTGACGAGTGATGACCAGCCTCTCCTACTCCTACCACGCCTTCCTTGACGAGTGATGACCCACCTCTCCTACTCCTACCACGCCTTCCTTGACGAGTGATGACCAGCCTCTCCTACTCCTACCACGCCTTCCTTGACGAGTGATGACCAGCTCCTCCTACTCCAACCACGCCTTCCTTGACGAGTACCAGCCCCTCCTACTCCTGCCACGCCTTCCTTGACGAGTGATGAACAGCCCCTCCGATCCTACTCCTACCACGCCTTCCTTGACGAGTGATGACCAGCCTCTCATACTTCTACCACGCCTTCCTTGACGAGTGATGACCAGCCCCTCCTCCTCCTACCACGCCTTCCTTGGCGACAAATGACCAGCGCCTCCTAATCCTACCACGCCTGTCTTGACGAGTGATGACCAGCCCCTCCTCCTCCTACCACGCCTTCCTTGACGACAAATGACCAGCGCCTCCTAATCCTACCATGCCTTCCTAAACAGCCCCTTCTACTCCTACCAAGCCTTCCTTGACGAGTGGTTGCCAGCCCCACCTACTGGGGCTAGTGATGAACACGTATTTGACATGTTACTCTCGAATCTGGTCGGGGTTTTCAGACGATCAAGTTGAAATATGTGTGATGCCAGATGCTGTATATCTAGGGTCTGTAAGAAGGACCCAGCCAAACCCTCTGTCCCATGAGTTAGATATACAGTAACAGCGTTGGCTACGTAAAATGAATCACCTTGATAGTCTGAAGACCCCGACCATATTCGAGTGTAGGCCAATCCGTGTCTATCACTAGCCCCAGTAGGAGGGGCTGGTCTTCACTCGTCGAGGAAGGCGTGTGTTGTGCCCTTCGTATTTCACCACTAGCGCGCAATCTCCGTTTGTGCGGGCTTGTCAAGAAAATATCAAGAGAAACTAAGTCAAAAGGGAGAAAAGAGGTGCCATTGCTATGGGAACCAATTTATGTGCACGTGCAGATTATAATCAGTTCTCTGCGAGTGCTTTCTATCAGTGATGTAGGAAGTGGGTGGGCCAGTAGGGCCATGGCCCTACTGCGTTTCAGGCTTGTAGGGCCAAAGTATACTTTGGCCCTACTGCTTTTCAAGGCCAGAAAACATAGATTTTTATACTAATTTTCGTTCTTTTTCCATATCTCCATGTACCTATCAACAGGGCAGTTCCCATACTTTTATCTCACATAATTTGATTTCACTAGAATGTAACTATAAACTTGGTTAGCAATAGAGCAATGAGAGCCTAAAGTGTTTATTTAACTCATGACCTTGGGGCTTGAGCTATCACAAGGCAATATCAATATATCATCTTATTATGTCATGTCTGATGAGTGATGGTCGGAGGAAGTCTCAAATTTCTTGTTAAGAAGATCGTGTGCTATATACCAACTTGTTTTCTTAAGATGAAAGTAAATAGTGATTAGGCATTTGCCGTTTGAAGTGCATATGTATTGCTAATTATGTATGTACATAGAGGTCACGTGACATGAGTCATGAACCAATCATATCACCTGTCTGGTGTAAGCAAATTGTTTCTGCTTCAAACTTCTTCCCCGTTTTGTGTTGATTGCTAAAGATGATCACGTGACGTAAAGTCACGTGACATAATGTCACGTGACCACTTTTGCCTCATGACATCTTCCTACATCGTTGCTTTCTATTACGATACTACTGGTTAATGCTGTGCTATAGTTTTTGAAAATTTGACGTTTTCTGAACTTCAAATTCAAGATCTCAAGATGGAAAATGGATATAACTTGAGTAACGGAGGACACTCCAGTTTTAATTTGAGCCCGTTCTCCTGTCACGCCTTCTTTGACGAGTGATGAGCTGATGACCATCCCCTTCTACTCCTACCAAGCCTTCTTGACAAGTCTCTCCTACTTCTTCCACATCTTCCTTGATGAGTGATGGCCATACAATTTAAACCTAAACTCGAACACGGATTACCCTTCACGCAAATCTGGTCTTCAGACTATCAAGTTGAAACATCTGTGATGTTGTTTATCTAGCAGAGACAGGTCCGTCAGAAGGATTCAGCCAAACCTCTGTCCCAGGAGAGACATACACAGACATGTGTTGTGACGTAGTGACTAGTGGTATGTGAGACATGCTACCACGATTTATTTATTTGTACCAAAAATACATGTAACATAGATACATACGCACGAAAATGTGCCTATTTATAATGGCCACATTTATTTAACAATAACATTCACCGTTCACGACCTCATTAACTCTAATTGCATTTCCCAGATGGTATTGTATGTACAGTAGCACACACAATAGTTATTGTGTACATTACATAATAGAGCGTGTAGAGAATGTACAATAAATATTATGCTGAATGAATGAGAAAAAGAATTACGATCGATGTACGTACTCAGGGCTGAGAGCGATTTCTTCACACAGAATCATCATAATTCAGAAAGTCAGGATTGAGGATTTAGGTGTTTTTAGAACGGAATGCATGACTGATTTCATTCTAAGCAGACGGAAAAATTACCATCTAATAACATATTTTCGAGAGAAACCTACGTTTGTTTTGTGTGTACAACTAAAAATATAGATGTGTTAAATTTTCACGAAGCACTATAACATCTACAAATTACAGAAGTATAATTTTAAAATTAGAGGGATAAGGTAGGTACATTATAATTTGGTATAGAACCCGGCAAAATGCGTGAGTATGGATAACTCGAAACAATGTAATTCTCAAGGGATACAGTGGCTTATAACGGTAGAACCATTACTTTTGCGGTGAAATAAATAATGCCAAAACCCATCAAATCAAAGAGCTTGATTGTAATACAATCTTGACGGAAAGACTTTAATCAAGGATTAACAACTCCCCGTTTTAGCACTCCTCACCTCAATAATATGCAGTTTTCCTCCAGTTTGATTCCTCACAGAGAAAGCAAACACGTTACTCGGACTTTTGTTGCCTTCAACCTGTCAAATGGAGTGAATGAGAAGAATTACTAACAAACGTTCTTAAAATAACAACTGCAGATAGAGGGACAACACAAGGATGACAAAACCTGAGAACACAAGGGTGACAACACCTGACAATACTGTAAGGATGACAACACAGAACACTTGACAACAAAAGGATGACAACACCTGAAAACACAAGTATGACAACACCTGACAACACAAGAGGATGATAACACAAGGGTGACAATGCCTGACAACACAAGGACGACAACACCTGACAACACGAGGATGACAAAACAAGGATGACAACACCTGACAACACGAGGATGACAACGCCTGACAACACGCACCTGGAAAGGCACGAAGGTGGCTGCGTGCCCTTCAATGGGCTGTGACACATTCCTCTCCACGGAGTAAAGCTGCATGGCGCCCACTACCCGCTGCTGCTGGGCTGAGATGCCAACCAGGAGCAACCACTTCATGGCCTCGTCAGTGCGGTAGTTGATGATCTGACACCCCTTCAGGTTGCTGTGTCGGTCGAACACCTTCTGTGGCAGAGCGTCACCTGCGTGTATTTAGTATAAAAATAAGATGAAGAAAACAGGTTATTCGAAGAAATTAAGTTATTTAAATTTCATGCCATTTTTACAAACATAGGGATCGTAGAAATAAAATAAGATTATCAAGGATGGGAATATCATGGTTAGTTGTTGCCTTGTTATACTGAGAAGAGATTTTGGGACCAATAAATGTTTATTTCCGAGTAATTCAGGCTGAGTGGTCAACAACTACCCCATGGTGTAATCTCACAAGCAGCCATTAATAGCATATTCCGGGGCATAGGAATCATACTTGCTGGAGCTATCGTATGAACCAAAACAAAATATGCAAAGTTAGGGCAAGCCTGAAGTTTGAGAAGCCGAAAAATCGATTAACAATGAAGAGTTGTCACATTCACCTTATAGAATACTTGTTTAAATGGGAATATTATGCAGTTTGTGGGTATAAACCATTAGTTCCAATTAAATCAAATTTAGTAATGAGTAGAAATAAATTGTGGGAATGAAGCATAGTGATAGAGGTGAGTGAGTAGAGGTGTGGCAGTGAATATTTAAGTCCGCACAGATTTTTGATTTACCATATTCAATTCTATCCGTGATTTCATAAATTTGCAGTCAAGGATTTAAGCAACCTGGTGTTTTACACCCAAATATATAGAACTTAAAGCCTTCAGAATCAATTAAGGGCCTCCTCTGTTATCTTTGTTACTTTTATCAGGGATCATGTTACAGACTTGAAGTAAAATTCTGCTCTGAAGAAATGAATCATATACACTCTCTACTCACTAAGGGTTTAAGAAGCAGTTTTTAGCAACTTGGGCTGGTTTAAAAATAAATCCACCAACAATCAGGGAGGGGGCGGCCAAGAAAAATCTAAGGGGGAGGGCTCGACCCATAATTGCAGTTAACCAGAAATAAGCTTGAAATTCTATTGACCCCTATTAGTAAATAATGTATTCTCTGGGTCCAAAGTATGTTGTCAACACAGCTTGCTGTACATATCTTCGTTTGGAAACCGTACCCTTAAATTAAATTTTATTTCATCATAATTTTTGAATGAAAAGCGAGGAAACTGCAACATGAATTGCGCCTGTGGGCGTAAGAAATTCTTGTTAATTTAAGTGAACATTTGATGCTTGAACATGAAAATTTTATGGCCAAAAAATTCAGGGGGGCCACTGGGCCAGGCCCCTTCCTGCTGTTTACACATGGAAATTTGTGTGATTGAATAACAATTGTAATGGATTGAAAATCAGAAAATTTGAACATTATAAACAATTTCCTTTCTCTCTGTGAAAGGACGTTACACCATCCAAAGTGTAAGAGCTAACATTAGTTGAAACCTTATACCACGAAAAGCTATGGTTATTAATATAACATACCAGCACTCTAACATCATTTGCATACTATAGCACGTCATGTACACATTAAACACAGTAATTCTGTGTTACACAAACATGGTTTATATGATAAGGTATTTATTCATTTCATGACCATCACTGATGTATTATTTTTCAATATTCAACAATGAAAGAAATGCCGCACTCATTGATTCATAATGGCTTATTGGCTTACTTTTGCTATTCAAACATTCAATTCATTTTGACCATAATGTTTGAATACTATCTTGGCTTGCAAGTTGCTTCTCATGGATGCAAAAAAGGCAAGTCCTGGCTTCAAAAATAACTGATTGATTGAACTCGACCGATATGAACGCCCAATATTGCATGGTCGATTGCTTAGTGAAATGACGGGCAATAAATTGCAATAAGTTAAAAACGATTTGAGCTAGAGATTTTATGATCTTGATCGCAGCACTTGCGAAGTTAATGAAAGAATTCGCTTCGAGCTTACAACGAGGGCAGTAGCAACATTGTAACACTATATTAATTATATATCTTATATTTATCAAACATAATATACTTTAAAAGCAGAGTGCAAAACATTCTGTAAGCACTACGAACCTTCCATGGGCCAGTGATACACTGTGTTTTCTGTGACAAGTGCGATTGTGTTAACTGATATCCACTTCCAGAAGATAACATCCTCATTCGATACGTGGGCTTTGATCTTACTCTTCATCTCCAGATTGAAGATCTGTAACGTCTTACCCGCTGAAAGATGAGGATAGTCCCATTTAAACCTACCTTTAAATAACCTTGTTTAGTTGCATTCTATTAGGATGCTATTGATGAAGCCAAACAGTTTTGTTCATAATAGAATATAGATTCCAAATGTAAATATTTCATTTCATAGCTACCTTTCAAGGCAATAACTTTACTCGAAGGGTTCATGATGGCTGAGTCTGCCGAGATAGGCCGCCTCATGGGATTGGCGGTGTCGGCCATGTCTACAATGACAACCTGTAGTAAGAAGCATTGGTAAGCATTTCAGCAAAGATGCCCCATTATTCATTTATTCAAATAAATATAAAAGTTTACGGTAATTGGTAGAGAGTGGTTTCAAACTTTCCAATAACGATTGCTCAATACTCATTTATAATAGGTGAAATAATATGATTTCTACGTGCCAGAATTTCAGATGCCTTTGTTACTAATAATAACTCATGATATGATAGTGCCTTATTTGACAAAGGTACTATCATAACTTACAGCTTCAGATTAAGTTTTATTACCTGTGACTGATCACCATTCTTTTCTCTGATACAAATGAATTTATCTGATTCCATGGTAATATTTGAAAACCCAATGTTAGCACTGTTTATACCTATGTTAGTGAGCTGAATATATAGATGTTATAGTCAATAAGATCCATCCAGATAATAATTGATAGTTTTATAATTTGACGAAAACAAAATAATAAGAAGAAGAAATCCTTGTATTTTTGCATCCTCATAAATAAATATTATAAACATTCATACATTCCTTTATGCAATCAATCACAAAGTAATAAAACAAAATTTTCAAAGTAAAGGCTGATATTTATCAGCAGTGAGCTGAATATGCTCTTGAAACCTAATCGGCATGACCTGTGCCATGTTGGTTTCTTTGCAACAAACAGCAACCCTATCCTACTCAAATTCAATAGATTATGAGAAATTATTTGATATAATATAATCCCCCGACATCAGGTATTCTAAATAATATGTTAATATCTAAAACCTCAATGGCTGAATTAATAAAACAATTGAATTGCTGTACTTTTATAGCAAGCAGTTCATGAGTATGTGAGACTACTTGCTGTCAGTGATATCCTAGCAGAGAGAGCTCTCTGGACCATGCTGTCTATTTTCATATTTGAATTTAAATGACAAATATGAGGGGGATGAAGCCCAAAAACACCAAAAAACCAACAAAACCCTAGCCTTAGAATCAAAAATAGGGTAGGCCATGCTTTTTCTTAAAAGTTCTTGTTTTTTTGCATTCAGTTCTTATAGTTATGTGTGTTTTGTTTTTGGTATTTTTTTTTTCTTTTTTGGTGTTTTCTTTTGTTGTTGAAAAATTGGACTTTTTCATGCCGATTTTGAATATGGGTTGTTGACAATAGATCTGGTCAAAAGGATCAGACTTTAAAGTGATTCACCAGGGATCAGCAGGCCACTCAGGGCTGAAATAAGGGTATAGAGACAAACTGCCAAGTGTCAATGAACAAGGGGGGTTTCCATTTGGCTCATGTTTAGCACAGTGATAGATAAATAAATAGCACAGGAAGAGTCACCAGGTTGATGGATGGCAAAGTTTGCCAGGACTTAAGGGTCACAATGGGATGAAATTAAAAATGCATGTTTGGGAAGAAGTCAGGTGAGGGCAAGCAAGGATCAGATATGCCACTACTAGAATGGGGATGAACCTGGGAGTTAGAGCTACAGGCCCGAGATGAGCACTCCTATGCTCCTGGTGGGATGAGTCCTTTTCCTCCCAGGGCAGAAGGATTTGTCAGTCCAGTGGTGGGGTCAGGCCCTCCTTTTGTGATCAGAATGCCAAGTGAGAGCTACTCCTGCAGCATCCTCTAGGGATGGCTTAAGTGTAGTCCTATTCTTAAGATACTTGACCCAAGGGGTGGTTGCTCTCTTAGGTTCTAGGCGTTCAGTCCTATTGGAGTAGTCCAAAGTCTTATCTATAATGGTGTATGGCAAACATAGTCATAGAATAAATATAGCTGGATATCGATTTTCTAATTCAAGGATCAAATAGGAGAGGGAAGAGACTAAACTGTGAATCATCAGCGGTTACCTTGCAGCTGCAAGGTCCCCCATTGTCAACTGCGATGAGATTTTCCATCAGCAGGTGACAAGAGAAATATAAATAAATAAATAAATATTGACAATTATAAAGCACTTCTTTTAAGCAAGCTTTTACACAGAAGTGCTAGAAACAACTCGGTCAAAA
>WFMF01000683.1:28259-47620 GCA_011033025.1 Beroe forskalii | reverse complement strand
CGGTCAGTCAATCAGTCAGTCAATCAGTCAGTCAATCAGTCGGTCAATCGGTCAGTCAATCCAGTCAGTCAGTCAGTCAGTCAATCAGTCAGTCAATCAGTCAGTCAATCAGTCGGTCAATCGGTCAGTCAATCAGTCGGTCAATCGGTCAGTCAATCAGTCAATGGTCAGTCAATCAGTCAATCAGTCAGTCAATCAGTCAGTCAATCAGTCAGTCAATCAGTCAGTCAATCAGTCAGTCAATCGGTCAGTCAATCAGTCGCGAAAATTACCAACGTGAGGCTAATTTATACACCCAAGCCTCGAAAGTTGGAGACACCATACTATGCAGCAACAGTTAATTGCGTACATTGGGGTGCAAATAGCTGTCGTGGTCAGGCATGAATACTGATCTTGTGCGATTAAGATGATAATGCTTTCATTAAATTCACTCTCTCTATTCTCTTTGTAAAAATTGTCCTTTAAAGCACCTCGTAGGTGTTTGGGTGATATCGGATAAATAAATTAGATAATTTACCATATCATCTCTAGCACGTTATGTAATCCAAAATTTCGAGCATCAGTCATTTCATGACGGCAAAACATACACAGGTTTCCAATTTAACACAGAGTGATTTCAATCATTATGTGTTCCATTTCAAAGGTAAATAACCGAAAAGAAACCGGAAAAAATAAATAATTTTTCCGGTTTCGGTTTCGGTTTCAGTTTCAAATTTGAAAAAAACTCGGTTCCGGTTCGGTTCGGTTTTTGGATTCTGTCCAGCTCGGTTTCGGTTTCGGTTTCGGTTGGCCAAAAAGGGCCGGTTAACCGGTTTTTCGGTTTCGGTTCGGTTAACCGGTCGTTTCCTAGCCCTGCTTTATATTTTCTGCAAGTTGGTGTGATGCGTTTAGGGATTGTTCACATATTAGTATTACGTAATCAATTTTTGGCCGATTTCAACCCCCCATCCCCCTCGTAATCAAGTTTACAGTAGTTGTATTTCTTACAATAACATGTAACGTAATCATTCGGAAACCCCCTCCCCCCTCTAGGCGATTAAGTAATATGTGAACGATCCCTTAAAGTACATTTAAGCTGGGTGGTCAGCCTGGTTGTTCTGTCATGTGCACCAGAAATATGAAAGTGAGAGGCAGTGCCCCTTGTGACCACAGAAATTTGTCCCTTCATGACAATTGGCTGACAGTGTATCAAACCATACCTTGGCTGTCCCTTAACAACTGATCATTTTAGCAGTAGTGAAACCAAAATTTGAAACCAATAGGACTGAACGCCTAGAACCTAAGAGAGCTGGGGAGGATTCAGCAACTACCCCTTGGGTCAAGGATCTTAAGAACTAGACTACACTTTTGCCATCCCTAGAGGATGCTGCAGGAGTAGCTCTCACTTGGCATTCTGATCACAAAAGGAGAGCCTGACCCCACCACTGGGCTGACAAATCCTTCTGCCCTGGCAGGGGCAACTGGGGAGGAACAGGACTCATATCCCATCAGGGGGCCACCAGGAGCACAGAAGTGCTCATCTCCAGCCTGTAGCTCTAACTCCCAGGTTCATCCCCGTTCTAGTAGTGGCATATCTGATCCCTGCTTACTTGCTTGCCCTCACCTGACTTCCCAAAAAAGCATTTTTAATTTTATCCCATTGTGACCCCTAAGTCCTGGCAAACTTTGCCATCCATCAACCTGGTGACTCTTCCTGTGCTATTTATTATCTATCACTGTGCTAAACATGAGCCAAATGGAAACCCCCTGGTTCACTGACACTTGGCAGTTTGTCTCTATGCACTTATTTCAGCCCTGAGTGGCCTGCTGATCCCTGGTGATTCACTTTAAAGTCTGATCCTTTTGACCAGATCTTTTGTCAACAACCCATATTCAAAATTGGCAGGAAAAAGTCCAATTTTTTCAACAACAAAAGAAAACACCAAAAAAGAAAAAATGCCAAAAACAAAACACACATAAGAACTGAATGCAAAAAAAAACAAGAACTTTTAAGAAAAAGCATGGCCTACCCTATTTCTGATTCTAATGCTAGGTTTTTTGTTGGTTTTTTGGTGTTTTTGAGCTTCATCCCCCTCATAGTTGTCATTTAACTTCAAATATGAAAATAGACAGCATGGTCCAGAGAGCTCTCTCTGCTAGGATATCACTGACAGCAAGTAGTCTCACATACTCATGAACTGCTTGCTGTAAAAGTACAGCAATTCAATTGTTTTATTAATTCAGCCATTGATGTTTTAGATTATGTCAAATACCTGATGTCGGGGGATTATATTATATCAAATAATTTCTAATAATCTATTGCATTTGAGTAGGATAGGGTTGCTGTTTGTTGCAAAGAAACCAACATGGCACAGGTCATGCCGATTAGGTTTCAAGAGCATATTCAGGTAACTGCTGATAAATATTATCCTTTACTATGAAAATTTTGTCTTATTACTTTGTGATTGATTGATGAAAGGAATTTATGAATGTTTATAATATTCATTTATGTGGATGCAAAAATACAAGGATTTCTTCTTCTTATTTATTATTTTGTTTTCGTCGAATTATAAAACTATCAATTATTATCTGGATTGATCTTATTGACTATAACATCCATATATTCAGCTCACTAACATAGGTATAAACAGTGCTAACATTGGGTTTTCAAATATTACCATGGAATCAGATAAATTCATTTGTATCAGAGAAAAGAATGGTGATCAGTCACAGGTAATAAAACTTAATCAAATAAGGTACTATCATATCATGAGTTATTATTAGTAACAATGGCAGGAACGGACAATTCATCTCACGACACTTCATCTCACGACACTTTATCTCGCAATATGTCAGCTCTAATCAAAGGTAAGGGTCTGGGTTAGGGTCAGGGTTAGGGTTTGGGTTAAGGTCAGGGTTAGGGTTTGGGTTTGGGTTATGGTTAGGGTCAGGACAGGGAGATGAAGTGTCCTGCGATGAAATGTCGTGAGATGAGATGTCGCCCACCCACAATGGCATCTGAAATTCTGGCACGTAGAAATCATATAATTATTTAATCAATAACCTATTATGAATGAGTATTGAGCAATCGTTATTTGAAAGTTTGAAGCCACTGTTTACCAATTACTGTAAACTTTTATATTTATTTGAATAAATGAATAATGGGGCATCTTTGCTGAAATGCTACCCAATACTTTTAACTACAGGTTGTCATTGTAGACATGGCTGACACCGCCAATCCCATGAGGCGGCCTATCTCGGCAGACTCAGCCATCATGAACCCTTCGAGTAAAGTTATTGCCTTGAAAGGTAGCTATGAAATTAAATAATTACATTTTGAATCTATATTATGGACACAACTGTTTGGCTTCATAGCACACTAATAGAATGCAACTAAACAAGGTAATTTGAAGGTAGGTTTTAATGGGACTATCCTTACCTTTCAGCGGGTAAGACGTTACAGATCTTCAATCTGGAAATGAAGAGTAAGATCAAAGCCCACGTATCGAATGAGGATGTTATCTTCTGGAAGTGGATATCAGTTAACACAATCGCACTTGTTACAGAAAACACAGTGTATCACTGGCCCATGGAAGGTTCGTAGTGCTTACAGAACGTTTTGCACTCTGTTTTTATTAAAGTATATGATTGATAGATATAAGATATATAATTGATAACACCACCAAAACCGTTGGACGGTTGGTCTAGTAACCCCCCGCTGGTTTGGATGTGATCAGCCCATTTTGTCTCTTTTCAGGTTCTGTTGTCACATCCAAACCCGCGGGGGGTTACTAGACCAACCGTCCAACGGTTTTGGTGGTGATATCTTGACAGATGTATGTAGTTTGAACCCATGTTACTTGCCCAAAGGCAGTTTGGACCCACGTAACTTGCCCTCACGTAGTCTGAACCCACGTTACTAGCTCACACGCAAGTCTAACCCACGTATGACGTAACTCACCCTTACGAAGTCCGAAACTACGTTATTCTAACACAGAATTACAAGAATTGATATATTTCTTAATTTGTACAAATCGTCCACGTGAACTCACGTGCTGAAATATAGCAACCAGATCTAATTTCACGTGAATTAGTCGTATTTGAACTCATGTCAACGTAAGTCGAAAATCCCGTGTAAATATCAGTTCTTCAATCTAATTTCTACAAAACGTCCGTGTACTCACGTGCTAAAATATGGCAACCAGATCTAATTTCATGTGCATTAGTCGTATTTAAACTCATTTCAACGTAACCAAGTCGAAAATCCTGCGTAAATATCAATTTCTTCCAAATCCCTAATTTCTACAAAACGTCCGTGTACTCACGTGCTTCACTAGTGCATCGTATATTTCCCGTTATTCGGACCCCGTTATTCCGGACCCCCGTTATTCGGACCCCGAGTACTCGGACCCCGTTATTCGGACCCCTGTACTCGGACCCCGTATTCGGACCCCGTTACTCGGACCCCCGTTATTCGGACCCCCGTTATTCGGACCCCCGATATTCGGGCCGTTATTCGGACCCCCGTTATTCGGACCCACATAATCCGATGAAAATCTATGAGTTGGAGATGTAAAAGTAGTGCAAAATAGCGTTGTATCACAAAATACGCCATTTTAGTGGTTTTACGCGATTTTGATGACGTCATCACAGCACCCAAATAAGCTCAAACCAACTTCCCATATAGCCTATAAGACAATTTCGCCTTAGTACAACATACTTTGACCGGTCTCATCTCAAGATAAGTTGCAGTTCTTGACATATCACTCGTTTAAGTTTTGTCCTATAATTTGGAAATCGATTTTTCCACCGTACCTTAGAAAATCGCGTATATCTCGATGAAAAATCGAGATAGCCCAATGATCCATATGATTTTCTGAAAGCTCTTTAAATTTGCTAAAAATTGTTCCGAAAAATCAGACAGCTATCTCCTTTCCTTCTTGGTGAAAAATGCGCTCGAAAATGGCCTATTTTCGCTAAAAAAGCAATAAAATGTCGCTAAGTTGATGACGTCATAGTGACGTGAAAATGACGTCACCAGAACTTCTCTTATAGCCTATAACATTTTCCCATCTTAGATCAACAAAACCTGACCTCGATCATGGCTCTACCATTTCCCGTTCTTGACATCTCAGCTTTCAAATTTGCTCCCAATTATCATGATATTATATATATAAACCACCAAAACCGTTGGACGGTTGGTCTAGTAACCCCCGCTGGTTTGGATGTGATCAGCCCTTTTGTCTCTTTCAGGTTCTGTTGTCACATCCAAACCCGCGGGGGTTAGTTAACAAATCCAACGGTTTGGTGGTGATATCTTGACAGATGTATGTAGTTTGAACCCATGTTACTTGCCCAAAGGCAGTTTGGACCCACGTTACTTGCCCTCGTGTAGTCTGAACCCACGTAACTAGCCCACACGCAAGCCGAACCCACGTAACTCGCCCTAACTAAGTCCAAAACTACGTTATTCTAACTTGGAATTACTAGAATTGATATATTTCTTAATTTCTACAAATCGTCCACGCGAACTCACGTGCTTAAATATAGCAACCAGATCTTATTTCACGTACATAAATCGTATTTGAACTCATTTCAACGTAACCAAGTCGAAAATCCCATGTAAATATCAATTTCTTCGAATCCCCTAATTTCTACAAATCGTCGTGTGTACTCGCTGAAATATAGCAACCAGATTTAATTTCACGCGCATTAGTCGTATTCTTTAACATAATCAAGTCGAAATCCCGTAAACATCAATTTCTTTAAATCCCTAATTTCCGCAAAACGTCCGTGTACTCACGTGCTGAAGTAGCACATCTTATTTCAGGTGCATAAGTCGTATTTGAACTCATTTCAACATAATCAAGTCGAAAATCCCGTGTAAACATCAATTTCTTTAAATCCTCTAATTTCTACAAAACGTCCGCGTGAACTCACGTGATTCACTAGTTCATCGTATATTTCCCATCCCTATTCACTGTAAGACATAGAAAACCATTAGTTCACCATCGTATCACAGAATAGGATTACAGTACAATTTTTCGTCATAAACGTAATTTCAACCATTTGCGGTTCAATTTTTTAGAGGCTTCACATGACAACCTTTCGACCGATCACCTTGAAACTATTTTTATAGCTAAATCTTGAGGTCTAAAAGCAAAATATCGACGTAAAACATTATCCGATGAAAACTCTTTGTGTTAGAGATGTTCAAAGTAGCGCAAAATAGCGTTCTATCACAAAATACGTTATTTTAGTGGTTTTACGCGATTTTGATGACGTCATCACAGCACCAAAATAGGCTCAAACCAACTTCCCATATAGCCTATCAAGCAATTCTGCCTTAGTATAACATACTTTGACTGGTCTCATCTCAAGATACGTTGTACATCTCACTCGTTTAATAAGTTTTGACCTATAATTTGGAAATCGATGTTTCACCGTACCTTAGAAAATCGCGTATATCTCGATGAAAAATCGAGATAGCCCGATGATCCGTATGATTTTCTGAAAGCTCTTTAAATTTCCAACTAACGATTTTTCAACATTTTTGAGCTATCTCCATCCCTTCTTGGTGAAAAATGCGCACAAAGATGACCTAAAAAAGAAATAAAATTTCGCTAAGTTGATGACGTCATAGTGACGTGAAAATGACGTCACCAGAACTTCTCTTATAGCCTATAACATTTTCCCATCTTAGATCAACAAAACCTGACCACGATCATGGCTCTACCATTTCCCGTTCTTGAGATCTCGGCTTTATAACTTTGCTCCTAATTATCATGATATTATATATTATACACCACCAAAACCGTTGGACGGTTGGTCTAGTAACCCCCCGCTGGTTTGGATGTGATCAGCCCATTTTGTCTCTTTTCAGGTTCCGTTGTCACATCCAAACCCGCGGGGGGTTACTAGACCAACCGTCCAACGGTTTTGGTGGTGATATCTTGACAGATTTATGTAGTTTGAACCCATGTTACTTGCCCAAAGGCAGTTTGGACCCACGTAACTTGCCCTCACGTAGTCTGAACACCCACGTTACTAGCCCACACGCAAGTCTAACCCACGCAACTTACCTGACGAAGTCCAAACTACGTTATTCTAACTTGGAATTACTAGAATTGATATATTTCTTAATTTCTACGAATCGTCCACGTGTACTCACGTGCTGAAATATAGCAACCAGATCTAATATCACGTGCATTAGTCGTATTTGAACTCATTTCAACGTAACTGTGTCGAAAATCCCGTGTAAATATCAATTTCTTCAAATCCCCTAATTTCTACAAAACGTCCGTGTGTACTCACGTGCTAAAATATGGCAACCAGATCTAATTTCATGTGCATTAGTCGTATTTAAACTCATTTCAACATAATCAAGTCGAAAATCCTGCGTAAATATCAATTTCTTCAAATCCCCTAATTTCTACAAAACGTCCGCGTGAACTCACGTGCTTCACTAGTCCATCGTATATTTCCCCGTTATTCGGACCACCGTTATTCGGACCCCTGTTATTTGGACCCCCGTTACTCGGACCCCCGATATTCGGACCCCCGTTATTCGGACCCCCGTTATTCGGACCCCCGTTACTCGGACCCCCGTTATTCGGACCCCCGTTACTCGGACCCCCGATATTCGGACCCCCGTTATTCGGACCCCCGTTATTCGGACCCCCGTTATTCGGACCCACATAATCCGATGAAAACTCTATGAGTTAGAGATGTCCAAAGTAGCGCAAAATAGCGTTCTATCGCAAAATACGCTATTTTAGTGGTTTTACGCGATTTTGATGACGTCATCACAGCACCAAAATAGGCTCAAACCACCTTCCCATATAGCCTATCACACAATTCCGCCTTAGTACAACATACTTTGACCGGTCTCATCTCAAGATAAGTCGCAGTTCTTGACATCTCACTCGTTAAAGTTTTGTCCTATAATTTGGAAATCGATTTTTCACCGTACCTTAGAAAATCGCGTATATCTCGATGAAAAATCGAGATAGCCCAATGATCCATATGATTTTCTGAAAGCTCTTTAAATTTGCTAAAAATCATTCTGAAAAATCAGACAGCTATCTCCTTTCCTTCTTGGTAAAAAATGCGCTCGAAAGTAGCCTATTTTCGCTAAAAAAGCAAGAAATTTCGCTAAGTTGATGACGTCATAGTGACGTGAAAATGACGTCACCAGAACTTCTCTTATAGCCTATAACATTTTCCCATCTTAGATCAGCAAAACGTGACCTCGATCATGGCTCTACCATTTCCCGTTCTTGACATCTCATCGTTTTAAATTAGCTCCTAACGATCATGATACATCTTATATATTATATCACCCTGTGACACTCAAATCTCTAACTTATACCCCTGGCCAGTCTTTTTTATTACCGCGGGGGGTTACCGCCCTGGCCAGGGCGGGAATATTATATCTTATATCACCCTGTGACACTCAAATCTCTAACTTATACCCCTGGCCAGTTTTCTTTTTACCGCGGGGGGTTACCGCCCTGGCCAGGGCGGGAATTATTATATATTATATCACCCTGTGACACTCAAATCTCTAACTTATACCCCTGGCCAGTTTTCTTTTTACCGCGGGGGGTTACCGCCCTGGCCAGGGCGGGAATAATGTTACAATGTTGCTACTGCCCTCGTTGTAAGCTCGAAGCAAATTCTTTCACTAACTTCGCAAGTGCTGCGATCAAGATCATATAATCTCTTGCTCAAATTGTTTTTAACTTATTGCAATTTACCTATTGCCCGTCATTTGACAAAGCAACTGACCATGCAATATTGGGCGTTCATATCCGTCGAGTTCAATCAATCAGTTATTTTTGAAGCCACGACTTGCCTTTCTTGCATCCATGTGATACAAGCCAAGATAGTTTTCAAACATAATGGTCACAATGAATTGAATATTTGAATATCAAAAGTAGGCCATTATGAATCAATGAGTGCGGCATTTCTTTCATTGTTGAATATTGAAAAATAATACATCATGAGTGATGGTCACGTGAATACCTTATCATATATACCATGTTTGTGTAACACAGAATTGCTGTGTTTAATGTGTACATAACGTGTTAGTATGCAAATGATGTTAGAGTGCTGGTATGTTATATTAACCATAGCTTTTCGTGGTATAAGGTTTCAACTAATGTTAGCTCTTACACTTATCTTTGGATGGTGTAACGTCCTTTCACAGAGAGAAAGTGGTGTGTAGAATAGGGATTTCTTCGTCAATTTAATCAGAAATAGGACGAGTAGAGTGGTTACGAACATCTTCAATTGTAACAATTAAAACGTGTACTGAGTACAGTGCTCGTGCCTTGACATTGCCAATTGCTGTGTATATTGTATTTCACATAGTAGCAGACAGTGGATTATCGTATAATATATTCAGTGCATTTTCCAATAAATTAATTTAATTCAATTATTTATAGATTTAGCTAAGATAAGAGCTTAGTGATATGAATATGTTGCGTGTCAGTTGTATGTTCTAACCAATAAACTTCTCAGAATGTATGACTATGATGAATGATATATTCATTGAAATATCACAAGAACACGACGTTTTAATTGTTACAATTGAAGATGTTCGTAACCACTCTACTCGTCCTATTTCTGATTAAATTGACAGAGAGAAAGGAAATTGTTTAAAGTTCAAATTTTCTGATTTTCAATTGATTACATTGATTGTTCTTCAATCTCAAAGATTTCCTTTTAAGCATCAAATATTTACCTTTATTAACAAGAATTCCTTCCGCCCGCAGTTTCCTCGCTTTTTTATTCAAAAATTATGATGAAATGAAATATAATTTAAGGGTACGGTTTCCAAACGTATGTACAGCAAGGTGTGCTGACAACAAACTTTGGACCCAGAGAACTCAAAACAATCAACCTAAAATATCATTTATAAGCATTTTCTCACCTTCCATCTTCAGCTGACGACGATAATCACACGATTTTCGAAAGCTCCTGATTTAAAGTTTATCCTATCATTTAACGTTTTAAACTTGCTCTCTAAACTAAAATATCAAGATGAATAAATAACCCCTGCCCAACATTAATAAGAAAAAGTATTAGAAAGTTAAGGGTTAAACGCCATCATAGAATAGCTGTGAACAGCCATCTTGCCAAGCAGCGATTCCTGAGCTGGCAAGTCACTTGAGATGTTCTTTCAGATTAGTTCTGAATTTAGATTGCTTTGGTCTATGTCGAATTTCAAATGGCAATGAATTCCCAGTGGATATGCAAACATGCACATAAACTCCATAAATCACGATCTCTGCTCACCACCCTTTTTTAATGCAAAAGGTCAACGTGGAGAGGGCAAATTTAGAATACATTATTTACTAATAGGGGCCAGTAGAATATCACGCTACTTTCTGGTAATAACTAAAATTTTGGGTCAAGACCTCCCCCTAAGATTTTTCTTGGGCGCCCCCATGATTGTTGGGGGATTTATTTTTAAACCAGTCCAAGGTGCTAAAAACGAAAGTGCGACATTTGACCCCCCGACATTACATCCCCCGACACTACATCCCCCGACATTACATCCCCCGACACTTGACCCCCCTGGGAGGTTACTGTGCCTATAGAGGGGATGTGATGTCGGGGGGGGGGGGTCAAATGTCGCACTTAGACACCTTGGTCAAGACGCGGATCAGTGCGTTTGACCTATTTTTATTCATCGGGGGATGTATCGTCGGGGGGTCAAATGTCGCAGCAATCGTCGAACTGCGACGTTTGACCCCCCGCTTTCCTCTTTAGATTTACAGTACTGTAGTAGGGGGTGAAGTGTCGGGGGATGTAGTGTCGGGGGATGTAATGTCGGGGGATGTAATGTCGGGGGGTCAAGTGTCCCTTTACCCTAAAAACTGCTTCTTAAACGCTTAATGAGCTAAGAGTGAATGATCCATTTCTTCAGAGCCGAATTTTACTGAAGTCTGTAACATGATCCCTGATAAAAGTAACAAAGATAACACAGGAGGCCCTTAATTAATTCTGAAGGCTTTAAGTTCTATATATTTGGGTGTAAAAACACCAGGTTGCTTATCCTTGACTGCAAAATTATAAAATCACGGATACAATTGAATATGGTAAATCAACACTCTGTACAGACTTGAATATTCACTACCACACCTAAATCACTGTCACTCCTTACTTAACTCACTATATTCCATTCCCACACTTTCTTTCTACTCAATCTTATTTTTCTACTAAATACACGCAGGTGACGCTCTGCCACAAAAGGTGTTCGACCGACACAGCAACCTGAAGGGGTGTCAGATCATCAACTACCGCACTGACGAGGCCATGAAGTGGTTGCTCCTGGTGGGCATCTCAGCCCAGCAGCAGCGGGTGGTGGGCGCCATGCAGCTTTACTCCGTGGAGAGGAATGTGTCACAGCCCATAGAGGGGCACGCAGCCACCTTCGTACCTTTCCAGGTGCGTGTTGTCAGGTGTTGTCATCCTTGTGTTATCATCCTCTTGTGTTGTCAGGTGTTGTCACCCTTGTGTTGTCAGGTGTTGTCATCCTTGTGTTGTCAGGTGTTGTCATCCTTGTGTTGTCAGGTGTTGTCATCCTTGTGTTGTCAGGTGTTGTCATCCTTGTGTTGTCAGGTGTTGTCATCCTTGTGTTGTCAGGTGTTGTCATCCTTGTGTTGTCAGGTGTTGTCATCCTTGTGTTGTCAGGTGTTGTCATCCTTGTGTTGTCAGGTGTTGTCATCCTTGTGTTGTCCCTCTATCTGCAGTTGTTATTTTAAGAACGTTTGTTAGTAACTCTTCTCATTCACTCCATTTGGCAGGTTGAAGGCAACAAAAGTCCGAGTAACGTGTTTGCTTTCTCTGTAAGGAATCAAACTGGAGGAAAACTGCACATTATTGAGGTGAGGAGTGCTGAAACGGGAGTCGTTAATCCTTAATCGAAGTCTATCCTTCAAGATTGTATTACAATCAAGCTCTTTGATTTGATGTGTTCTGGCCTTATTTATTTCACTGCAAAATTAATGGTTCTACCGTTATAAGCCACTGTATCCCTTGAGAATTACATTGTCTCGAGTTATCCATACTCACGCATTTTGCCGGGTTCTATACCAAATTATAATGTACCTACCTTATCCCTCTAATTTTAAAATTATACTTCTGTAATTTGTAGATGTTATAGTGCTTCGTGAAAATTTAACACATCTATACTTTTAGTATTACACACAAAACAAACGTAGGTTTCTCTCGAAAATATGTTATTAGATGGTAATTTTTCCGTCTGCTTAGAATGAAATCAGTCATGCATTCCGTTCTAAAAACACCTAAATCCTCAATCCTGACTTTTTGAATTATGATGATTCTGTGTGAAGAAATCGCTCTCACCCCTGAGTACGTACATCGATCGTAATTCTTTTGCTCATTCATTCAGCATAATATTTATCGTACATTCTCTACACGCTCTATTATGTAATGTACACAATAAATATTGTGTGTACTACGTACATACAATACACCAACAAAATACCATCTGGCAAATGCAATTAGAGTTAATGAGGTCGTGAACGGTGAATGTTATTGTTAAATAAATGTGGCCATTATAAATAGGCGTATGTATGTATGTTACATGTATTTTTGGTACAAATAAATAAATCGTGGTAGCATGTCTCACATACCACTAGTCACTACGTCACAACACATGTCTCACATACCACTACCGAACAACACATGTCTCACATACCACAAAATGGTCTTCAGCAGCCAACGCTGTTACTGTGTATGTCTTTCCTGGGACAGAGGATTTGGCTGAATCCTTCTGACAGAACCCGTCTCTGCTAGATATACAGCATCACAGATGTTTCAACTTTATAGTGTGCAGACCAGATTGCGTGGAGGGTAATTCGTGTTCGAGTTTAGGTAAAATTGTATGGCCATCACTCATTCACTCGTCAAGGAAGATGTTGAAAAAGTAGGAGAGACTTGTAATCACTCCTCAAGGAAGGCGTGGTAGGAGTAGATGGTCATCACTCGTCAAGGAAGGCGTGGTAGGAGTAGGAAAGGCTGATCATCACTCGTCAAGGGAGGCGTGGTACGAGTAGGAGGGGCTGGTCATCACTCCTCAAGGAAGGCGTGGTAGGATTAGGAGGGGCTGGTCATCACTCGTCAAGGAAGGCGTGGTAGGAGTAGGAGGGGCTGATCATCACTCGTCAAGGAAGGCGTGGTAGGAGTAGGAGGAGCTGATCATCACTCGTCAAGGAAGGCGTGGTAGGAGTAGGAGGAGCTGGTCATCACTCGTCAAGGAAGGCGTGGTAGGAGTAGGAGAGGCTGGTCATCACCCGTAAAGGAAGGCGTGGTAGGAGTAGGAGAGGCTGGTCATCACTCGTCAAGGAAGGCGTGGTTGGAATAGGAGGAGCTGGTCATCACTCGTCAAGGAAGGCGTGGTAGGAGTAGGAGAGGCTGGTCGTCACTCGTGAAGGAAGGCGTGGTAGGAGTGGGAGGGGCTGGTCATCACTCGTCAAGGAAGGCGTGGTTGGAATAGGAGGAGCTGGTCATCACTCGTCAAGGAAGGCGTGGTAGGAGTAGGAGAGGCTGGTCGTCACTCGTGAAGGAAGGCGTGGTAGGAGTAGGAGAGGTGGGTCATCACTCGTCAAGGAAGGCGTGGTAGGAGTAGGAGGGGCTGGTCATCACTCGTCAAGGAAGGCGTGGTAGGAGTAGGAGAGGCTGGTCATCACTCGTCAAGGAAGGCGTGGTAGGAGAAGGAGCGGTCAAAAAATGTAATGAATAATGACTCCACCCGCAGTGGGGGGCTTTATATATGCGTTTGTTGACACCCAATCAAGATGACGAATGCGCGCATTCCACATTCTATTCCTCATGACGTTGACACCATTCTTATGTTATGACGTATGACGTATTCAGATTCGTACGCAATCCACATTCCAACCATATGACGTTGACACCATTCGTATGTTATGACGTATGACGTATTTAGATTCGTACGCATTCCACATTCCAGCCATATGACGTTGACACCATTCGTATATTATGACGTATGACATACTACATGTTATTCAATGACGTATGAAGAATATTGATTTGCGCGCATTCCACATTCCATCCTATGAGTGACATTGACGGTATAATTGTAACTGTGAACTCGTATGGCGAGACCATCATACCGAATAAAGTAGATGAAAGGACAGGTAAGTAGTGGTTGACAGGATTATCCTCATTGGCACGTCTGAGAAAGAGGAAGAGAGGCCTAAATAAACACTTGGTTATATCCTGAAAAACATTGGTTCCGGTTTGGTTACATTTTGTTACACATTTTCCCAGTAATTTTTTGAGGACTTTGATCATTGTCACCAACTACTTATGGCCAATGGTATTCGGAAGTATTTTGGAACTAAACGTTCAATCTTGCAGGGAAACACTGGTTACATTTCGTAACAATTTGATCCACTTTTGGCGAAACATCAATATAGAGGCGTGCCGTGGGGGTGTTGGGGTGTCCATGTACACCCCGCTGAAATTAAGAAAATCAAATTTTATTTTTATCATTTCCGTGATCGCACGCGCGATCATTGCCCTAGCGTCCATCGCTGAATGCCCCGTTTAGTCAACGTTGCGCCGCGCATTTTGTCATTTATCTTACTGAATTCTCCTCCGCAAAACTAGCGCGCGCAATTGTTGCGCGCGCTGCGCGTCGTAAAACTCTCATACACCCCGTACTACTGTAAAATTGCAATCTCCCTAGGCGTGCCGTGAAATCGGGGTGCCTACTGTATTTTAATTGCGCGGGGGTGCCCGTGACACCCCGATTTTCAGTTTCGCGCATTCAGTTTGCAGTGCACACGTACCATTTCCAACATTGTCTTTTAGATTTCGCAGTCACTTTTTACTCGTCTCGAATGTTTTGCGACTGATTTTTCTTTCTTGTGACGGATTTCTAAGATTCAAGACGGAACAAATATAGTGACAAATAAGTTTTAATTAACATATTAATTGTTGATTTTTCCCGTTTTCTCGATTTAATGATCCGACATTCCGACGTACCTGTGTTCTGATGTTCAAGTGTTCTTGATCTAATGATCCGATGTATCTGTGACCCAAGATGTAGTGCTCTAATGTTTCAGTGTTCTCGATCTAATGATCCGACGTACCTGTGTTCCATGATGTAATGATCCGATATTCCAGTGTTCTCGATCTAATGATCCGATGTACCTGTGTCCCATAATCTTGTGTTGTGACGTTCCAGTCATTTCTCGATCCAGTGATCCGATGTAAATGTGTCCAATGATCTCGTGTAGAAGTGTTATACCTACGTCCTTGTATTAGCGATCTTTGAATAATGAATTTCGTACATCAACATGATATGAGCATTTAAAATTTTGCAAAAAATACAACTTTTGAAACATAGTATAATTTGTAAAAAGAGACTTGTTTTAGGCACTTTTTGAGTGCTTCTTTCAGCTATTTTCAGAGGTTTCGCCTGCGGCGCATATCCTCCGGCGGTTGGGGGCCGCCCCCAAACCCCTGAGTCAGTCGGTACCGTACACCCCAAATATGCTGACTAGACCAGGGGATACGATATTCGTTACTGCTCCTCACGAAGCTTCCAACGGAATAATCGGGGTCAACCGAAAGGGCCAGGTACGTGGCATGTGACGTAATTGCGGTGAATTCCGATAGTTTTCTTCTCCAAATGTTCCGCGCGCGCCGCAATAAAGTACATATTGTCAGCAAATTTCATTTCAAACGCTTACAAAACACAATTCTTGTGGCAGCGTCTAATACGCTAATGGAACACGCACGTACTTTTAGTAGATCTGTAGAATTAAGGTCCTCGGTTCAATTTTCTGTTCCACAAGTCAATTTCCTCATGCCATGAACTCCAGAGCACGCATATTGTTTCTTGGAATTTCATTCATTGTGTTAAACTCTGATAACGGCCCAAAATTATGGAATGTAATCTGTATGCACATTCTTGCTGGTATGTGCTCAGTGCTTAGAAATATGCTCACAATAAATTATAATTGCTATACAAAATAATAGCTGTGGAATGAATAACTTGCGCTCAATGCCACCTCTGTCAGTCGATAGACTACTCTATTACATCACATATTCTCAGGTGTTATCAGTGTCTATTGACGAAGATAACATAGTGGGATATATCACGAACCAGTTAAAGAACCCTGAACTTGCCCTCAAGATCTCGGTCAGATGTAACTTGGCCGGGGCTGAAGAGTTGTTTGTTCGGCGCTTCAACATGCTCTTCGGACAGGGACAGTATTCCGAGGCTGCCAAAGTTGCGGCCAATGCTCCCAAGGTAGGAGAGTAGCTGGCAATGAAAGTAATTGCTCGATTGTTTCTTATTTCCATTGACCATTTATGTGTTCTTTTTGCCTCGATGATGCCTGAAGTGCTCTTATCCATTTTACGACAAATAAAATGAGTATCTGTCTCGAATTTCCCATAATCAAATACATTAGGTTCCAGCCACCTAGTGGAATTTCCTGTATCAAAAATATATCCTAATGTTAGAACTAATGTTAGAACTTAGGCATTAAGGTTTACATTTCAGTCACATAATTTTAGGGTTTCCGAAATGGCCCCGATTATCATTAGTTAGAATAATCCGTGAAAGGGAAGAAATTGCTGCTGCTGTTAGAAAACTTGTCAGCAAAGCAGTAAACGGATTAACATTCAACTTATGAATTGACGAATTGCAGCACTTCTGTACCCTTTCATTTGAAGATTAAGAAACAAGTATATATCACATTCTGGTGCAATTTCAGGGAATCTTGCGGACACCCCAGACGATCCAACGATTCCAGCAATGCCCCACTCAACCAGGCCAAGCCTCGCCCCTCCTCCAATACTTCTCCATTCTACTGGAAACCAGCCAACTCAACAAGGCTGAGTCACTGGAGCTAGCCAGGCCCGTGTTACAGCAAGGCAGGAACCAACTGCTGGAGAAATGGCTCGTCGAAGGGAAGGTTCGTTGTGCTTTGGATTGGAGGGAACTGCGATTGATTGATGTATTCCCATCAACGTATCGTGTTGTACCACTATTCAGAATTGAGAATAGTATGGTAATGTACAATTTATTAAAGTGAGTTCTGTTTCTCATATATAACATTTCAGCTATCATAACTCAAAGTTTCCCTATATGATTTCAGCTGGAGTGCAGTGAGGAGCTGGGAGATCTGATCAAAGCTCACGATACAACACTAGCTCTGTCAGTCTACCTGAGAGCTAACATCCCTCAGAAGGTTTGTTTATCACGCTCAAATTAGGACATTTTATTTAGTACAGCTTTATATTGTGACTCAGATCCGGCGCAATGTTCTCAATCGTACAATGATTCACAGGGATTCGCTGCGTTTTGCTATTTTCTAGTTTTATAGGTCACCCAAACGTTCTGCAATTGATCGCGTGGTCGCTCAAGGAAGCTGTGACTACAGAGGAAAGGAATCCGCGGACTTTTGGGAAGCAGTGCTATGATTTAGTTTAAGCGAACCTTTTATTAAAATCTGATTAATCGCATGCCTCCAGAAATGGCCTACCTACAAATGGAATGCAAACTATGGAAAGACTGTCTGCAAGGCCATGAAACTTTGTAATAAAATAGTAGTGAAACTGTATCTCATGTTTTTAATTTTTTTCAAGCATACTAAATAAAATTTTTAGTGCATGTGTATCAGAAACTGCTGGGCATGATCATCATGAAATTTCGTCTCGATATCGAATAGCTCTACCGAATTATGTAAATTTAACCTGCACTATCATTGGTAAGGCAGCATTAATTTATCCAGTTTTTGAGCAAAAAAATCTTTCTGGAGGTATGATATTCATATTTTCCGTTTCATACCGTGGTTTAAGTTTAATTTATTTATCTGTTTAGAACGTTAAATTTTGTACAGTTTTCTTTCATCTAGGACAGCATAATTTTAAGATGTTGAAATAGTGAATGTTTTTCAGTAGTAATTTAATTGTATATATCGTAGGATTTGTAAAAATTATTTTGTATTGCAACTTTCTTCGCACTTAATTTTTCGAACTACTGTGTACTGAATATATTTTACCATCTTCATCCTTTTTCTATACATCCAGAAAAGAAATTTTTTATAAACACCCTCTAAAAAGTTGAATTTAGAGTCGAGAGACCGGCCCTTGATGCACACCACTTCCCAGGTTATAATCTGTTTCGCGGAGACGAACCAGTTCCAGAAGATCGTGCTGTACGCTAAGAAGGTCAACTACACGCCCGACTACGTCTTCATCCTGCGGAACGTGATGCGGAGCAACGTGGAAAACGGCACCACTTTCGCCACCATGCTCGTCCAGGACGACCCTCCTCTCGCTGACATCGAGAGCGTGAGTCTCATTAGCGTCTTATTTGGGTCTCATAAGCGTCTCAGGGTCTCATTAGGTCCTCATAAGTGTCTCATTAGGGTCTCATAAGCACTCATTTTAGTCTCATATTTCATCCTCTCATTAGAGTCTCATATAGTCTCAATAAAAGTCTCATTACTTCATTAAAGTCTCATAGTCGCATTAGAGTTTCATTAGAGTCTCAAATCTCAATAGAGTTTTATTCAGAATCACATTATTCTGAGGTCTGTGATTAGTGTTTCATTTTGATGACCACGATTATAGCACTAATGTTAGCATGTTTTTAAAAATAAAATCCACTAACCAGTATCAGATGAGATCAGAGTATGTATTTATCGATCGCATGTTTTGTCAAAAGCAAGCGTGCCTGCGCGCTCTGTGCGTCAATTTGTACGTAAAACTACGGCTAATTACGTGCTTATCATTATCCTAACTCACGATCTGTTCTAGATGTATAGTGTACAATCACGCCCATTTACTCCCTGTACAGTGTACAGTCACACCCATGTATTTCAGATAACCAACGTCTTCATGGAACAGAACCTCATCCCACAATGCACATCCTTCCTCCTGGAGGCTCTGAAAGGGAACAAGCCCGAGGAGGGCCCACTACAGACCCGTCTCCTTGAGATGAACCTCATGAGTGCTCCACAGGTGAGATCATCGCTTCCTGTGGCTAATTATGAATAAAACTGCAGCCATCATCCCGCCCTCATTATCAGTAATATCCCAGCAAATCACACAATCCTGTCCGTCTAAATACATAAATTATAGACAAATCAAGAACAATCTCTTGTCAAGTGAGCGAGGTAGCCTGCAAGATCTGTGCATGAACTTGCTACTTCTATTCAGATCATTATGAGATAGTTAAGGATAATATCTTACTCAGAGGAGAGTTAAGGATAATATCTTACTCGTCGAATCTAGCAGGAGGTGTCGTAGTAGAATATAAGATATTATAGGCCAGTGTGATGTAACTTTCGATCCCCAAA
>WFMF01000683.1:0-28159 GCA_011033025.1 Beroe forskalii | reverse complement strand
GATTTATTTATTTAAAATTGAATTATCATGCTTCAAAAAATGTAGATTACAGAAATCATCAATCACAACCTATAAGGGGCGAATTCTTCATACTTTCATTAAATATCGACTGTGATTAGTGAAAGGCCACTGATTTTCATTATTTAGTGCTAAGTATTGAAAAATCATGAATTTGAAACATTTCGTTGCGTAATTCACATTATTTGTTCGTAATTCACAACTGATTTTGGTCATTTTGTTCATAATAACCTCATAACGCTGCCAAACTCTTTTTATTGTTTGAAATACATTCAAGTCTCAAAATGACATGTTATTGATATGGATAACTGTAAAAACGATCGTTTTGTTGACTTTCTTGTCCCTGATGCATCTTTGAAAACCGCTAAATTGGACAGCCTTAGACAACGAATGACAGTATGTATACAAAATTGATAGTTTTGGTTACTTGAAGCGTATCCCAATCAATTTTATATTAATAGCTGCAGAATAGAGGCATTTGAAATTAAATGGCATACTTTGAAATTTGTGAATTACGTAACGTTAAATAATTCACATCAACTTTATCTCATTCAGGGGTAAAAATGAGCAAAACGAATTGTCTCAGTGTCAAGATATACCCACTAAACTCCTGAAATGAAAATTTCAAGACAAAGGACTTGATAGTCCAGGAGTAATAAAACTTTTAGTACTATACCGTTACGTAATTCACAACGTTTGAGCTACAGACTAAAATGAAATATCTCCTTCATTTGAAGTACTTAGAACCAATACACCACGACAATGCTGTTAGGTTCCAAACAATATGCGCAAATGTTTTGCAGCACATCAAGTTGCACATTTGTCAAGATATTATATGGTCGAAAAAGTCTCAAAATTGACTGTTATTAATGCACATTTGTAGCAAAGTTTGACTGAATCTCACGTAAAACTGATGAGGACTATTCACAAACGGTTTTTTGTTCCTGAAAGTTACAGATCTCTTCTAACTAAACACAAAATTTCATCACCTTAGGTCCATCTTGAATTTTTGACCTGTGGTAAACATCGTCGTGGAATTGGACATATTTGTACTGATCCTGACATTTTCTTAGATTGAGGGACAATTGAGTGAGGTTTTGGCTCCAATAAGGTTTAGAGTGACAGCACATCTGCTTTGAAGGGATGAACAAGTTGGAAGCATCATTGACAGCATTTATCAGTATATCGTACAGGTCAGTAGGTGTTCTATCATGATTTTCTTGCTGATAGTTGTTTAGAACATTGGTGAGGATTTCATCAATATACGATGACCAACCAGACCAATTTGCACATTCATAGTTAAATACCATTCGGGCAGTTAGAGGAGTATTTGATGAAGCATTCTGCTGAGGGCATACAAGATGTTGCAAGACTGGCAAGTGTCCCCTTATTGGGGCACCAGTGAAAAGTTCGTGGACATCAGTATCATCAACCCAAGAGTCTGCAAGCCATTTAACAGTACTTCCATATGCAATACACAAGTCAATTACACTTCCTCCCATAGTCCCATCGGAGTTTTTCATAACAAAGGTGTTAGCTGGTGGCGCTGATATGACACATTTATTCTTGTTTGAAAATTCAAATAGTACCTTGCCACGTGGATTTTGGTGCTTGTCCCCCCATTGTTGACTACGGGCATTGAAGTCACCAAACACTGCTAAACCACTTATGTTGGCTTTTTGACAAAATTTCCAGGCTCTCTTGATATTCTCCAGCAGCTTAGTGATACCATCTGTAGTGGAAGGATCTGGATTACAGTAAGCTGATGCCATGACCAATGATTGATTAGAAACATTGATAAGTGAGAAAACTATTCCCACACCATCTTCCTCTAATTGAGGAAGTCTCTGGGGACTGTATCTATTTGAAATACTTATTGAAACTCCCCGATCTGAAGTTACAGAGAATGTTGACATTCCAGGGAATATTCCAACATCAAGTTCACTGGTACGATTTATTTCTTGGAGAGATAGTATATTGATATCATGCTTATCAATAAAATGTTCAAGAGATGATGCTGAATGTGAGCTTAGGCCATTCACATTTATTTGACAAATAGGTACATGTTTGAATACATTACTGACCATGTCTGGAGTTTTTAGAATACGTGAACTTTTCATGGTATATAGGGCAACTTGGGTCTGTTGCTGAGTGACATCGATCCTCCTTACAATTAGGACACTTAAATTGCTCCATATCATTCTGTTGCTTGATCAAGCAGTCATTTGGTTTGTGATTCTGTGAACAGTGTGGGCAGATTTGATGTTTCTTGGGACACCAAATAGCTGTGTGATCAAAACCATAACAATTGTAGCACTGAGTTACAGACACTTTTGGTTCAAATTTGCGGATCTCACAGAAAACATTACCAAGATAAACTCCTTTCTGCTTTGCTTGTTCTAGCTGCTCAGCGCTATCAAAGTTATAAATAATAAATAAATTAAAGTTTTTCTTACACGCTTAGACATTGTCAAATAGATATCAGAGAGGGAAATATTCTAGTAGCCATTTAAGCGTGACAACCTTCGAAAGCTAAAAACACAGATCACAAGAGTGTCACAGTTCCCACATATGTGCAAATTAACTCTGAAAAACTAAAACATAACAAAATCTAACTTTTATGAGCAAATTCCATTGAATGCAATTTCAAAATAAAAAGTTTTCAGACACTTTTTAAATTCTGAAATCTCAGGGATGCTTCTAATTGAATATGGTAAACTATTCCAAATTCTCGGGCCATTATATTTAAATGCAGCTTCAGTTCTAGAAAAATTAGGCTTAGGAGGAATTTTCAGAAGGAAAAAGTCATTGTCCAATCTAACACTGACTTTTTGTGTCCCGACACTGATATAAGATCACTCAAATATTTAGGAGCAAGATTGTTAACACATTTAAATACTAAAAGAGCTGTCTTAAATTTCACTCTATAAAGAACAGGCAGAAAATGAAGTTCTTTCAAGTAAGGGCTTATTGATGTCCATTTTCTTTTACCAGTTAGCTTGCATATGAACCTGACTGCGTTATTCTGAATCTTTTGAAGCTTTTGGAGATTTTTCTCAGTGATGATAGCATAAGAGGAATTACAATAGTCAATCATGGAAAGAATATGAGCATGAACTAACTGAACCTTTAGGTCATGTGTAAGTCTTGCTCCTATACGCTTGATATTCCTTAAGTTCAGGTAACAAATTTGCGAAATATGGTTGATTTGATCTTCCATACTCAGCCTGTGGTCAAAATAAAATCCAAGGTTCTTAGTAGCTAACACAGGGGAAACAGATACCTTTTGAAGCAGATTCACTCAAATCAAGGGATTCAATTGGACTAACATAATACCCAATATCTATGAATTCTGTCTTTATCATCATTGAGCTTCAGAAAATTCCTAGTCATCCAGGCTTTGACCTCACCAAAACATTGCTTAATACCAGTGAGGTTAGGTGAGGACTGTTTACATCAAAAGAAAAATAAATCTGAGTGTCATCTGCATAGAGATGAACTGATAGACCATATTTAGAGATAATTTCTTCTAGGTCTTTAGTATACAAAATGAACAGTAAGGGTCCTAGAATGGATCCTTGTGGCACCCCTATTTCAAGAGGACATTCAGTTGAAGATTCCATTGATCATAACCTTGAACTTTCTATTTGACAAATATGATCTAATCCAATTATAAACGATTCCAGAAATACCATACTTGAGTTGCAGCTTACCAAGGAGAAGTTTGTGATTGATGGTATCAAATGCTGCACTCAAATCTAGAAGTAAAAGGACAACATTTTCTTTTTGTCCAACATAAGAAGAATATCATTTTGAATCTTGAGCACAGCAGTTTCACAGCTATGGAATCTTCTGTAAGCAGATTGGAAATTACTAAAGAGCATGTTATCCTCGATGTGTTTCACAAGCTGGTTGTGCACAACTTTTTCCAGAAGTTTTGAGATGTTGCTGATGGGCCTATAGTTGTTCAAAACATCATGATCTAGATTGGCTTTTTAAGACTTGGCCTTACTACAGCTGTTTTGAAGGATTCAGGGAAATATCCAGTCTTGAGGGATTCATTCACAATGTAGTGTAGAACTCTGATCAGCTCTGGTAGGCATTGCTTAAAGAGCCACACAGGGATAGCATCTAGTGTACAAAACTTTTCAGGAAGATTTTTGGCTAATTCAAGAACTTCTTCAGCTGAGACTTCCTGGAATGCGGAAAAGCGAACTGATGCAGCACATGGTCCAGAGTCAGTGGTATTTTGAGCAGAGTTGAGTCCATCAATATTTTCTTCAATGTTTGAGTAGATTGACTTAACCTTGTTATCAAAGAAAGAACTAAAGTTTTCAGCAATCGTTATATCATCCTTTGCATTAGGCAATTTTCCAGTACCAACTTCACGATCAAGGACAGAAGGCCTCACAATGCCTTGTTTGTCAACAAAGCGCCTTATCTTAACATTGTTCCACTCATACTGTTCTTTGAACTCCTCTAGTATTGTAGATTCTGAAAGAGAAATGTCAACATCAGTAATCACTCCCCTGATATTCCTGTTCTGCAGTAACAAGGCTGTGGTTTTATTTGATTTTCCTTCATCCACTGAGAAGAAGTTAGGCTTCCATTTTTGTACAATATCCAATGCAGTTTTTGTATCCTCAAGTTCGATAAGGAGGCTTCCATGCCTGGTTCGGCGACACTGAACAATTTTGGTCCTAGGGAAATGCTTGTTGAATTCTTTCTTGGTATCGTATGACTTTTTGATGAACCTGTCAAATGATATTACATTATCTATAGCTACAGTCTTTTTCTCATCACATAGTCTAATATTGAGAAATTCGTGATTTTGAACATTTTGTGAAAATGGGACACGGAGGGACGGGGAGAAATTTTTGCGACTGATATTATAAAGGAGAAATCCAGGCACTTTCCAGAAATTACAGTAGTTGTATTGCAAACCTCGACCTGATATACACATATCCTATTTCTAACCTTCCCAGACCACGATCTCTACCAACCCTCATTATTGCCTTTTGTATACACAAAAGCCAATGGGAGGGAAAATCTTCAAGTAAGTAATCAAGTCGTGGAAGGAAACGGGAGAAGTCGAGCAGAGTATTTTGAAGATTTCTTAAAATTTGAGGAGGTTGGATCGAGCGTGAATATTAATGTCCGTGAAACTAGAGTCCGTGATAATTATGTCCGATAAGGTATTGAACGAACTGCTATTGGTTAAAAGTTCTTGCGTGTTGAAAAATAAAGCGTTATTGGTCGTTGATATCATCTCGTGGCTTCGCCACTCGATGATATTAGCCGACCAATAACAACTTCGGAATACAGTGGATGGATAGAACTATAGAAGATATTGAAGTTAACATGATATTTAGAGTGAGAGGCAGCAGTTCGCGCATGTTGTAACTCGCTTGGTACAGTTTGCATAATGTATAATATTATGTTTATCGACAAATATAGGAAAGGTACTTCACTACTATAGGTACTTCACTACTATAGGATAGACTATTTTAAAACTTGAGTGAAAGATTTTAAATGTCCACTAACCAACCGAACCGAATAAAACCGTTAATTTGAGCAAACCGTAATCCCAAACCGCAGAACATGTGGTTTTTGGCTGCACCAACCAGAACCGAAACCGTAACCAGATGTTAATGAATTTGGCAACCAAATCCGTAACCGCACGACATTCCATAAATTAAACCCGGAGACTAAAACCAAACCGGAATTTTCGAAAAACTGTAACCGGTCGTTTCCTAAGCAGGGCTTAATGTAATTTAAATGTCAACAGTGCAGCTGGAGACATTTAAATGATTTTGAGTGCAAGGCTGATCCAAGTAGGTACTCTAAATTATTTCTACAGTTTGAAGAGGAAACGCAGGGGACTGATGATAAGAACTGAATGTGGGTAGTTTTATTTCTGTCTCGCAAATCTATTACATAATGAACACAGATATTTGATGAATTTTATTCATTGCTAGTGTGATGATTGCCCTAACCAGGACCCTGGTTACGCGCACAGAGTGCGCGACACCACTTGTTAAGAGAAGTGTGACGAGTGATTGAGTGGACTATCATTCAAGGGCATTAATTATGCAGGAAACATTTCCAATAGACAGGTATAAAGCCAACTTTCGTCGTAGTAATAATGGGTGTCTATATGCCTAACCATGGTGAACTCAGTGTAGATCCTTGCTGTACGGCATGTTAAACAAGGAATCGAAACTGAGGGCTCCGTACAGGACATTGCTATTGCGACAAATATACAGCCAAGATTTAGATCGAATCCGTAGTCCGGTGAGCTGTGCTTGATGGTCGGTTCTTCACCTCGTCTCTCACATAAAGACTAGCTTATATAACATCAAATTGGAAATTAAATAGTACTGTGTGAGCATCAATTGTCAAACGCAAGGAAACATTTCCAATAGACAGAGGGTATAAAGCCAACTTTCGTCGTAGTAATAATGGGTGTCTATATGCCTAACCATGGTGAACTCAGTGTAGATCCTTGCTGTACGGCATGTTAAACAAGGAATCGAAACTGAGGGGCTCCGTACAGGACATTGCTATTGCGACGAATGTGATTATACAGCCAAGATTTAGATTGATTCCATAGTCCGGTGAGCTGTGCTTGATGGTCGGTTCTTCCGCCTCGTCTCTCACATAAAGACTAGCTTATATAACATCAAATTGGAAATTAAATAGTACTGTGTGAGCATCAATTGTCAAACGCAAGGAAACATTTCCAATAGACAGAGGGTATAAAGCCAACTTTCGTCGTAGTAATAATGGGTGTCTATATGCCTAACCATGGTGAACTCAGTGTAGATCCTTGCTGTACGGCATGTTAAACAAGGAATCGAAACTGAGGGGCTCCGTACAGGACATTGCTATTGCGACGAATGTGATTATACAGCCAAGATTTAGATTGGATCAAAATGCCAAACGACAACTGCGAGCATTCACATTTGACTACAAGAGCCTATATGACTCACTCACTCCAGAGTTAGTCATCGAGGCCCTTGAGGTTGCAATGGAAGAAACCCGGCAAGATTGGACTGATGATCTAAAAAGGTGGATAGTGGATCTCACCAAAATGAGCCTTAAATCATCTGTTGGCCAGTTCGAGGACCATTTCTATAGACAAAGAATTGGAATCCCAACAGGGGGCAGTCTATGTGTTCAACTCGCAAATATAACTGTTTACTATGTCATGAGAAAGGAAGTATACTCTCAGGAGTCAATGATGACCAAAATATCTTCTTTAAAAAGGTACATTGATGACGGGGCTGGTTTCTTTTCTGGAACAAGAAGACAGTTTAGTGAGTGGATTAACAGCATCAATGATAGGCTATCAAAACACGGCCTAAACATTGATGAACACACTATAGCTGAACCAGGTCATTTTGTAGCATTTCTTGATATTCAGTTTTGTTTTGATGTGGATGGGAAACTTCAAACAGACCTGTACGTTAAACCTACAGATTCAAGAGCATACCTGCAATATGGTAGTGCTCATCCTAACCACATCTACAGTGGTATTGTGTATTCACAGTGCTACCGTCTCCGAAAAATCATTAATGATGATGCACGACTCCGCACACGAATTTTGGAAATCAAGTCTGATTTTAATAATTCAAATTACCCCTTAAAGATGGTTGAGAATATTTCAACTAAAATCCTATCAATGGAACGAAGGCTCCCAAAACCAAAAAACTCTTCTAACTCGTCCATTGTTGTTCCTAAAACCCCAGTCCACAAAAAATCAGACTAATATCAACATTTGGAAGCGACTCTGAACTCATAAACGTGGCGAACAATTTTCAATCAAACCTACAAGCTTCTTCCAGTTTTGCTTCTGCTCCGAATCTGTCTTCAACCCCAGCCAAAAAAAGGAAGAAGGGCCTCTTTCAAATTGTGAAAAAAACAGGTGCTTCACTCAGCAGCAAACTCGTTAAAAACAAGCTCATGGCTTTAGGAGGTAGTGGACACACCGACCCGTGTAAACACAAGAATTGCCAATGTTGCCGTCTCATAACGACAGAGGAAAAAATCGATGTGAACGGCATTATTGCAAGATCTTGCAAAGGAAACTGTCTTACATACAATGTAATTTATTGTTTTGTGTGTAAGATATGTAAGAAAGGTTACACTGGCAGGAGTGTACAGCGCCTAAGTGAAAGGGCTGGTCAACATCGTCGAATTTTTATAATATGTTGAAAAATATTACTCAGGCATTAACCGATGAAACATATAGAAAAGACGATGAATATAGTTTGGGACTACATTTAATAGAAAATCATGATTTGACTAGTAAAATCGATTTTGAAAATAGTTATAAGCTCTTCCTATTAGAAACTTGTAGTCCAAAAACACTAGAAGTCAATGAGCATAAATTTATTCAGAACTTAAGAACATTAAAACCCAATGGGCTAAATGCAGTTGACCCATTTGGTTTTCCCCTTTTAAAATAAAATTTTTAAGACAATTTTATTTAATTTTTCTATAACTGCAATTTTGTTTTGAAACCTTCAATTTTAATCGAGTTTTTAACATCTTTATATTTTCATAGGTACACTTACGATGTTATACGAAAACGTTATGTACTGAAGATTGTAAAGATTTGAATTCTCTGCAACTCACCCATTTTCATTGTCTGATTAGGGGATATTTATGCAGTTGTATAATGTATTTCAAATGAACTATGCGCTCTGATCTATGGTTCCTCTAATTTCCTTATTCCAATACATCTTCTCAATTCAGTATTTAACTTGTTTCACCAGTGCACCATGCGAAGTTGCCCCTAACTTGAAATCTATCTCCACAGAGAGCACCTCAAACCCCTCCTTAAACTCAACAGTTATCTTGTAAACAGTGTTTGAGAGCACCTGATCAGGGAATGTTTCCACAGGCAGAGCAAACTCACCGTTAAGACGCTGCTCGAAACTCTTTTGAGACCCATCCTGAGGAGGAAAGACTTAATAAGTCAAACTATATCTAGATTTATTAAGGAGTCAGCCGCGGTTTTTTTAAAAGATTGAGAGCATTCTTCATAATCCGTATTTCAGGGTTTTTCGTATTTCCAAAAAAAAGAAAATTTCTTGCAATGTTATAAATGCTTTAATAACATGATGTGAATAGAAAACACATAAAGTTGGTTTTGAAAAAGGCAAGCATACAAAGTCCTTACTGGCAGTATAAGTCGAACAGTATCAATGAATGTTGCTGGTTCATTGGGTCGGGGTGTAGTTACAACGACAGAGCCTTCACCATTCCCTTCCACTACAAACTCTTGAGTGTATTCGAAATTGAAGAGACCTGTATCTATATCTGGAAAATTATATTGGACGCTTTTATTACATTCAGGTTAAATTGAAGTCATTAAAATTCAGGTATAATAGTCAAGAAACCAATGATTTTTCCAAAGCTCAACATTAAAACTTTCAAAACGCGAGAAAGCGTACTTTGACACCCCCTTCCTTTCACCATACTGAAGATGAATGTTTAGTAGACATTCAAAACCAGTAACCATGTAATTCGATCTTGAGAATATACGGTATATCACGTTATGTAATCAAAGGTAGGTATTGAATGAGCTTTTCGTATGTGAACTTCGCTCGTTCGACCGTTTTTGTTTCAGAGTCCGTTATTAATTTTTTTTGGAATTCGGACTGTTTTTATTTAATACGGACGATTAGATTTTTAACTACCTTAGTGGTAGAAATTAAGATGTGTATTTATTAAGGACGTACTAATTAAGAAGTGTACTAATTAAGGCAGTAAAATTTCTCCAAAAATCAGGCAAATCTTGGACTAAATTTCACGTCGTTTCACTAATTTTCAACCAAAAATACCGATATGAAAACAAGGAGAGGGCAGATTTTTTTCCATTGAATTCAATCTATTTGGAATCTATGAAATAGACAAAAGTAAAACTAGGCGTTCTAGAGAAACAGATTAGCAAACGGGTCAATGAAGACGAAGAAGCTGAAGAAATGCCTATAATTTTTATCGAGTGATAATTGTTTATCATATCAAATTTGATTTTGTCTGCACTGATGCTTTCGCTGAAAAATTCTGAACCTGTATTGAGGAGAAAATAGAATGCTTAATATTGTAGTGAAAGAAAAGATAGGTATGAATGTATAAATCTTTACTTTAACAAAATTTTCTAAAATTTTGGTATTGTACAAATTACAGTAGGTAGAAATTAAGATTTGTAGAATTTAAGGAGTGTACTATTTAAGGTAGTAAAATCGCTTACTGCCTTAAATAGTACACTTCTTAATTTCTACCACTAAGGTAATGGTTATGTTGCTTGACTGTATTTTTGTTCAAATGAATAGTTTTATCACTGAAATATTATACAAAATGTAGGTATACTACTAATGTATATTAACATGAACTCTGCCTCTCTTTGTAATGAACACCTGCGTTCTTAAAAACACTTGTATCGATACCATATTGCATCAGCAGTGATGCTTATATAGCTCAACAGTGCTTCATAAAACAGCTTCTCTATTCTCATGGAACGTATGCACACTGGCTTCTCTCCCACCGAGCATGTATAATGTACATTGTATTGCAGAGTACATCTTGTAATTAGCAGGGAGAGCGCTCGTTTTGAACATATTATAGCTTCTTAGCATCAAACATTTGCTCGTATGTGTATAGTATTTATAGTGACTTTTACTTGGTAAACGCTGATTTCAGTTTTGAGCTAGAAAGCAGTAATTTGCATTAATTCTTATCCCATTATTCGAACTTATTAAAATTAAGTAATATCAAAAATTCAGAAGTAAGGATTCTAAGTAGATTAGTGATTCTAAGTATATTAGTGATTCTAAGTAGATTAGTGATGAAATATTGCCTTACACCTTCAATTGAGATCCTCCTTGTGTTCACTACTGTATATTTTTTTACAATTTGAGTTATAACTTTAAAATGTATTTTATAAGGACTGAAGTACAAGTATTATACTAGGCATGGATGTCAAGGAGAAAAGTCGCCCTATGGCAAGGGATTACAACACAAAGTCGGGTCCTCAGGGTAAAGCTGCCGTGGATCTATATGAGAGGTAATGAACTGGAATGACCTTTCATTGGCAATTATATGTGACAAAATCTGATGCAGAGTAGGCCTCTGATCTTCTTTAAACTCTCTTATTATTGATTTCATTAATAAGGGATTTTTCTCATATTACGTAATCAATTTTTGACCGATTTTAACCCAGGAAATAAACAATGGTATAATTTCAGCATTCAAGAGTTGGTAGTCCCTAGATTAATGCCACAGATCAAGGAAGGCTGCACAGTAAGGGTGATGGACAACGGCTGTGCGACTGGAGGCAATTCTGCTTTCTTCCTGTCGAAACTAGTCAAGGAACTTGCAAGTGTATCAGGTGCCCATGTCAAGGCTTACCTCAATGATATCCCTGAAAATGAGTGGGGCATCCTTACCTCAACAATTGAGTCAAAAATGTCTATGGAAATAGCACAAAATCAATTCTCATTCGTTACTCTCCCGAAAACTGCCTATGGAGACTTGTTGTCAGCAGACGAAGAGAGAATGAACCTTATTTATAGTTCCACAACGCTTCACTGGGTTACTGTCATTTCTACACTTCCTCTAGCCAATCCAGTGGCTGTTCTACCACAAAACGACTCAAGCGAGAGCGTGAGGAAATCGTGGACTGATTCGGCAGCAAGTGATTGGGATGTTTATTTGCAGGAAAGGAGCAAAGAGACTGTTCCCGGTGGATTTATAGCTTTAATGGTTATAGAGGGTGGTAACACATTTTGTACAATGATGGAAGCTACTAAGAAAAAGCTGTTGGATGATGGCAAAATGAGTGAAGAAATTGCACGAAAGTTGTATCTACCTGTTTATCTTAGAGAACATGATGAAATAATGGCTGGGTTCAAAGAAAGGGCTGATGGAGCTTTGGTATGGAAGGACACTCTGGAAGTGATAGATATGAGAAACAGCAAATTCCAATGTCCTTTCACATCTGAATATCTTGACAACAAGAAAACAAATGAGGAAAGAGTAGATGGGGTGGTAAGTTTCTGTAAAGGTTTTGCTGGACCCACATTCTTGTCGAGGTTGAGTGCTGTGGACTCTGCTGAAACGATAATGGAAGAGTATTGGTCTACTCTGAAGCAACTGGGCTTGCAATGTTCATCTGATGATTTCCAGACGACTTATGGCTATAAAATTATTGTTCTGAAACGAATTTAAATAGTTTCTAGCTTTGTCAAACAAAGAATTTCTGTTGGAGTGAAGGACCTTGCTATAACTTTAACCTACAGCCAGATTTATCAAGCAGGGGTTACTTTGTTCAATTTATTATATTTCAATGATTTAGCAACAATGATAGAAAATAGACTTGCTACGATTATTTATAAACATTAGATATCATTTTTGGTGCAAAAGTAATTTCTATTTCTTAGAAAAATATGCTTCCTGATAAATTTAGTCAATTCAATGGATACTGCAAGTAACCCACCAAGTAAGAACTTTAACGTAATATGAATGATTCCAATTAATAATAACGCATATTTGTGCAGATTGCTCGATACTGAGGGCTTGATAACCTTACATACTAACACTTGCTCACACAACTCTTTTATACAGTAACTTACTGTAAGAAAGAGTTGCGTGAGCCCTCCGTATCAAGCGATCTGCACACATATGCGTTACAGTTTAGTTACTTGATGGTTACTAGACAGTTAGACACTAGACATGATCAATTTCTGCCAAATTTTAAGTAGAAAAGATACAGTGCTATCATCCACTAAGATTATATAATTATATATTCAAGTTATTTCTGTTAATTAAGACTTTTCAAAATTATATTAAACTTTAAAGTTTCAATGTTTGATGGCAAAAATTGATCTTGCAGCACAATGAAGATAAATGACTCACCAATAAGTTGAAGTAATTTCAACATAAAGCTGTTCACATCATCATGTATAACTAGTTCTGCTTCCTTGTCATATGGTGTTGATTGGCGATTACAAATTATGAACTTAGACAAGGATGGTAAGTTGCAGAAGGGAGAAGTAGTCATACTGCTGCCTGGGTAATTGTGGATTTCATATGATTCAAATCCTAGCAATAAACAAGCAAGATTTTATCTAATTCATCCAATCATCCAATTCATTTTAAATAAGATTATATAATTTATAATCATAATGGTTTATAGACATATGGCATACAAACCTAAAACAAGGACCAAATCAGCTTCATCTGCTGCCTTTTCTGCTCTTTCAAGGGGTCCAACTGGAACCATTTGTCCATACCGTACACCAGTTTTCTTCAGTTTTCCAACACATTCTGATTTATCACATAACCTCTGTAATGCTGGTGTCACAATTTTCCTGATGTATTGAGTCTTGCAGGTGTTACATACCTGAAATTGACTTGATTTTGTTTGTTGTGACACAACTGATAGGTCATATTTGAGATTGATAATAGTTTGAACTATTTAAAACTTTTGTATAATATGTAGATATAAAACCTTCTCTATTTGGGCATTTGGTTGTAGCACAAAGATGCAAAGCACAAAAATGCAAAGCTCCAATCAAAATCAATGCCATGAGTACCTATATTCTATGTCAAAATTTGAATTTACTTTTTATTACTTCAATGTATGCTACTCCAAAAACATTTGCAGTCTTTTCCCAAGGTGTGCCACTTTTTTGATGTAAACCGTCATGATTAGATGTTGCTACAAATCTGAAAATAATATTTACTTAAATTTGTCTGAGGGGCTTTGCCATGGAATCACTCAAGTACATTCTGAACCATCACTCAGTTCATAAAAGCTTACTTACTTGAATCTAGGATCATTGTTGATAAGTAAGCTTATTGCTCTATGGCCTATAGTAGGCATTTTACAATCAAGATCTCTTTCTGATATCCCCATTTGTGCAATATTCAAGGGAGCCTTGTCAAGGCCATTGTCTCCTCTAAAATCTGGTGAAATTCCATTTAGAATGAAGCATAATATTACATCTATTGAAATCTTAGTAACTGTTGAAAGTTTGAAAGCCTAATGGCATAAACTACAAATAAAAGGCTAAAACTTTTCTAGTGAAATACTGTTTGACTGACAAATTCAACAGTCATTTGCCAAAGAATTATAAAGCCAAATTTGGCTTTTGATATTTGATTCAACTGCCAAACAGTGCAGAACTTTAGACATAATCTTCAGCCAGCATAATAGATTTCAAAGTTAAAAAGGTCATAATTTTAAGCAACAAGAAAAGAATCAAAAATTTTGATTAACAGGTCAATATCAAGATAGAATGCATACTTAAGACATATTTGATGTGTTTCTGGGTTCTATATGAATTATGATACTTCAGCTCAGTACAGTTGGCAAACTTGGCACAATTTTTCATGCTTATCAATTCTCGAATTCAGCACTACTGATTCTAGTCCTATAACACTTTTACAGAAATTTAAGTACAAAGGGAACAATATTGGTGCTTACCTGGTATTTTTGCAGCAGTTGAAATTCCAGCTCCTGTGAAAAATACTATATTTGTACTTCTTGAAACCAATTGACTAAGTTTTTCATATTTTGATTCTAAAATCTCTTTGGAATCACAGAATTCTGATACCATTCTAAGGGACCTGTGATGATAGTTTTGAAGATCTATATGAGAAACTAAAAAGAATTCTACATTCTTTAAAAAAAAGAATTAAGAATATCCTTATAAAGTAAAAGTAAAGTAAGCATAATGGTATTGAACCATCTCTAATCTCACACCCAATTGATCAATATCAAATGTTAAAAAATATTGAGTTTATGAGTTGAGTTTAGGAGAGTGAGTTACCTTGTACTTGTCAATACCTCTAATTAAATACTCTGCATTCTGCAAGACAAGATAATTTGTTCTGATCGATCTTCCAGTATGTAGAAATGATCAATGAAAATATAGTCCCATTCTTATGACTCAGTTCCTAAGTTTTGAGTATCAACAGTGAAGCTTCCTTACCACCATAATCTGCTTCATTCTCTTAAACTAATTCATGATGGTATCCTCTGATAAGTTATCAGGGCCATGAAGCTGAGTTGTAATTGTGAGTTCACACATTACATGTGTGTTATTTAGGGCAATTCGGACGTTAGGGTGATTCGGACATCAAAAATCATTTGTGTTTGTGTGTGTGTGTGTGTGTGTTTGAAATGTGATTTGTATTAACCCTTTGAAGCTTTGAAGCCAATAGTGATCTACACCATGGATTGTCTTGAAACTTTCAGGATTAAGTGTATTGACATATCTAAGACACAAGAAAAAAGAATCAGGAGCAATGGTATTATATTTTTTAATATATCCATGGGTCATGGGTGACCCAATCGTCATTGAGCATCGTTTTTTGAAAATTAAAATTCAGTGTATTTTCGTCTGTTTCACCTTGTTTATTGGTCTGAATTCACAGAAAACACATATTTTAGTGCTATGCAATAGTACAATGACTATCTAAGTCTATAAAGTGTGATAATTGATCCCTGAGGTTGAAATATTAGTCAAAAAACGTTGAAAAATACAACTTTTATAGATTATCGACCAAAAACATCCATTTCTAGCTGCCAAATAGGAAAAAATTTTCGGACATGATTGATTTAGTGTCCTTACTCAGTAAAATCAATCAACTGATCAAAATAATGCAATTTTGAGGTGAGAAAACGATGGAAAATGTATGATTTTTCATGAAATATATTGATAAATAATAATAATAATTTAAACTTTTATATTATAGTGGCACATCAACTTAATATTATTGCACAGCTGTGCCATGAAAACAATGTAACAATAAGCTAAACAGTGCTTCAATCAAATATTATTTACATTTAGGTGGTTTCATTGTTACGCGTCGATCAAATGGATTGATCAAATGAAAAACGCGCACAATACACTTTTATGAAGACATCCGCGCAAAAAAGCAAGCGCGCGATTGTGTGAGTTTTTCATTTGATCAATCCATTTGATCGACGCGTAACTATGCAGGTGCCTTAAAATTAACAGCCAAAAGACGTCAAAAAGTGTAATTTTGTCATAGAAAACATGAAATAGAAATTTTATTATACCGTACACTGCCTGATAGGTAAGTATAATGACTTTCCATAAGTTTCTACAGCATATTATAGTGATTTGGAATGAAATATCGAATTTTCTCAATTTTTCCCTGGAACCGATTGGGTCAATGATGACCCAACTAGAGTAATACCAAAAAATTGTGGCCAAACTGCTCTCATTAGTAATCTTTTAGTTTTAACAAAATATTTTTAGCCATGTACAATGCAATTTAGTCATTTACACAATGCTTTTATTGTCGAAATGACTTTTAAAAAAGGGGACTTATTGACGATTGGGTCATATGTGACCCAGAAATTAAAAACAATTTCAAAAGTTATCTTTGACTCCGATTCTTTCAAATTTTCGGCAGCTGTTGTAAATGCACTAGATCTACATGTTCCTAGAACGATTCAGACCATAGATACGAGGAAAGCCTCCTAATTAATTATTGAAAATTTAATTGGATAATTAACATAATTGAGCAGCTCAATCGACGGGCGAGGGTAGGGTAACATCCTACGAGCAGCTCAATTAAGCTGTAAGGTCGATTACAATCTTAAAACGATACGTCAATAGCTAGTCAAGGCATTGATTGAAGAGAAACTGTAAAATATGGCCTCAAACTCATTGTAATAAATGCACAGAATGCATTTCATGTCATGGGTCACAGGTGACCTTCCTAAGCCCGCATAGGTGTTTCCCCTAACCAGGGGTGTCGATACGACACCCCTATTTCTGGCTCCGGTTTTGTGCGTACGTGCGCGCGGCGCAAAACAATGCGCGGTGAGATTCAAACTATCGACAAACGAGATTTAGAGAAAATCCGCGTATTCATTGATTTTACATCAAAAGCCACGTCGATTTTGATTGTAATTCGGTAGATCAAATTGACAATTAACAGATTGAAAACTTCATACTGAAAGGAATTAAATATTTCATAACCTCATTACTACAGCATTTGCTCAAAAGTTTTTCATATCACACCGATAAAAGCTTCATGGTTTTGAAATGCCGAGGGCAATTATATCTCTAGGTTGTTGTAATGCCTCTTATGCCACACAAGAAGCACAGGCACGCTGTGTTCATTCACAGTACCTTAGTAAAATAACGAAGCAAAAGCCCTTATGGCAGTATTTCAAACTATCCAGAAACCGAGGGATATAACGTTTTCAAATACAAGAAAATAGCAGATGAGAACTTTCAAACAGTCGAAAGAACACAGAATTGCATGTAATTCTATTGATGATCTAGATCTCGGCCATAGCCCATCGAGCCAAATTAATTAATATCAATAATTAATCCAATGTATTATCTATAAAGGTGTATGGGTATACTACAAACATAACAAATTACTGAATATCGATTTCCTAATTCAAAGATTGACATAAGAGGCGGAAGAGACTAAACTGTGAATCATCAGCGGTTCGGGTTACCCTACAGTTGTAAGGTCTCCCTGCCATCTGCGATGTAGGTGTACCATCAGCAGGTGACGGATAATGATCAAATAAGAATCCCTGCAAAATGTCAGAAAATTTCAATGGCGGAACATGCCCAAAATCGACTTTTGTCATTTTGAACCATTTTCGTTGGTATTTCCTTGCGTGGCCTATTTCGATAAAAGCACATGAATCCTCAATTTTCTTGGTGGTCTTTGAAAGATAATGATAAGATGAACATCCCTACAAATTTTCAGAAAATTTAACGGTGCGAACATGCCCAAGAATCGATTTTTTGTCATTTTGAACCACTTTCCTTGATTTTGACCTTATATCTCGAAAATTAGCTCATAGCCCCCAATTTTCTTGGTGGTTTCTGAAAGAAAATGATAAAATGAACGTCCCTGCAAAATTTCAGAAATTTCAATGGTGGGAACATGTCAAAAATCGACTTTGTCATTTTTGAACATTTCCGTCAGTATTCCCTTGCGTTTGACTTTATATCTCGAAAATTAGTAAAGCACAGAATAGTTTAGCAATCAAGATTTTAAGATTTGACTGTCAATTGACATAATTCATAGAACACTGATCCGTGTGTAACAAGCAGCAGAGCATCTTTCGACTCGAATTTGCCCCACTGGTCACAGAAAATGAGAAAATATTGACTTGTATGGAAGGCGCCGGACAGCTTATGTCTTACCAATGCCACAAGCTTGTGCATCAAATTTTGTAAAACCCTGGGAGGCGCTAAAAACACGTCAACGCCGAAAAGTTACTCAACGCAGATTAGGCTGTGATAGTGTGATGTGTATGTCATGAATTCATGACAACAGTTAACATACTTTCGATATTTGTTCCTTGCCATTTATGGTACCATGTGTGACATTAGACTATCAGAGATGATGCGAAAACACTGGGAGCTAGTAGGGTGCCGTGGGCAAAATGGTACCACAGGAACACGACAAAAATTAGCCTCCATTAGCCTCCATGGAGGCTGAGTGGAGGCTGAGTGGAGCCTGAGTGGAGCCTAAGTGGAGGCTAATTTCAAAAATTAGCCTCCACGGAGGCGGAGGCATGAGGCTAATTTTGAAAAAATAGCCTCACTATGGAGGCTATATTAGCCTCCACTAGCCTCCATTAGCCTCCACTAGCCTCCACTCAGCCTCCACTCAGCCTCCACTCAGCCTCCATGGAGGCTAAATTTTTGGTTTAGCCTCCACTAGCCTCCACTAGCCTCCCACTCAAGAATTAGCCCATTAGCCTCCACAGAAATTTAAAGTCATTTTTGTGAGGCTAAAAGCCCATATGGAGGCTAATGGAGGCTAATGGAGGCTGATGGAGGAGGCTAAGTGAGGCTGAGTGGAGCCTAAATCAATAAGCCTACAAAACACAAATTTCTTGCTGAAAATGGTGATTTATGTGTACTAATGTGAAAACAATATATAGCTTCAAACTTTCAGACAGCTCCAACTGTCCTACACTCAGCCTCCACTAGGCTCCACTCAGCCTCCACTAGGCTCCACTCAGCCTCCACTAGGCTCCACTCAGCCTCCACTAGGCTCCACTCAGCCTCCACTAGGCTCCACTCAGCCTCCACTTAGCCTCCACTAGGCTCCACTCAGCCTCCACTAGGCTCCACTCAGGCCCCACTAGCCTCCACTAGGCTCCACTCAGCCTCCACTAGGCTCCACTGGCCACCACTAGGCTCCACTAGGCTCCACTAGGATCCAATAGGCTCCACTAGCCTCCAATAGGATCCATTCAGCCTCCACTAGGCTCCACTCAGCCTCCACTAGGCTCCACTCAGCCTCCACTAGGCTCCACTCAGCCTCCACTAGCCTCCGCTTAGCCTCCACTAGGCTCCACTCAGCCTCCACTAGGCTCCACTCAGGCCCCACTAGCCTCCCACTCAGCCTCCCACTAGGCTCCACTGGCCACCACTAGGCTCCACCAGCCTCCACTAGGATCCAATAGGCTCACTAGCCTCCTAGGCTCCATTCAGCCTCCACTGGGCTCATTTAGCCTCCACTAGGCTCCCCACTCCAGCCTCCTCCACTAGGCTCCAGCCTCCACTAGGCTCCACCAGCCTCCACTAGGCTCCACTCAGCCTCCACTAGGCTCCACTTAGCTCCACTAGCCTAGTGGAGGCTAGTGGAGCCTATTGGAGGCTAGTGGAGCCTAGTGGAGGCTGAGTGAAGCCTAGTGGAGGCTGAGTGGAGGCTAATGGAGGCTGAGTGGAGGCTGCATGGAGGCTAGTGGAGGCTGAATGGAGCCTAGTGGAGGCTGAGTGGAGCCTAGTGGAGGCTGAGTGGAGCCTAGTGGAGGCTGAGGAAGCCTAGTGGAGCCTAGTGGAGGCTGAGTGATTCTAGTGGAGGCCTAGTGGTGCCTAATACTAGACTTTGGTCTATGTTACAAAATGTACTCTTTTGTAAAAACATGACATAAATTTAATTTTTGTGGAGGCTAGCATATTATCTGTGTTTTTTTTCATGATTTTAGCCTCCATTTGGAGGCTATAGCCTCCACTAGCACTGTCAAAATAGCTTCCATAGAATCCAAAAAATGACTTTTTAAATTTCCGTGGAGGCTAATGGAGGCTAAATCTTGAGTGGAGGCTAGTGGAGGCTAAACCAAAAATTTAGCCTCCATGGAGGCTGAGTGGAGGCTGAGTGGAGGCTGAGTGGAGGCTAGTGGAGCCTAGTGGAGGCTAATATAGCCTCCATAGTGGAGGCTATTTTTCGAAAATTAGCCTCATGCCTCCACTAGCCTCCGTGGAGGCTAAATTTTGAAATTAGCCTCCACTCAGCCTCCACTCAGGCTCCACTCAGCCTCCACTCAGCCTCCATGGAGGCTAATGGAGGCTAATGGAGGCTAATTTTTGTCGTGTTCCTGTGGTACCATTTTGCAGTGCCGTGTGCACTATTTATTGTTGAACATCAAAGCACATCTTTGTTAATTATTGATATCAATTAATTTGGCTCGATGGGCTATGGCCGAGATCATCAATAGAATTACATGCAATTCTGTGTTCTTTTGACTGTTTGAAAGTTCTCATCTGCTATTTACTTGTATTTGAAAACGTTATATCTCTCGGTTTCTGGATAGTTTGAAATACTGCCATAAGGGCTTTTGCTTCGTTATTTTACTAAGGTACTGTGAATGAACACAGCGTGCCTGTGCTTCTTGTGTGGCATAAGAGGCATTACAACAACCTAGAGATATAATTGCCCTCGGCATTTCAAAACCATGAAGCTTTTATATCACATATGCTACTTATGTTTGTTTGGCAAGGGTGGAAGTTGTACAATATAATTTGATTTATAAATGTTGCAAATATTAATTTTGTCTTTTACTAATTTTGTCTTTTACTGTGATATGAAAAACTTTTGAGCAAATGCTGTAGTTATGAGGTTATGAAATATTTAATTCCTTTGAGAATGAAGTTTTCAATCTGTTAATTGTCAATTTGATCTACCGAATTACAATCAAAATCGACGTGGCTTTTGATGTAAAATCAATGAATACGCGGATTTTCTCTAAATCTCGTTTGTCGATAGTTTGAATCTCACCGCGCATTGTTTTGCGCCGCGCGCACGTACGCACAAAACCGGAGCCAGAAATAGGGGTGTCGTATCGACACCCCTGGTTAGGGGAAATTTCTCACTAACAGTTGGTCGTTTTGACGTGTCGATTTGACACGTCAAAACGACCATCCAGGAAAATGGCGCCGCGCCGTACGTTCATAGTAGTTTCTCAGTTTTCATCCAAAAACTGACCAATTATGTCAGCATTGGATAGCTGACTTCATATGAAGTACCAACAAATCACTTCATACACATTTCCTTCTTGCTTCCAAGTTTATCTAACCAAGTCTTCTTCCACTTATTCCCTTTAAATGTACCTATCCAAGCATCTGGGTGAGGAACACCAATCGTTTCTATCTTTTTAAATTATATTAGTGAAAGACTTTATTGCTTGTTTGAGTTTCGTCTACATCAGCCTATTTTACCATTGAAAGAACATTTTTTCGGTTAGCTCTGGTCCTGTAAGATAGCTGCTTATAATCTGTTATTATTTCACAGGTTTTCCTTTCTATCTTTCAATCCTAGGATCCCTTTTATTCATTTTGTTTATTTATTTATTTATTAATAAGTTGTACTACATGAGGTCATGATATATGTATAGTTTTCATAATACCTCTATAGGAAGTAAGTTTTTTTAAACTCATTTAAGGCACTGTTTTGAGGGCAAATAGTGTCCATGAATGTGATTTTTTCTTTCCAAGCTATATATATACCTCTTAATGCCTTATTATTTTGAGCTTTCATTCATTGCCGACTTCATTCTCTACAAAATGCATTTTCTGTCTCCACAAAATGTATTTTCTGTCGTTTTCAATTTGTGCTTTCAATTTATGCTGAAAATTTCACCTAGTTTTTGGTGTCTATTTGAGGCAAAATATTTCCCACTTTATACTTCGCAATGTGGACATATATTTATGATATTTGTAATTCATTTTAATGCAAGTTTTCAGTGAACAATTTACACAGTTTATGGTGCCACTTGATATGCCTATTTGAGGTAAATCATTTGCATAATTTTCATGCCCAGTATGAGAATATTAATGTGTATTTCATGTTAATTTCCACCATGTACATGTTTTCACTTTTGCAAAGTCCATGTGGCTCAGTGTTAGCTTTCATTACCAAATCATTTTTGGTGTCTATGCTTTATCTGGATCTGCCTAGATCTTTGATGAAGGCACTCTTCATGGATACTATCAAAGATTATGGATATAGAGTTTTTGTGGCTTGACTACAAAGAAGAAGTCAAGCCACAAAACTCCCCCGAAGCTCCATCCATAGTCTGTATTTGTTCTACAAAGAAGACTAGTTTTATGTGATTTTCCTTTACCTAGTTTACCTAGTTTTTTGGTGCCAAGGATATGTCTATTTGAGGCAAGCAATGCTTGCCAAGCATTGCCCAATTTTTCGCCCGATATGAACATGTATTATATATGCCAATTTCAATCTAGTTTATTGAAAATTTTCACTGAAAATTTTTCTTAGTTTTTGATCAGTAAAACAAGAAAATTCAGTAAAACAAGAAAATTAATATTTGCGCCAATCTTTTATGGACAATTAAATATATAACATAGCACGAAATATAGGCTAGTATGCCTGCACCATCTCAAAGAGCTGTGAACAGCTTAAGGCACAAGGGTACCGTGTTGTTCGCTATTGTGTACACCACAACTCGTTGTTGTTCCATCGTTTTAATTTTGTATAGCAACTTTAAGAAAAATTTTCAGTGAAAATTTTCAATAAACTAGATTGAAATTGGCATAATAATACATGTTCATATCGGGTGGATAATGCTTGGCAAGCATTGCTTGCTTCAAATAGACATATCAACTGGCACCAAAAACTAGGTAAACTAGGTAAAGGGAAAATCACATAAAAATAGTCTTCTTTGTAGAACAAATACAGACTATGGATGGAGCTGCTGGAGAGTTTTGTGGCTTGACTTCTTCTTTGTGAAAGTCAAGCCACAAAACTCTCAACAACTCCATCCATAATCTTTGATGGTATCCATGAAAGAGTGCCTTCATCAAAGATCTAAGCAGATCCAGATAAAGCAGACACCAAAATGATATGGTGTAATGAAAGCTAACACTGAGCCACATGGACTTTGCAAAAGTGAAAACATGTACATGGTGGAAATTAACATGAAATACATTAATATTCTCATACTGGGCATGAAAATTTATGCAAATGATTTACCTCAAATAGGCATATCAGTGGCACCATAAACTGTGTAAATTGTTCACTGAAAACTTGCATTAAAATGAATTACAAATATCATAAATATATGTCCACATTGCGAAGTATAAAGTGGAAATATTTTGCCTCAAATAGACACCAAAAACTAGGTGAAATTTTCAGCATAAATTAGCTTACAAATTGAAAACGACAGAAACTACATTTTGTGGAGACAGAAAATGCATTTTGTAGAGAATGAAGTCGGCAATGAAATGAAAGCTCAAAATAATAAGGCATCAAGAGGTATATATAGCTTGGAAAGAAAAAAATCACATTCATGGACACTGTTTGCCCTCAAAACAGTGCCTTAAATGAGTTTAAAAAAACTTACCTCCTATAGAGGTATTATGAAAACTATACATATATCATGACCTCATGAAGTACAACTTATCAATAAATAAATAAATGAAATAAATAAACAAAATAAATAAAAGGGATCCAAGGATTGAAACATAGAAAGGAAAACCTGTGAATGATACCAGATTATAAGCAGGACCAGAGCTAACCGAAAAACTGTTCTTTCAATGGTAAAACATGAAATAGGCTGATGTAGACGAAACTCAAACAAGCAATAAAGTCTTTCACTAATATAATTTAAAAAGATAGAAACGATTGGTATTCCTCACCCAGATCCTTGGATAGGTACATTTAAAGGGAATAAGTGGAAGAAGACTTGGTTAGATAAACTTGAAGCAAGAAGGAAATGTGTATGAAGTGATTTGTTGGTACTTCATATGAAGTCAGCTATCCAATGCTGACATAATTGGTCAGTTTTTGGATGAAAACTGAGAAACTACTATGAACGTACGGCGCGGCGCCATTTTCCTGGATGGTCGTTCTGACGTGTCAAATCGACACGTCAAAACGACCAACTGTTAGTGAGAAATAGGGCCCTGGTTTAGCGGCTTGCCGCGCCGCGCACTCCGTGCGCGAAACCAGGGCGCTGGTTAGGGCAATCCTGTGGCTTGACTACAAAGATGACTGTATTTGTTCTACAATAAAAAATGATATTGAACAATCTAATTTGCCTTTTTTGTAGTGGAGACAAATAGGGACATGAAAATCAAAATGTTGATCTTCTTCTTAAATTGTCAAATTTGGTACCAAAAGAAAACTCATGTTCATGTTGAGTAACTTAGGAAACAGACTAAGCACATTCGAGATTCTGCATGTAAAATGCCCGTGTGCGACTCAGAAGCGCGAGCGCAGCTTCCTAAGCCCGCATAGGTGTGTGTACGCGCCGCGCGCTTCCCTACGGGACACACTGTGCTGGGGAAGCGCGCCGCGCGAGCCACACAGGGATATACGTGTTTAGCAAGAGCGCAGCGCACGCGACCGCTAAAAAAATCTTGTCTATCCGCTATCGGCAAGGTGATAGACCCTTCTGAGCGACGTGCCGCATCAGCGGCTGTATCAGCGGACAGGCCTGCAGTATCACCCGGCAAAAAATCGTACTATCACATTGAATTTATAACTATACTAGTTGTTTCACCTAACCAGGTGCTTACGCGCGCGCCGCCGCACAGAACAGGGCGCTGGTTAGGGCAAACTAGTTGTCAGGCGTTACGTTCCCCTAACCATGGGTTTCCCCTAACCAGGGGTGTCGATACGACACCCCTATTTCTGGCTCCGGTTTTGTGCGTACGTGCGCGCGGCGCAAAACTATGCGCGGTGAGATTCAAACTATCGACAAACGAGATTTAGAGAAAATCCGCGTATTCATTGATTTTACATCAAAAGCCACGTCGATTTTGATTGTAATTCGGTAGATCAAATTGACAATTAACAGATTGAAAACTTCATTCTCAAAGGAATTAAATATTTCATAACCTCATTACTACAGCATTTGCTCAAAAGTTTTTCATATCACACCGATAAAAGCTTCATGGTTTTGAAATGCCGAGGACAATTATATCTCTAGGTTGTTGTAATGCCTCTTATGCCACACAAGAAGCACAGGCACGCTGTGTTCATTCACAGTACCTTAGGAAAATAACGAAGCAAAAGCCCTTATGGCAGTATTTCAAACTATCCAGAAACCGAGAGATATAACGTTTTCAAATACAATAAGAAAATAGCAGATGAGAAGTTTCAGTCAAAAGAACACAGAATTGCATGTAAGGTGCCCGTAACGTTCGTCGGTCGATCGATCAACTTCATTTGATCGACTGATGTGTTTTACTGATCCCTAATGACTTGAACCGTGTTTAAATGAGCAATATTAAGTTGTGTTCCTACCATCTCAAAGATTTTCAATTTAAAACACATCAGTCGATCAAATGAAGTTGATCGATCGACCAATTCCATTCGATCGACCGACGAACGTTACGGGCACCTAATTCTATTGATGATCTCGGCCATAGCCCATCGAGCCAAATTAATTAATATCAATAATTAACAAAGATGTGCGTTGATGTTCAACAATAAATAGTGCACACGGCACCCTACTAGCTCCCAGTGTTTTCGCATCATCTCTGATAGTCTGATGGCACACATGGTACCATAAATGGCAAGGAACAAATATCGAAAGTATGTTAACTGTTGTCATGAATTCATGACACCACAGCCTAATCTGCGTTGAGTAACTTTTCGGCGTTGACGTGTTTTTAGCGCCGCCCAGGGTTTTACAAAATTTGATGCACAAGCTTGTGGCATTGGTAAGACATAAGCTGTCCGGCGCCTTCCATTCAAGTCAATATTTTCTCATTTTCTGTGACCAGTGGGGCAAATTCCCGGGAGTCGAAAGATGCTCTCCTGCTTGTTACACACGGATCAGTGTTCTATGAATTATGTCAATTGACAGTCAAATCTTAAAATCTTGATTGCTAAACTATTCTGTGCTTAACTAATTTTCGAGATATAAAGTCAAACGCAAGGGAATACTGACGGAAATTGTTCAAAAATGACAAAAGTCGATTTTTGACATGTTCCCACCATTGAAATTTTCTGAAAATTTGTAGGGATGTTCATCTTATCATTATCTTTCAAAGACCACCAAGAAAATTGAGGATCCATGTGCTTTTATCGAGAAATAAGGTCACACGCAAGGAAATACCAACGAAAATGGTTCAAAAATGACAAAAAGTCGATTTTGGGCATGTTCCCGCTATTGAAATTTTCTGAAATTTTGCAGGGATTCTTATTTGATCATTATCCTTCAGAAACTACCAAGAAAATGGGGGGTTCATGTGCTAATTTTTGAGATATAATGCCAAACGCAAGGAAATACCGACGAAAGTTGTTCGAAATGACAAAAAATCGATTCTTGGGCATGTTCGCACCGTTAAATTTTCCGAAAATTTGTAGGGATGTTCTTCTTATCATTATCTTTCAAAGACAACCAAGAAAATTGGAGACAACCTTGTCACGTTTTAGGGCACTCAGGGCACAGGGCACTACGTGAGGGCACTCAAGGGCACTAAGTCAGGGCACTCAAGGGCACTAAGCGTACGTCAGGGCACTCAAGGGCACTACATCGGGGCACTGGGCACTACTTCAGGGCACTGGGCACAACGTCAGGGCACTGGGGCACTACGTCAGGGCACTGGGGCACTCCGTTGGGGCACCGGGGAACTCCGTTAGGGCAGCAGGGAACTACGTTAGGTCACCTGTTTAGGTCACCAGTTTACAATGTATATTTACCGTTAACTTTAAGTTTAATATTAATTAACCCTGCTTATTTACCTCATTAATTTGACCCGGTTTACTCGCTCCTTTTACTGTATTTAATGAATGTACACGGGTACAATAATGAACACCTTGAAATCAGCACAATATTGTAAATGTAATTACTGTACATTTGAAAACCGTTATATGATCATAGACAATGCATGTCACGTGTCAGGTATGGAATATGTGGTTGCTATGCATTTTGAGTACATTTAACTATAGCAATGTACACCATGAGTTGTACCTCTTTTTTGTCATCCATTTTATTTTGTACATTTTGTCATTTTGTATGGTATTGGTCGGTCGTTCCGGTTCAGTGTTCACAGAGTGCATTCTCCTATATATACCTACACTAGTGTCACTACTGATTCTGACTCTCAATTTCTGGTCGCGTGGTTATGTAGTCTATATACACGGCCGTGTTGTTTTCGCGCGTGCTGTATACGTATAACCATCACTGATGGAGTTACGAAACCAGAGATGGAGTTATATAAACACGCGCGAAAGTCTCTCTCTGAAAACTCCATCAGTAGATTTCAAAAGTCCATCAGTAGATTTCGAAAGTCCATCTCTAGATTTATATTCGGATTCTGACACGCTGAGTTACCGAATGTTACATAACTTAATCAAACATGATTACACTGTTTATTTACCCTGTTTATTTACCCTTTTAAATTTAATTACCCTGTTTATTTACCATTTTTATTTACCCTGTTTAGTGTTTATTTACCTTTATTTACCCTGTTTACCTAACCCGTTTACTGTATTTAGCAAATGTACACATGCACAAAAACGAACACCAAATACCAATCATACAACACATTGTAATTACTGTGTACATTTGCAAACCGTTATATGTTAGACAAGTATGTCACGTGACGTCTGCTCGTAACACAGGTATAGAATGGAATATTGGCTGCTATACATTTTGAAGTAATTGCAATTGCAAATGTCGATGAACACAGTCCATGAGTGGTACCTAGTTCTTTTGTTCTCAATTTTGATATTATACACTTTGTTTGGTCGGCCCTTCAGTGTTCACATTCCGATGTATTGGTCTGTGCTGATCATTTACACATTACCAATCATGTACTTGTACAATTATCATTCAAATGTGAATGTTCTT
>WFMF01000682.1:39773-69793 GCA_011033025.1 Beroe forskalii | reverse complement strand
GGAAGAGCTCAAGACTTGCGTCTGGTTAACTTCTTTAAAGAGGGTTTAAATTTTATGGCCAATATTTGATTTGAAGCCCTTTTAGTGAAAATGGATCAAGAATACGCTAATTTTCGAAGTTTAAGGCCTCTTTAAAATTGAAAAACCTTTCAATAGGTGACGTCTGAGCAGTCAACAGAATAGAACTTATCAGGCTGGATCAGGCAACGCCCCCATGTTATTGGTAGCGCCACGTTGACGCCAGTGCTATGGTGTAAGCCACGAGACGCCACTGCGGCGCCACGACAAGCCAAAGACGCCATGGCTTCACAGTGCACTGCTGACTGCCATGATGTCCCGTGGCGCCCTCGTGGCTTCATCGTTGCCCAGTGGTGGCGTCCTCGTGGCTTCACCATGGCACTGCCTGGCGTCACCGCGGCACTGCGGTGCCGCCCCCTCGTGGCGTCGCTGTTCCATGTTTTGATCCATGCCAGAAATATCTGTTAAATTATCATTTTGACCTTCTAGATGAACTTCGAGATGAATTCGTTGAACTCCGTTGAACTGCGTTGAACTCCGTTGAACTCCATTGAACTGCGTTGAACTCGTTGAACTCCGTTGAACTGGGTCCGCGAGATGAACTTCTAGTTCATATGAATTCAAGGCGAACTGGAATGCATATGAGTTCATATGAATTCATATGCATCCCCAGTTCACTAAATTTTGTTGAACTAGTTCATCCGTGTTTAATGAATTCATATGAATTCACTATGAAGTTCATATGAACTTGGTGGGTTCATATGAAGTTCATATGAATTCATGTATTATGAAGTTCATTCATATAAAAATTTATTGAACTGGTAAACGCATTCAAATGAACTCATATGAATTCATATGAATTCATATGAAGTGCGCGGCGACTTCATATGAACTGCAGTTCACCCAGTATATAGCCGGCTGATTTCATGAAGGCATTAATCAAATATTGCAAAAATGACTACAGCTACATTTCGTTTGAGGGCCCAGAATGATTTTTAACAGTTAGATACGTGTGATTGGAATTCGTATCTCAAGTGTCAAGGGATATCGAGAAACTGTGGACCCACATATTTCATGAAATTTTTACAGACTTTCATAAAAAAAAACGCTTCTTAAACACTTAAATTCGATTTAAAATGAAGCTAAACTTGTTTAGAAATTTCTTAGACTCAAATAGAAATGTAACTCGGTGACTAAAACACGAAAATATGAAAAAGTGCTTGAAAGTATGTGAAACACGAAAATTATAAACGCACAAAATGAACGCCCAACGGCATTGAGTGAAAGTTCACTGAAGCCGTGGATTAAAATAACCTTAGTTGTACTATTAAGTGAATAGAATGATTGAAACATTCTATATTGGCTAATTGCCTCCTGAAAATATGATATCATCATATTAAATGATGACAACAGCTGACATTGAAAAGCTTATTGGGAACGTTTAAAAAACTTGAAAATTGAAAGCAAAACTAGCTTGCTTATCAATAATTCTAAACAATTAAGCTGTCACAGTTAGAGACTATGCTTCAATTCTTGGTTCATGATCTATATCCGATGATGATCACTCTCGTCACTTAGAATAGGTATTATCTACTTATACTATAAGAACCTGAAAAACAACATTTAATTTCCTTATTGCTTTGCAATGCATTTTAATTTCATAGAATTAATTCAATTAATCATAAATGCAAATCTTCACGCAACAGAGCAGAAGTGCGTGCGCACTATAAGTATACAGACAGTAGTGCGGCAGTGTGCGAACTAGACAGAAGTGCGCACACACTTTAAAACAGAAATTTAAGTGTGCGCACTCAACAAAAGTGTGCGCGCACTAAACAGGAGTGCACAGCCGTGGATTAAAATAACCTTAGTTGTACTATTAAGTGAATAGAATGATTGAAACATTCTATATTGGCTAATTGCCTCCTGAAAATATGATATCATCATATTAAATGATGACAACAGCTGACATTGAAAAGCTTATTGGGAACGTTTAAAAACTTGAAAATTGAAAGCAAAACTAGCTTGCTCATCAATAATTCTAAACAATTAAGCTGTCACAGTTAGAGACTATGCTTCAATTCTTGGTTCATGATCTATATCCGATGATGATCACTCTCGTCACTTAGAATAGGTATTATCTACTTATACTATAAGAACCTGAAAAACAACATTTAATTTCCTTATTGCTTTGCAATGCATTTTAATTTCATAGAATTAATTCAATTAATCATAAATGCAAATCTTCACGCAACAGAGCAGAAGTGCGTGCGCACTATAAGTATACAGACAGTAGTGCGGCAGTGTGCGAACTAGACAGAAGTGCGCACACACTTTAAAACAGAAATTTAAGTGTGCGCACTCAACAAAAGTGTGCGCGCACTAAACAGGAGTGCACGCACTGTCGCACTGAACAGAAGTGCGACTATATTTGCTAAACTGTAAACACGTATACGATACTCCTGTTACTCTGTTAGCGTTGCAGCACACATGCCTAGCGCGCGTCGCGTGTGCTTGCACTAAAAAGTGCGTATGCACTGAAAAGTGCGCGCCGCGCGCACTAAAAAGGAAGTGCGCGCATAGTGAAAAGAAGTGTGTGCGCGCGCACAGAAAAGAAGTGCGCGCGCACAAAAAAGTGCGTGCACAATAAAGAAGTGCGCGCACACAAAAAAGAAGTGCACGCCCACAGAAAAGAAGTGCGCGCGCACAAACAAAAAGTGCTCGCACACTTTTAAAAAAGTGCGCGCGCACAAACAAAAAGTGCTCGCACACTAAAAAGAAGTGCGCGCGCACAGACAAGAAGTACTCGCACACTAAAAAAAGTGCGCGCACAGACAAGAAGTGCTTGCACACTAAAAAGAAGTATGCGCACACTAAAAAGAAGTTTCCAGGCGTTGCCTGGCCCCCTCGCGCGCGCAAAGCGCGCGCGCCTCGACTCGCAGAGTCTGGAAAAAAAGAAGTGCGCGCGTGCACTGAAAAGAAGTGCGCGTGCACTGAAAAGAAGTGCGCGTGCACTTTGCTAAACACGTATATCCCGTAGGGAAGCGCTGACTGAGACACTGATCAAAATTCAGAAAATCCTCTGACACAATTGGATCTGGTGAAAACTATGTGTATAAATAATATTTATCTAAGATTTAACAAACATACAGATTGATGAGGACTAGATATTTTTGCAGAACTGGAAGAATTGCTGTATGATGATAATATATCTTGACAACTGATTATTCTACATATCATTTGCATGATCATTATTATAATAAATTACAAATTACAAATTACATCACATAGTACATCAATTTGATAAATTTAAAAGAGTCATGAAATTTCATAGGTTCTTAGTATTTGTCCTTTTGTCATCATTGTTCATTGCCAACTTTGCTTTAGCACTCAGCAGTTTCTACATTATTCTTTTGCACTGCAAATTGTGATTGCTGATTACTTTTCTGCTTTTATCAAACCCACGGACACTTGCCAGGGTTAATCATCATTCATCAATGAAAAAATGGAAATAGATAAACAATTGACCATGCATGCAGTATGATGCAAGTTATTCTCTATGTCATACCACCCTGATGTCCCATACCTTTAATTTTTGACATCATGAATATTGAATTTCACTTGCATATGAGTCAACATATTGAGCATCTAGGCTGCTGAACCATTTTAGCAATGTCTCCATTATCACTGATGGCTTGTATATTGAACATTAGACGACTTTTCTACTGTTGTTGATCCTTCCTCATTTAAATCGACTTTCATGGTTCTTATGGTAACTGATGGGTATGGACTTCCTGTTTCATCCTCAAACTTTAATACCTGAAATAACAAATGAATATGAGGTTGAAGTACCAATTCATCAGTATGGAGGTCAAGGGATTTTTTCATATAATTATGTTATCAAAAAAGTATGTCATCAGAACAAATGTCACAAAAGTAACCAAGGGATGAGGATTCAAATAACCAAAAATTGACAGTGGTCCCATGTGGCACTTCCTTAAAGCTTAGTGCTTACAAGGCCCAAGTAAGTTGTATCTGTACGATCTGAGGGAGTCAAAACTTTTCATAGAGATTCTCTATAAAGACTCTTTGGCAAATGACCACATTGCAAAATCGCGACTCAGCGCTGATCGGTGCCGGCTAGGCGCTGATTGGCGACACCGCCAATTGGCGACACCACCGATCAGCGCTGATCGGCGCCAGACAGATTGGCCCTGAGTCAGTGATTTTGCCATGTGGTCATTTGCTGACTCTTCTTGGGTAAGTATAACTGTATAATCATATCAAATATGCAGGTTATATGATAGAGCCATGGCTTAAATAACAGCATGTCTGTGGATATATATAAAGATATCATTTACTGTTACCTTGGCATTCTTGTGAGTCTTGAAGCACCAAAGAATGGATACTGCTATGAAGCAAGTCAGGGTCACAAGTGCACAGATAATAAGAGTTACCATCACTGGTGTATTATTTTCCTGTTCTCCAACAAAAACACATTGAGGAATATCTCCAACCAAAGTGCCGTCTTTACAGAATACTGCTTGATTTTCATTAGAGAGAGTAAACCCTAGAGAACAAGATGGACTTATTGAAGATCCTGAGATTAAGTAAGTAACAGAAAAGATCCCATTAGGAACAAGAGGCAGTAAGCAAGCACCAGAAGGAATGATAGCTATGTGTTCATGAGCTGGTGGCAATTCACTGTACTGAGCAGCACATGCATAGAGACCATACATACTGGGGTTAATGTTCTGCAATGAAAGAGTTGATTTGAGGGTATTATCCTTTGATGTATCAACTGATGTGGGCAAAAGTTTCTCTGAATTGAAATACCAAAATAATTCCTCTGGTTCAGGGTCCTTGGATATATAACAACTTATATCCACTGATGCACCATCATTCGCTGAGCCATCCATGTCCAAATATTCAATTCCATATGCTTTTATGAAAGAGGACTCAGTTGAGACTTCTTTCCCATCGGACACAGTAAGACTAACCTCAGAGTTCACCAGCAATGGCCATTTGAACTGAATAATTATATAACTATCATTTGAACTCAGCAATTCACCTTTTTCTATAGCCCCATTTATTTTGAATTCAAAATCAACATCATCCACAACTTTTGGAATCACTGCTGTTACTTCAGCGATGGCACCATATCCAACAATTGGTGAACCAATCTGAAGCAGAGGTGGCTGTAGAATCAAAATTTCAGCCTTTTCTGAAGCCAAACTTCCCAGTTTTCCATAATCAACAAAGCATTTAACATCATAATTTCCAGTATCAAGTGCTAGTAATGTTAGGATTGATTGTGCAATATTTCCATCTATGTAAGCTGTTTCCTGACTTAGCTGTACAAGACCCTCACTTTCCCAGCTTACCACTGCTTCAACTGCAGCATAATCATAAAACTGACAAACAACTTCAATGGTAATCGAAGGGCTTTTCTTTAGGAGTCTCATGTCACTTGGACCTCTAGTTATTCCGAGTGGAGCCAGAGATTTCTTCGGAGATGTTATATGCTGGAAGTTGTTGCTGAATACAGCAGAACACTGAAGCTCTCCAATCTCCCGATCAGAAAGGGATGTAAAGTAGTAGGAAGCTTCAGAGTAGCCCTGATAGCCATCAAATATTACATCGTCATCTTCAAAGAGAGTTTCAGAGTTGACAGTCCATGCAATTGCTATGGGAGCCTCAGGTCCGTTTACCTCACACTGTGCCCGGAAACCGTGGTCCATAACAGCAAATTCATTTGTTACGGAGACTGAGTAGAGGAAGGTTTCACCCACAAGGGATTCTAAATACTCATCACCTCCATCTTCACTATCAAATGTAGCAATGCAATGGTACTTTTCAGGAATTGTTGTGGTAAGTGTCGAGTGATATTCTAGTGGTGTTACTTGTTCACCATTCGAACTTTCTTGAACTATGCCCTCTGAGTTCTTCCATTTCAATTCTCGTAAACCAGGTCCATAGACTGAGCAATGTAACTCTGATGATTCAGAAAATATTGTATCAGTAGGATGGGTCAGGAACCTCCGTATCGTTACTCTGGCTTTCATGGAGCTTACTGTTGCCCCTGTCGATGTGGTTGCAAAACACTGAACAATGGCATCTTCTGTTGGGTCAGCCAGGATGAATCGGTGGTTTTCCTCTTCCCCTGTTTCTCTGATATCGCCATTTAAAATCCAGCTAATTTTAGCAGATTCATCTGAAAACTCACAAGAAAATGTTACAGGACTGCCAATGGTTGATAACTGTGATTCTGGGTGAACCAAAAATCTGTCATCATCTTCTGCCATCGTAACTTTAGCCTCAGTGCTTAAATTCAAATCATTAGACTTTACGCTGCATTGGTATACACCAATTTCACGTATGATTAACTTTGATTCAATAATCTTATTGAATCCTTGAGTCACTGCAGTTCCATGATCTGAGTAACTCTCCCCATCCTTATACCAGCTAATAAACGAGTCAGATTCTTCGAAGGGAAAAGCACAAGAAACTGTCACACTCTGACCGCTTTTAATCACAAAATCACTCAGTTCATGAATGAACCCGATGATTTTTACAGGAACAGAATCAGATTGTGATAAACCTACGCCCATGTATTTAACTTCACAGGAATAACTCCCTGAGTCGGTCAGTTGTGCGTTTTCTATAGTGAAGAGTTTGAGGCCTGTTTCACCCTCGAAAAGAGTTTTTGAACTGACCACAGTTTGGTGTTTCTTCCACCACATAATCATGGCGTAACCGGAAGGAGCTGTAGCTGTACAAGCTAAATTAACTGTAGCTGAAGTTTCAGAAATAACGTTGCTCGGTGTAACTGTTGGTTTTAAAAGCGTTATTTTACTTTTTGAACTTGCTAGTTCAGTGTCATCATTGAACGCAACACAGTACAACGTTGCTGAATCAGTCACTGATGTTTCACTGAATTCACAAATCTGTCGATCGTAATCAAACCCAACTTTCACTGTTTCCACAACAGAGCTATCTCGTACCAAATAACAGAAATCAAAAGTCGATCTAGCCTCGACAACACACATTAATGAGATGGGCGTCTCTCTGATGATGTATTGAGGCACATCAGTGAGTGTAATCCTGAAACATTCAGCTTTGTCTAAACACGGTACGTTAGCTTGCCGCTCACCATTTGCTAACATGAAGCCTGAATCACAGAGGACATCAACGTTTGCCCCAGCTGCAAGTAAAGTGTACTCTGGTGGGTAAACAGAGCCATATCGAGGTTTCCTTACCTCACAAACTTCTTGACAGGAGAGGGCTGAAGTTGATGCTGTTGAAAGAGTGGAGAATGCCCCAGGGCATTTCTTGCACTTGTTAGGTTCAGTGCTGTCTTGGTATGTACCGATTGGGCAAGCTTCGCATTCGTTGTCTTTGACATACCAACCATCACCACATATCGCACAGTAGCCGTTCTTGTTAACCGTGAATTCGGGGCACTCTATGATTTCGTTAGTGCTATCTGAGGTAATATCCCCGGGATTGAGGTGGAAACCTGTGTTACTCGTATCGAAACTTGAACGTTTGGTTTTAGTCTTTCGAGCTTCGATCAATTTCCCTTCACTGTCCAAACGATTGTTCTTTCTAAGCAGATCCATGGCATCAAATTTTGTGTTTTTGATGAAGTTCTCAAACTCATTGAACGTTTCGTGAAGGATTGCATCACTGACAGAAGTTGACTTGAGCGTGTAAATGAACTCGATTCCGGACTGTTTGGAGTTTTCTGCTGCGCGTGTAAAGCTGGCACTTTTCAGAGAATGGTAGTCTAAGCGGACGTTTCCAGACAGATTGCGGCTAGCCATTTCTAAAAAGTAGGGATAAGCCTCAATGATGTAAGGACCCATCAAATCTACCTCAGAATCAGGTAAATCGTACAGGATTTTGTGTGTCAGAGTACGGGAAAGAGGCTGCGTTACAGCCATACATCCCATGCCCTTATTAGGAATTACATTCCAACTTCCATCAACACATGTTAGAGTAACATTTCCTTGCATGGGAACAAATCCTTTGCTACAATTCAAGGAACATTTTGTGACAGTATCTTTCTCAATACATTCCCAGGAACCTCCTTCAGGGACAGATAGTTCAGGGCAGCTTTGGTAGATGGTAATGTTAGAAGATCTGAAGGAGGAATATGCGACATCTCCATTCCTGTTAGTATACCTCGCAGCACAGCTGTACGTCCATTTTCCTATATCAGATGTATCAATCGTCTTCGTTTCTGTTAAATGTGATCCTTGCGTCCGGACAGCGTATCCACTGCTCGCAAGTTCAATATCGTTCCTTCTCCATACAATAGCCGTGTCTTCGTGGTTATTGTCAACGGTACAATGAATTGAAAATGGAGAATCTTTCTCCACTTCTGAGTTTTCTGTCATGGAAACCACTCCCAAAACTCGCACATTCACTTTTTCAGACTCCACAATTCCTCCTGAACCAAGCTTGTCATTCTCTCCCCACTCGGCCCTACAATTGTAATCTCCCTCGTGGTATTTCGTGGGATTTTTTAGCGTTAGAACTGAAACATACTGATTATCATCGGAAGAAAAGAAAACATGAGAATCGCTGAAAACCTCCCCATCTTTGTACCACTGAACGGAAGGCAAGCTGTATTCACCGTTTACAATAACACAGTAAAGTGACACTGGAACTCCCATCAGTGCACGAATATCATCCACTGAACTGGTAACTGATAACACTTTGATCTCTGTCTGTGTTGAGGTGTATACGGTGTCATCGATTGCTGCAGAACAGGTCACCCTATACCCTCCATCTGGTGTCAATGGTGTCACCATAGTGAGGATTGACACCACTTCGTTTGCTGCAACATTGTCTGAGGTGCTGATTCCAGAGGAACGTTTGAGTGGGGCTCCGTTGATTTTCCAGTGAATTACCCCTGCACCTTGACTAGTAGTACACGTCAACTCAACAGTGTTCCCTGAAACAGTAACAACTGTAGGGGCAGGAGTAAGAGTTACATGGTTCAGTGGAGCTTCATCATGTGTTCCGATGTTGTATGTAGTAGCAAGAGGGTCAGGCAGCAACAATCCACCAGTGACTTTATAGCAGATTCCGAAAAGTAGGATAGGGACAAACATAGTAGCAATCAGGATTCATTCGCTTTTTCTTTCATAGCTAGAGGTAGTAGAGAAGACTGATATTACTTATCATAATTATCGAGCATATCGGCTACACAATCCGGAGAGTTTGTATACACCGTAAGTAAGTAATACACGAAACTTAGAAGCTCTTGAATTACAAAATGGCAAAATAATGAAGAGCTAAAAAAGAACCTAGAATAGAGGACTAATATCACTCATCATGGAAAAACTGTACAATCGATGTGTTCAAACATATTCCGTAATTCTCGAGAAAAAGTGAAGTAATGAGAGCCGTTTCAAGATGTAGGCCATTATGTTATTAACAAAAGAATTGATAAAAATAAAATTCTATAGACGATAGACACCAAAGAGAGCTCTGCATGACAATCTTAATACGTCATTTGACTTCAAATAATCAGACATGTATAGTTGGAAGTAGCTTTAAAAGTGTTTCTTTGTTTGTGTTCATGTGACTTATTGAGAGTTAATTATTAACTTTTTATTGCAATTTAAACTTTTAAAAGTGTCCCATGCCATGAGAACTGAAATCATTGATTGCACTTTGCAGTGCCATCAAGAGGCCAATTTCTCTATCGGCTATTAGAAATTTATTAGTTATGCACTTATCACAATGCTGAATGGAATTTAAAAAAGACAACGTCACGCCAGAAATATCTCACGTAGTTCTTGCCAACCTTGATCGACAGCACTTTTTCATGCACGAAAAGTTAAAACTTTTGAAATAAATTCTCAACCCCTGCCGCCCACACTGCCCTATAAGGGCCATGTGAAGGAATATAGACCCTCTAAGGCGGAGTTTCTCCTTAAGATTCTAAATACACCATCATAAACCCCGAACAGTTGTAAGCAATCCCCAGCTATAATTTTGATTCGTGAACATAATTCCTTGTGTTTGATATAGACTTTAGGGGCAGTCACAATCTGAATTTATTTATGATGGAGGGCGCATTGCAATTGTTTTTATATGTTAACAGCTACTGTGATGCGCGCGTGTAGAATCGAACGTCGAACATGCATTCAATCGAGCAATATCCAAAATTTTGGTCTTTATATTTGGCAGTCTGGCAGATAGGACGTCAAATTGTTTGAGGAAAACTTTTATGAACTAGGCATTTGATTTGCAATCAACGGAATTTTCATTTCTGAATTCCAACAAAATGCAATGTGAACGCACGTGCAAATTTTAAAACAAATTTTATGAAATGAACATTCACGCTATTTTATGCAAATTAGGTTCTACTAAGATGCCACCAAGTGGGTCCCAAATTACCATAACTTATCGGACATAATTATCACGGACATCACAGCACGCTGAGCACCGTGAAAATTGGATGGATACGCAAAATCAAAATTCAACTCGGAGCTGTTAGTCAACAGCTAGAAGGATTGACTTAAGACAAATTCAAAAATAAAAGAGACCCTTAGTTATGGAGTTAGTGAAGCTGAAATAGCGAACTTGCATGTGGTTATAATTCTGTGACTCCTTAACCAAGCAGAAAAGATCAAAAAGTGAAACGCTCTGAATATGATCAAAGACACGGCGTACATCTACTAACTTAAGTCCAATGGGGCTTACTGTTGCAGTAACAATATATAAGCAGAGCCGTTATGATTAAATGCTGGGCATTATTTATTATTCATGTCATTATCCACATCACATCACGACAATTTGCACAAAAGGGTTATATTTGCTTACTTTGGAAGCTTATCATCGTGGTGTCTCTACCTTATGAGACCTAGATAATAACGCTGCGCTTGGGCACTTTTCAAATAGATTCCGTGATAATTATGTCTGATAAGGTATGTTAACCCACATCCAACGGTTTTGGTCCTTTTTATGAATTAAGAAGCGAAGTGAAACACACGGATTAATGTTTATTTTCAGAACAAAATGTTTATTAATTGTCTTCAAGTTAAATCACAATGTCAAGGGCAATTAAAATTCATTTTGAATACCAGGGTATAATTCAACCTTATTTTCACTTTTCCTCAAATGATACATACCTCCGACTACAAAATAGATACATCGTTAATGGATAAGATTTAACTGGAAATCTATTTATACAAGTGATCTATATATAGATCGTACACGAGAAATAGACGGGTTGAGGTGACGTAGATGTCGTGAGTTCTGAGAACGCCTTTTGAAATTTCCACACGACCGCAATTTGTGCGTACGTGATACCAATTTAACATTATATATCCACGTTCGAATGTACATGGTGCCGCGAAACTCGGAAATTTCGAAAAGATTTTAATTTCACGAACTCGCGTCATCTCGTCCCAACTGCCTATCAATCGGGAACGACAAAACAATAACTGAAAACAGATGTAATATTGAATTTAGCCCAACACACGATTAATTTGCCCATGTGATTCAATTCTGCTGATGAATGGAATACTGGCAAACATCCAAGTTTTAACACCCTCTCGAGTTTAAATCACCACAACAGCTGCAGCAGCAACATCATGACAGACGAGCAACCGAGTACCTTGATCTGACTGAAATTCCAGCGAGTCTCCCCTGTAACATGCCCTAAGTGACGTCAATATTTGCGTACGCCTATCGCTTCTCTATTAGGATTAACCCTAAATCTTGTTCGCTTACCTTGGGCAAAACCCTCACAAAACCCAAGTCCCCAGTATTAAGAACCTCACCTCGCTTAGAAAGCGCCAGTCGCGCTGGAACATATTTTACGTCAAACTCAATCACCAATAATCATCTCGTGTTATCTGGGCCAATATGGGAGACTAGCCGATATTCCAGCGAACATATTACAACACATTCAAATCTCTTGGACACACACTCAATAGCGGATCATAAAAACGGGAAGCAATATAATCGTTTGATCGATTCGTAACACCTTCTGGTTTATGCCACTTTTTGCCACAAGACCCAGTTTAATACAGGGCTACACTAGGTTCTACAGGATCGTTCACATATAATACTGATGGTTATCATGAACAGGGAGGGGAATGGTTTCAAATGTTATTGAACGAAGAACGGCTATGGTAGAATAAGAAAGGGGAGGAGTTTAAAATTCATTCGTAATACGTGAGCGACCCCTGATTATGTTACTCTGCTTAAAATCATGATAAAACAGGCGTGACTGCACCGCAGTAACGAGCTAGACAGATTCAGATATTATACGGTTACTCTCGAAGACACGTTTTCCTCAGAAAAATAGTTAAACGTAGATACTTTCTAACATGTCAAGGAAATGGGGATTAAGCAAATTTTCAGTGAAAATCTACCACTGAGATTGTCATGATCTGCCATGGCAAAATAAAGTTTTTGATCAAGTTTCAAGTCGGACATATTAGATGGTATTAACGTTTCATATGAATTACGCACACTGATACAACCCAAGCATCAAAAACAAAAATCTTATATTATATACTCGTATTATAAGCGGCTATATAAATTAAAGGGGGGAGTTTACTTGAATTTAAAGAGACAAAATGCAGTGCATATCGCTGTTGCACCAACTGACAAACCCGGTTTTATTAGTGTTTTAAGCGTCCACTGTCAGTCTTATTAAGTGGAACCAGGAAATTCCGAGTGTTCGTTGTATGTAAGGTAAAATAGGGTGAATTGTGATAGTTTGAGACCACAAATAGATCAATCAAAATTGTAATGCCTGTACAGTAGATTTCACAGATTTGAATCCCAATGCGAGGATAAATATGCAGTGTAAATTGTGTTTGAGGTGGGCATCTTTATAGAAGTCGAACTGATCTATAAGCGGTCGTGTTTATAGTGAAAGTTTGGAGAGGCGAGTGATATTACCATATTTTGGCGATGGGTATTATTATTATTGTATTAACAGAACACAGCTGAAAGCAAAACGTTAAACAAACTTAACCGTTGCTATGGTGTTTAAGTGCTACACCCTCCTTGCTCCTTACAAACTGCTAACACGTGGCAATGATCTAGTGAAATGGCAGCAGATCTCGAGTGAAATGGCACCAGATCCCGAGTGAAATGGCACCAGCTCCGAAGTGAAATGGCACCAGACCCCAAGTGAAATGGCACCAGATCCCAAGTGAACTACAGTGATCGAGTGGCACCATGCCAGCCAGTGACACACTCCTGACACGATGCCAACTATTTAACGCTGCTACTTCTCAGGCGTGGTAGAGTGTCGCTCTCTGATGCCGCCGCTGGGTTCCGGCACGGCTCAGGACGAGTCGTCGAGAGAGTCGAGTGAGTTCGCCGACCCCAGCCGTCGAAGAGTCGTGTCTGATTCTGAGAGGTCCAAACTCGACGTTTCTGAGTAGGTATGAGTCTTCCTGACGTGTTGGAAGTCGCTGTAGTAGTCGTGGGGTGAGAGGAAGTCGAAGATAACGATGGTGTCGTCATGGGAGGAGGAAACGATTTGGAATTCGTCGAATTGAAGCCTGAATACGCGGCCTCTGTGTTCCTGCGGAAATAAGGAATGTTAGGTTTTAGAATTAAGCCTTTAGGGGATTATTTGAACACACTCATCAGAAGAGCGCTGAGCGGTCAAAAGAGTGGCTGAGATTAACATGTTCTTGAGTGAACATCGGTTCAATTTAGGGCGGGTAAGTCATGAGCCTCAGGGTGTAAACAATCAAAACATTGACGATCGGATTTCCAGTAATTTGAAGGAAATGCGCGCGCGGCGCGCTAATATGCACACTTGAGTAACAGTAGTATGATTTCACTGACATTTTACTAAATTTGGTGCGCGTTACACTGTTGTTAGCACTGTTATTACGCCGCGCAAATACTGCGCGCGTTTCTTGGAGTATTTTTAGCCTGCAGCTACACGGGAGCACGATATTTTATTTCTTATGTACATCCAAACATTAGCCGATAATCAACATTTATATACGTCGGACTTCTACAATTTCAACCCCAGATACAGAAGAGGGATTATCGTTTAATTGTTTCCCATACATAGCACAAAGCGGTAAGGCAAAGCGCGCAGCTAAGTCATCGGTTGGCTGAAGTTTTGGGCACGGCAGAAAAATACGGGCCGTGTGTGTGTTCCACTAGGGTGGTAATTGGAAAACAAGACTGTCACTCGGCAGCACCGACAACCGCACAGACATAAGGGAGATAGCTGCGTATGCTAATGGTTTTGAGGCTTAGTTATTGGACCGGTCACGTGCTTTGACCGAACCAATCGCGTTGCAGGGCGTCCGTACTGGATACTCTGGATCGCTAATAAGCGAGCGCGCACTTTTATATTTGGACACGTGACCCGTAATTCTCGCAGTCTGATTGGCTAATGCCAGTCACGGGGTTATTCCAATTATCGTGCGCAGCCAAAAAGCTGCAATAAATTCTAGACATCCAACTCTCAAATCGAGATATGAGTACAAGATATGTTTTAAAATTCTCAGACTTACCGATATGGTACGAATACAAAGGTCTTTGACTGGTGTCCGCGGGTCAAGTGCAGCTTGGAGGTCCCAAACTTTGATTTTACTGAGGGAAATTTAGTCGTTACAGAAGGTTTCAATCACAAAACATTTCTGAAAACGAAACCAAAAGGAATGAGATCATAGCTCCATTTAAAGGGAATGCAATAAAATTGAACGAATTATCCATGCCAAGTATATAGTCTAGACGGCTGTAGTTGAAGGGAAATTGAGAGTAAGAGCAAGAAAAAAGTGAGATTGACTTGATCATGAGAGTTTAGAATATTGAATTGGTGACGAAACAGTTAGAACATTTTGCCGTCGTATGCACCGCTGACTATTCTGTGGTTATCGAATCTGATACATCTGACGAGCTCCTCATGGCCATCCAACGTTCGAAGGATGGCACCCACTTCAATGTCCCATAACTTGGAGGCGAGTAGAATATTAAAACGAACCAAGTCAAAACTAGGGAAGGCTCTTTCTACAACTTACAGTTATTGGATTTTTTTGTGCTAAGGTTTTTGCCGAAAATGAACAAATGGCCAATGAAATTAGGATCATCATTCAGCAAAGAGCATGTTGTCTCATGGCTGCATTACAATGGCGATACAGCCCCTATGTATCATGATATTATTGTAATGGTAAACAGACGTGTCGTGTTATCAAGAGATGAAGGACATTAACTGCATTATACACCAACCTTGGCATGTATACACCGAGATACAAAGGCAAAACATGGTATATACATCCATAATGAGGGACTGGCAGGTGCGAGTGATAATTAAGAGTGTAAATTTGGTACGATATATAAACACTAACATTCACAATACAAGCCACGGTACACCTCAATACCAACAAACTGACGGAGATACAGAGAAACTGACAGACATACATCTCACTACAGACATAGACACAAAATACAGACACACTGACAGACAAACCTTTCGACACAGACATACACCTGACTACTACTAAAGTGTTACATATTTGCTGAGACCAGTAGCAGCGAATTGTAGGGCTCATATCAATCAAGTTTGAGTTTTAAAACCGCGGAATGCATGTTATTGGCTGTATCCCAATATAATACTCTGAGTGTATGCTTCAAGGATTGGACCATCCGGAAGTTTTGATTACAAATTATCAGATGTATAGTAAATTAGCATTCTTTCGTTGATCAGATGTATAACTATAGTAAACATTATCTAATCCAAGAAATGTTCTCAAAAATCTATACACAGAGATATGAACGGATCAAATCACAGCAATTCTTTACTGTAGTTTGTAGATTAAATACCAATGAGTAATGACTTTTCAGTGTATCAAGAATCATGTAGCTGTTGCTATTACTGACAGTCAAACGATATAGATGTAGAGTTTCCTCAAGAGAAAAAGGGCGGGTCAGAGTGATGTTTACAGGAGTAAAAAGATCTAAATTTAAAATATTTAATGAGTTTACACATCCGTAAATTGGGTTATTAATTTCATTAGAAATTAGATTTCTAATGTCAAAACACAGAAGTGAACTATATTTATATCGATGACACCCATCTCAAGGAATTTCAATTAATTATCTGAGCCCTTGGAAGGAAAACGCTGCAAGACTTTCCCACAACTTCAAGAAACCAGATGTGAAGAAATGTAAGAAATATGTTGTTGCACATCATATCTGTATTTAGATACTATGTGCTATCTTTAGTTGGTGATCACATCGCATACTAAATAGTCACGCTATTAGAGCATCATATGTGAGACGTAAGTAGGTGCTAAATTAAATTTCATTTGGGAGAAGGACAAAGGTTATTCAATGAAACTTTCAGCTTTGTAAATAACTTCTTCAATTTTTACATGAACTAAAGTCAGATACCTTGATGACCTCTTTTAATGAGAACTATTTTTGAATAAGAACTGTTTAACCCTGATGAGATATTGAGATAACCACAAATTCCTGGTAATCTACCGCCAAGTTATTATTGTACTGGAGACAGTGTATGACAATCACTCACAAAGACAAACACATAGACATCAGACATAAGAACAGACTGACGAACGGACAGACAGACACACACATTCCACAGAAACAAAGGAACAGGCTATGATAATCGCACACAAATACAAACACATAGACATCCGGATTACGGATAGACAAAGGCACAGACACACTGAGGCAGACAGACAGACTCATGAAAGCGAGAAACAGACGGACAGACAGACAGACAGACGGACAGTCAGACAGGCACACAGACAGACAGACGGACAGACAAACAGTCACTCACTTGATGGTACAGTCTGAAGAACCGGACACGACCAAGTTGCCATGGTACTGGAGGCAGGCTATGCCCCTAGTGTGTCCGGTCAGAGTCCGGATAAACTCACACGTTTCTGTGCCCCACACCTGACCAGAAATAGGTTAATTTCTGACGACGATAATTACAAGATTTTCGAAAGATTCCGATTACAATTCTCTCATATCAGTTATATCGTTTAATATTCAATCTCTCATGAGGTTAATTTGTTATTCAAAACCGTTCAAAACATAGGATCTATCATGAAATAGGACCATCGATAATTCACAATTTCGGAACAATTTACGACGGAATAATTTAGAAACTATACACTGTTGCATTGCACATAATCTCACCTTTATGGTCCTGTCGCCGGATGCTGAAACGATGTACTTTTCGTCGAAATCTACAACGTTTACAGCCGCTCTGTGCCCAACTAGAGCGTGTTTCATGACGATGTTCTGAGGGTTGCCGCTCATTGTCCACACTGCTATAGTCCGATCCTGGGGGAGAGGGTTTGTCAATAATAGTCAAATATTGTCAATAGTCAGTAGTAAATTACTGTCAACAGTCAGTAGTCAATTATTTTAATTTTTAGAAGTCAACACAGTCCGTCAGCCAACACAGCTAGTATATTGAATGATCCCGAAAGACTGAAACAAGAATCGAAAATCCCAGTCATTTTCAGCCTACGATTCCATTATAAATGTTACTATTTTAAGTCAGAATATATGAAAAGGAAACATCTTCAAATATTTCAGAGACAATTTTCAGCTAGAAGGCTCATTACTCGTGTCTGGAAATAAATGAATTCATTTAACATTGTTAACGCAGTTGAATTGTTATGAAAGGCTTCTGAAGCAAATGTTTCTCATGTATTGAGCAGGCTTTATTCAGGGCTCAGACAATAAGAGCTTAGAACTGAAACATACATGATTTGAATCCGGGTCGCTATCGTATGAAACGATCATAAAAACAGAGAATAGTCATTTCCTTCCAGTGCTGTCAGCTGAATTGAATAATAAAATTCAGCCCTATTAAATATCCTTAAAACATGACACTTAATTTTAAAATTTCCAATGGCAATGATTCCGGGCCGTTTAAAATAATTAATGAACCATTCCAAACCACGAAAATGTCGCTTGTCTCAATTGCTTAACTATGACAGGTATTTAAGCAATCTGTTCAAGCATATTTTGTAATTTTATTTGAATTTTAATATTTCATATAATAATGAAGAATTACATCAATCTTGTAATGCAATCCAAACCTGGATATATAATATTAGACTTGAACAAAATGTGATCGTTTTAAGTACCTAGTCAAAGAAATTAAAGAAATACGTTCAACACTCGAAGTTATATAGTCGCTCTCAAATTGACTATAAATGGAATAAATCTGTATTTATACAATTCTGTACGTTATAATAAAATCTGTACGTTATAATATAATACTGTGTGCCGTGAAATTAATGCGATGTAAATATACCTTTGGCCTGGGAGGATATGTAGTGATTGAATTGGGGTGCATGTTCATTAAACCCGGTTAATGAACTTAAAGAAATTCAGTAGTTTGATTTAATATCAAATTAAACTATCAAAGGCAAGTATATCCAAATAAATGCATTTAACTGGATATACTCGACGGCAGTTTACATTCGACTATAGTCTGTACATTAACTATAGTCTGCACTGGCTTAAATTTGTCAAATGGACCTTTGGGTAAGATTAAACGCCATCGATAATAACATATACCGCAGGTTCACAGGATTTCAAAACGTGACTTACCTTTGAGTAGTGAGCACGACACCAGGTTAATCTTGGTTAGTGTTGACAATTTTTATAAACCACGATTTGACATAGTTCGGTCACTTATCCAGGTGTCTCGACCTTTTGAAGTTTTGAGGCGCTGCATACTACGCCGCGCTTGAGTACTTTTTAAATGCGCGTTGCATCACTTTGTGCGCTGTCACGCGCAGCAAAAATACCAATGCGCGGCGTAATACGCCGCGCCTCAAAAGGTTCGAGATCCGTGGGTCACGTATACTCGACGGTGACTAACCTTTGAGCAGGAGACCATGATGCCATCCTGGAAGCGGAGATGTAACACAGCATCGCAGTGGTGTATCAACATGTGGATAGGTTCACCGGTCTTAACGTCCCATATCCTGAAAAAGACGGTGTTCAAACACAAGGAAATGTTTGGATCAAGTATAATTTGTTTTGGTAACGTTGGCATCTGATGAAGTGTGAATCGCGACAGGGTGGACTCAGAAATGTGTTCAATAAATTTGTACCAATCTTTTTTTTTCTACAAAAATACCCATGAAAACACTCTCTGCTTTGCAAGATATAATTCTCTCTTGATCAATCACATCCCAGATATTTGATGATATCAGTACACATATAGAATGCTGCTGTTTTTCATCTCACTTGAAGCTGCTAATTATTGGCTAATTTGTTGTGCTTTGAGCTTGCTTATATCATTACAATTACGCTAAAATGAAAATTGAAAATCTAACCCTTTTGATCTGTATTTAAAAGGAACTTTTTGCGATGGAACTTTTTTTGGGAAAGGGAGAAAAAGTTTCTAAAAAAAAATTTGAAAAAAAAGGTGGGGAAAAGGTTCAGTTTTATTTCTTGACATAGTCTTTTAAAAAAACGTATTTTGAGCCATTGAATATCTTTTAATTTAATGTTTAAAATTTTTTCGGTCTAATTTTTTTAAGTGCTCGAAAAAAATTATTAAAAATGGATAGAACAAAAATGCAATCAAAACGATGTTTATGAAATACTACTTGATTCATGTCGTATTCTTGGTTTATTTGAAACAATGAAATAAAAACTTAAACCTCTTTTTGAATACATTTTTTGCATATTTTTCATGGGTCGTTCAACACATTTTCTGATAACTTCCTAACACTATTTGATAATAACAGGATGGATTTCATGAGACACAATAAACCATATGCTACCAGCAGTAAAGATTGGAAGTGAAATCAAATCTCACTTTAGGTCAACAATATGCCTACCAGCGGAAAACGTAGTGTTATAGAAGAATTTTAATTTATTTTCCTTCCTGGCTATCACACAAGGACCAAGGTTTGTTAAGTTACGTCATTTTCTGGATCTAAGTAATCGCGTGGACAAACACTATAAAAAGTACACACACTATAATAAATGCGCACCTTTAATTATGACAAGTGCGCACCAATACGTGCGCACGCCATTTATTTCGGTTTATTCAGGAATAAAAGTACATCCATTGCTATGTAAGTATGTAGATCCACTACATCCAGACATCGGTAAAATGGCAGTCAAAATAAGACATACCTTAGTGGTAGAAATTATGGTGCGTACTAATTATGATAATTTCCGCAAAATGATCATAATTAGTACGCATCATAAATTCTACACATCATAATTTCTACAGATCATAATTTATACTTTCTCAAAATTCAGCCCTTATTTAGACTTTTAAAAAACATGTTGAAACAACCAGGATGACACAGTTGCCCAAAAATTATGATTGGCTCCAAGGCCCTTTTCACATCTTTGTAATACAACTTCAATCAGCAAAAATTTTCAAAATCAAGAAGGTTGGGGTGCTAACATCGGTCGAAAAACAATATGTGAATGTGCAGGCATGATATTCACATAACATTAACTTCCCAGTTACTATGATGTTGGAATTTAGCACAATTAGGGATGTAAATCATGCTTAAAGTGATTTTGTCGGAAAATGACTGGCATCAAGGCTTATTCTATGATTTTTGATCAAATTTCGGAGGATTCTGGACAATTTTGCTTCAAAGGGCCGGGTAAAATAGTCAAAAAATGATGAAATTTCATTCCACTGGTTGTTCGCCAAAAAGGTTTTTTTATCCCAAAATTTTTTCATCATAATTAGTACCGATCATAATTTCATTCGTCATAATTAGTACACATCATAATTTCTACCACTAAGGTACACTCGATAAAGATAATTTTATGCGTACAGGATTACTGCTATCAGCTTTGTACGCTGTTTTGTAGATTAAAGTCTCAATAGAAAGTTCAATAGATGGCTCATGGCGCACAACAGATAAAATTCAGGAAGTTTTTAATTCACTGCATATGATGTTATTTCACCATTATTTCACCACTTTAACACTTAAAGGCAAGATAATGACGTTCTTCACATAAGTGAAAAGCCCAAATTTTGTCAAGATAATTTATCTGCTGGGCCAAGAAATCATCAGATCGAATTACGTTGGGTAATGTTTACATAAAATCTATGGATTTATCTCATATATTCATGACTTGGTAAATACGCTCGCCATCTGTGATCTGACTTCCTTGTAAATCTTAATCCCATTTTATTCTGAGTCCGCTACGTTATTAGCATAACAGACTCAAAGGTAAGCTTAAGCACATAAAATCAGCGATATTTGTCACGCTACTATTTCGGGTCAAAGCCGTTTAAAGTAGTCGGCTGATTACGTTACAAGACCTAATTTTAGAACAAGATCTTTGCTAATGTTACAATAGGTGGGTGTGTTCACCGTGAGCAGCATATATTTTACTATTTTAGGTGCAAAGAATCCCCGTATATATTCACCTTCCTGACTAGAGAGGACAGTGAGATGTCATTAACTCACCATTGTAACTCATGATAATGGCGTCATCCACTTACAGCTCGGTCCCAAGCTATATCCATATTGTGTGGTTATATAAATAGAGCTACCTGCTAGCGCCACACCTTGTCTAATGGAACACAGTCTAGAAAAGTATATGAATAGTCAGGTTGTGGTTACATGGTGGTGGTCAGTAAAGTAGAGTGGTTTAGATCGTGGACAAATTAGAAAGACGTATGATTAATACATCCACAGCTTTGAGTAATCATAGTCACGGTCATTTCTGCCACATTTTAGCCATATTAGTAGATTCGTGGATAAAAAGGAAGGACTCAATAAACTCCTAGAAGTTGTTCGTAACGGTCTAAGCCAAATCCAATTTTACAGCGGTCAACAAATCCCATATTTTCACTTTCATGACTTTCAATAAACCTGAATACATGTCAAAACATGTGGCTAGTAAACTAAAATAAATGTCACTGGATAATTCAGGCAATCCATTATTCCATACCGATACCAGTGTACAATTTACCTGGCGTTATATAAATTAAATACCTACTAATGAATTACATAATTCCAGTGTTTAAAACGTCAACACCCGGTATTAAACAGGTTCATGATTACGTTCGGCGACAACCCGGTGACAAGTTATAATCAGTACTCATTCCAGCAGGTGACAAACCGGTGACAGTTCCATATAATCAGTGCCACAGACGGGCTGGTGACTGAAGCACCAAAATAGGTGTAAATGCATGACAGTCCAAAATTAAGTTAATCAAATATGTCGAGTTTCTTGAAAATACATTATTGATACTTTCAACACGGTATAATTAATCGTTCTTTATTGACTCCATAATTTGACTCCAAATTCACGGGGGGCCTTGGAAGCTTAGTTCACAATCCAGCCTGTCAAATTTTAAATGCTACTAACCCAGATTCAAATTAAAAATTAAATGAATTTCGTGAACGTCATTTTGATGGAATGGGGAGAGGGCTCCCCGGTTTGATCGTTTAATAATATATTAAATTATATTCGCCAACTATTTGACATTCCATAGCTCAAGTGGGAGACTGTAAAGAGCAAATGCTAACGGCTCACGTGTTGGCTTAATAACAAAATTGACTTCTATTTCCAAGAAGCATACTATAGTATTTGATTCATTAGATATAAAATTCGATTTAATTAATAGTGTAATGCGTATTGCAGAACACATTACGCACACCGGTTTCAGTAGTTATACGCTAACGCAGATCGCGCCAAATCCATATTATTTAAAACTCAGTTAACTTAGAACTAACTTAAACAAATCTAACTTAGAGAACGGTGATAACTATAACAACCGTAAAACCATACTAAAACACCTCGTTTAAACATGAAATTGACAGTAAACCATAAAGCTGAAACCTGTCACCACATACAACACACGTCCCACCCAAAGACATAGACATTTCAACGCAAAACACACCATTTAACAACATAATAATGATGTCATGTCTTACATGCCTATTAACGCACAGTTTTGACAGGTTTTAGAAATCTACGAACTATAAGATACAAAGTACCACTTTGCAAAAGAGGAAGTTTGTTAGCCTGTTAAAATACACCTCATCTTTCCACTAGTTGGTAAGGCAAACATTCATTATAGGCTGCATGTAGTGTACTTTGATATACATTAAACAATGCATTATTCATTAACACTGACAGTATACCAGGTACTGAAGAGTAAAATTTGAAGGGCTAAAATTTCTGCAGAAATACTGCGGACAAACGCCAATTTGATATGCCAAAATAAACGGCGAAAAGACGGTGGATGTGGGATAACGGCGTACCTTATCGGACCTAATTTCACGGACCTAAAACTTTGCGGAAAAATACGATAATAAGGTAAAATTAGGGTAGCATATTTTTATTCAATGCCTGGCAGTCCCACTTTTAGTGGGGAATATCTGCTTCATTTTGTTGAATTTGTGTACATAGTATGGTACAGCAATGGGTTGCCAATTACCATGTAATGCTGGTTTCTCCTGTCAAACGGTACATGACGACTGATGCCAATAATAACATCACTTAGTCCATGATCACATTACGAATTAACACTTCAACAGTGCCAAGAATCATCAGGGTGATGTAATTGCGTGGGAAGTACAACTGTTATTATATTATTAACTGTGTACATCATCAGCTGTAAAATATTATGGTGATCACATTATACAACTCTCCAAGTCTGTGTATATACATAAAGTCTGTGTATACATGAATAGAATAAGAACTGCCTTGTACACGTATAATTGGTACATCCGTGTATATTCTACATCGTTTGCATACACGCACATAATATCACTACTTCCTATGAGTCTATGCTATGGCCTGTTGTCAAGACAGCAGTAAATTATGCAAGGCGTTGCCATGGCAACATGAAGTAAGCCGATCTGATGATCCAATGCACTGGAATTCCTACTGCAAGTTCCGACGGTCAATAAGGAATAAGGAACATATATTACGTCAGCAGTTTACTGTCCTAAGTATGAAGATGATGTCACTATCCGGATTGCGAGTGTGTTGAATGAAAGTGACGTCAAAAAGCAAGGATGATGTCATGAGTCATGAGTCGTGATGATCGAATAGTACTGCAAGCGCTAATATATAGAGAACATTGATGATATATCAGGATATCTAGCTTCTACAAGAGGTTACAAAACATGTCATATCCTCTAAGGTTAAAACATCACTGATATCATACTAGATGTGTCATATGGGGTTGAATAATGAAAAGTGCAGTATAATGATGTCATTATAAAGCAGTTCTATAAGCCAAGGAACTATTGCTTATGATGCAGTGCTAAACACGAATTCATCAGGGGTCCTGAACCTTGGTCTTTGACACCTGAGCGGTAAGGCAAACTTCAAAACTATACCGACTTTGTAAAATCGAGGCATTTATGTAAATTCGAATTTAATATTGCTGGTAAGTAACTGGCAGAGGCAGAGAGGGTAGGTAGAGGTCCACCACCTGCACCCGTTTAGGAACATATTAGGCCCCAATTAGTTTACCCGTAGGGTCCTGAAATCATAGTCAAGACATTGTCCAATCAACACACGAGTTTACGGTCAACTCACACGCTGATTGGCCAATGTCTAATGGGTTTGTGAGTGAGCTAATATACACCACCCCTAGTATTAATATGGTTCACAAATCACACTGGTCACTGATGATCAGACTTTAGAGTCAACCAAATACCTTTCTGTTGCTAGTTTGACTGTCAGCTATAATAGCTCTATAACCAATTCAGCAGAAGTCAGGGGTACTGATCATTATAAAACCAGAAATGTTTAAATATGTGAAATATGACAAATCTTTCCTGCCACCTGTTAGTCTACAAACCATCTAACTTCCCCCAGTAGTTTAGGGAACCACCCAGTTAAATACCCTTTTAATACACACATCTTGGGGGAGGTTGTCAAGCTAAAAGATGACATAATTTCAGAGTGCTTCGATGGGTTGGGTTTGATTCCCAGAGTTTTGACAAGCTAGCAGACAACTGAATTCTGAGTAATGTGATGGGTTCGGTCTGGGAATTTTTTGACAGGCTAGCAGACGGGAGACTTCCGGGTGCGTTTATTGAGGGAAGACGTAATTGGGCATATATCAGAAACCTACATCAAGATTTATTTTGAAATATCAGCGAAATGTTGTATTTATCATTCATAAAATATGACGGGTATTTTCAGCTCTGGGAAACTAGAATATAGGGACTCAAAGTCTGGACTAGATCAACTGTAATGGTTCCAAGTGACTTCATACTAGAAATTTATGATATTTTTAAAACTATTTCTCGGTATTTGACATGTTTAATGAAATATACAACTTTTTATGGAAAAGACTAAAAGAGTCCAATTAACATTACGTAATGTGGCAATATTTAACATTCACACACTTTTATATTTTCATGTATCACAAACATCTACAACCTTTACGGGGTTACATTATTCTTTTCGTCTATCCACCAGAAACTTCCTCGTGGTGAATGATATGAAACACCCACTATTACCTAACAAATTTACAATTGATCAAAAAATTGAAATACTTTTTTACCAGAAAAACATCGATTCATAAATTTGTTCAGACAAATGTGTCTCTATAGATGAACTTTTCTTCCAATAGCATGCTAGTACATTAGCAGTGTGACATCACATTTAGTGACGTCATTGTAGCTACACACCACCTTCTTTATCACATGCACATACAAACACAGAACACCTACAGACATACAAACATATGCATTATACAAACATACAGACATACAAACAGACATCTCTTAGCTGGCACTCTGTGAAAACTTGGCACTGTTTACGTGTTATGACTTTAGGTTCACACATGTTCAACATTTTACAACAAAGCTATGTACACTATCCTGGACAGTGAATAATATATACAAATTTAATTTCTAGACGCGCAATCCAGACGGATTTAATCTGAATTTGTGAGAATATATAATTTAAGATCATGGAATTGGTAGAACATGATGTTGAGTTTTAAACGCGTGCGTCACTCAGATTACGGGCGTTTAACCGCCCTTCGCTTCCCTTTAACAATTTGGAAGTGGTATTTAAGATGGATTTATATATTTCAAATCGTAGCTCCAGACATATGGGCGATATCGCGTCACTGATTCAACATATAACTCCATGATAATATAAAAACCTCTCGATCCATTTTAACTTTAACTTCTGCCACACTGAGCTATGATGTACGTAGTTCAATGCATAATCATAATAGGGTGAGAACGGTATTTTTAGCGAGAGAGTTACATGGTATCAATTTAAGGGGAAGGTAGCGTTCGAGGGGGAACTAAACGATTATATATGATAGAATAAGTGGAAGTGGAACACAAGGAAATGTTCATTTTACAGTCTCACAATCATCATATGACAGTCTCGTAAATCATCTGAAATCAGTGAGAGTATTGAACTGACAACGCTCTTATCATTCGCATCAAGATTTTTGTGGGGATCAATGATAGATAATATGATAATTCTAGTAAGTAGTAACTATAAAAATTATACATTTGATGAGTGGTACTGTACACATCTTAATGTATATTCAAATGTAGAAAATGTGTATTCAAATGTATGGAAATGTACATATCTCGTTTGTACCTGATGCTGGCGTCGCTTGATCCGGTGATTATGATATTTTCATCGTACTGCATGCACAACACTGATCCCGTGTGTCCCATGAGTGTCATTGTGTTCTTCAGCGAATTCAAATCCCACACCTAGGGAAGAGAATAGCGACCTCAAAATCAAGGTTTAGAATGATCTTATGAAAGATGCACTTCAAGAGGCTTTGATAAACGACTGGAATTACTCAAGATCAAGAGGCCAGAACCCATATGCTCCGGTTATTATGATCTTGTGACTACACGGCCCTTTAGTTGTCAAAAGGGTCCCTTTAAAAATTTCAGGGGGCCTAGGACCCTACTAGCTCAAAAACCTGTGTAATGGCATGGTCATGTTTCTCTGGCAATTGATGGTGTTACCTTGATGGTGTTGTCCCTGAGTCCGCTGACTATCTTCTCATCATCATACTGCAGGCAGTACACTCCCTTGCTGTCATGACTCGCACAGTCAATCTTACGCAGGTTCAACTTCCCTTCCCGCCACATGTCGTTTGACATCTGAAATGGTATTTCTGTCATTGGGAGTGTTATTTGGACAGTAAAATATGAACGCAAAGAATAATGCTGACAACAATTCTAAAGACTAAAACCTAAGATCTATGGATTGGGCAAGTATTACAAATTTCTCAATTCTGTTCCACGGTCCATCTGGCTGCGGCCCATTGCCCTGAAAAGAAGCCGAGGCCGAGGCCAATAGGCCATACTACTCATGTGATGTGTATCATGTACCTATGTGTAAGTATGTACAAATGTAGCTCTCGTGACGGGTGATATTACTGTGTGTACAACAGACTCAGCACAAGGGTGTGTATTACACTAGATCAGAGCAGGTACACTCCTACTTTTACAAGGTGCGTACCAGAGCGGATACACTCCTACTTCGGTGTTTTCTTGTGGGTACTAGTCCAAGGATTGTTCTGAATTTGTAATTATTTTGGTAGACTCAATATTTGAAATTCATAAACTAATACTCTAATAGAGCTTTATTGATGATGCGGCGATCCATAGATCATGTTCATAATCTGAACAGATGGTGTTCATTGGTATACTCGGCCGTGGGTTAGACTCAATCTTGCGTATGAAGGCCTAATCCACCATCCAATTATATGATCACTTATATCCAACACATCACTAACCTAGGCTCAATATATGCGTAATGAATTCACTGGGGTGTGATGATATGCGTACAGGGGAGACTGTGTGATCACTAGCGTATAGTGTGGAATGTTATTATTATTAGCCCTGGTTTATTAGCCCCGGTTTAATCCTGTTTACCAAGGGAGTGAGTGTATTACACCGTGTTCATTATCATTACACGCATTATGTACTGTCATATGTTGAGGCTCTGGACTGTTAGGATGGAATGAACTTTTATAACCTTGTCTATGAAAGTGGTGCAAAAGAAACAAGTTTCACGGATGATCAGCGATAATTTCACATGGTCTACGGATCAGTCACAGATGCTTCATCTGATGTTTTACAGATACTTCATGGTTCTTTAGTAACCGATACTTCCTTGAAATGAAACGGTAGCAGTTCACATTCTCAGTTCTCAAGGTCTGTGAAACACGTGGTGGACGTATAATTTGAAACTTCCCTCTCATTAAACAGTGAACCCATACAAAATAACAATACCAACAGTTCACATTAATTATTATACGGGGGGGGATGAAGCCCAAAAAAAACCAAAAAAAACCAAAAAAAACCAAAAAAAACCTAGCCCAAGAATCGGAAAAGTAGGGTAGGCCTTGGTTTTTTTGGGTTTTTTTTTGGTTTTTTTTGGATTTTTTTGGTTTTTTTGGGTTTTTTGGTTTTTTTTGGGTTTTTTAAGGTTTTTTTCAAAAATTTTGACTTTTTCATGCCAATATGGATTGTTGATGCTATTAATGTGTTGTTATTGATATTGCTATGGTTTGGAACAATATTCGGCAGTTTTTAGAGATGTTTTGGGTGATTTATGGTGTTTTATATGACAAAATCAGTACGTCAAGGCCTTTTTTGGTGAACTATCAGTGAACCACTGCTCCAGAGTTGCCGAGGGTCAGCCAGCATGGATCAGCAGGGGGTTCATAAGGGGTCAGACTTGAATCACCAGGCCAGGAGGCCACTCAGTGCTGAAATAAGGTCATAGGGGCCTGCAAACTGCCAGGTGCTAGTGAACCAGGTGGTTTCTCAGGGCTCACTGGTTCGCTCCGGCTGATAAAGTTCGGACTTAGTGTCGTCTGAGATTAACAGGGTGTTTTGCACTGGAAGAGTCACCATGTTAAAGGATAGCCAAGGGTCGCCAGGGAATAAGTCACCTATGATTGCCCAATATCAGGTAAATGTCAGCAGGATCCAGGAGCTAGTAATGGGTCCCCATGCTACCATGGGATCAGGAAAAGGCTTGAGGCAGGAAGAAAGTCGGGTGAGAGCAATAAAGATATCTCATTCAGCCAAGGTTCAGTACTGAAGTCAGCCAATGGTCATAAAGGGACCACTATTGCAGTCAGAATTGCGAGAAAGGTCACTCAGGGTTTTTACTTCTTGCTAACTTGCTAGGTCAGTAAATTATCAAATAGGTATCAGAAAAGGGTCAGTCAAATTTCCTTTGGGGTAGGTAAGGAGGTAAGGGTTTACCAGGGATCAACCAAGTGCAGTTTCACCCTTGACTCTCACCTACCTTCCAAAGCACAAGAAATATTTCCTGTGTGCTGGCGGTATATATGCAACTTATGTCCATGGAAGAGTGGGAGAAAACCATATGTCTTGCCTGGCTAAATGCGGTGGATGTCCTAGCTGCATGGCTCATTAAACAGAACTGAAACCGCAGGGCTCCATACAGGGGTTAGCCCCACCTTCTGGTAATAAAGTAATAATGTTGCAAATGTATATGCGCTCTAGCTGTAATATGCTGAAAAGGGTCAGAAAGGGTCTGTAAAAGTATACCCAGGGTTAGGGGCACTCAGTCAGCTAGTCAGTTGGAGATAAGGATAAGATTGGCCTTGGTTCAGCAGGAGAATGCAAACAAGGTCCAGGACTCATTAGAGGATAAAGCTGAGAATCAGCCTAACTTACTAGGCAGCCAAGTAAGTACATAAAATAAATTGAGACAGGAAGCTCACTTAGGCTCAAGCATCACCTCACAAGACGAAATATGTTACATATGAAATTGCAGGATCAATAATCCAACTTTTAAAATTTAATCGGGAGAGGGAAAAATAAGAAAATAAGATTCCCCTGATATATGTCGGAAACCCCCTGGGGCCCCGATGAACCCTTGTCTCCCGGGAGCCCCTAAACAAATTTGTTTCTTTTTAAAAGACCCCCGGTTGTTTGGGTTTGACCCCTTTTCCGTGTGACCCCTGGCTGAAATTTTTGCTCAGTGAATGATTTCCTGGATTC
>WFMF01000682.1:6259-39673 GCA_011033025.1 Beroe forskalii | reverse complement strand
GAATAGAGATGGTTGTTACAAGATCAGGAACTACATGTGCTCAGAGTTCATCAAGTGATGAGTCAGCTAAGAAGAGAAAGTCTAATCCAGATGTGGTATGTTAAGAAATTGATCTTTATTTTTTTTCAATATTGGAACATGAGCAATTTTCTTCAACAACTTGAATTGCAATTATGATACACCTCAAAAAATGATATTTTTGTTTTATTATTCCCTAGACTGAAAATTTTCTATTTGGTAGTTAGTTTGCCTATTTTGTTTTCTATTTGGTAGTCCTGAATAATTTATTCTATTCTCTCAATTGCAGCCAGAAATGGTGGACACCTTCAGAGGATGGGAATCAGACAAACAGACCAACTTTGTGAAAGGGCTGCTGGGTGAAATGTGCCATGAGCAGCATTGGCAGATAGATGCAGCACTTCGTCCATACTTAATGAGGGATTTCATTAGTGCCCTTCCAGAGTATGTGTCAGAGCAGATTTTATCCTACCTGGATGCCAAATCACTGTGTAGTGCAGATATGGTGTCAAAACGATGGAGAGAAATCATAAGTAATGGTAGGTGATTATTTATTGCTTCTGGCTTAGACTTAGGCATAATTGTTTCTGAAATATACTCTCAGCTACTCATTTTCATTGGTTTTATTCTAGCTATGATTTTATGAAGTTCTGAAGGTATTAATTCAATTTCTTGATGAATTATAGGCACAAATAATATCAAGTTTAACTCATGAGATTAGTAAAAGTACATGAGATCTGTCTGTTCATGACATGCTACACTATGGTTTCATTACATGAAACACTCTTTATATTGGAGTTTCACTCACCTGTGTACACACTAGTATGCAGATGAATTAAATCTGTCCAGTGTAAATTGTATATGGCATGGATGTTACTACATGCTGGAAAAGAAAGGTTCACACTCAGACAACTTAATTAATAAGGGAGAGCTGATCAATACAGTCCAATACACATATGTTATGTTGGAGCATTGTAACTCATCAGGGCACTCTATATTATTTAACAGTAATTAAAGCATTGCCATGTTGAGTGATCACTTTACATTGGATGACTTGTTGCATGCCCGCTAATCTTTCCTATCAAATTTATATAACTCTGTATAAATTTTAGTACTGAAATACATCTCTGGAGAAAATTGTTTTGTACTTGGCTGTTCTATCAATACAATATCACATGTCTATTTCAATATAGCTACATACAGTTGGCTGGAAACAGTCCCTTGTTGTCATGTTATATTTTCTTTATAATGTCCAACACACTGGATTTTGGTTAAGTAAAGTCTTTACACGTCTTACCATTGATATGAAATTGAGCATTACAGGCACACTTGGTGTTCATCACATTGAATAATGGCTACTAAGTGATATAAATTCATATAGTGTAGTGTAACTTGTTATTAGCACCACAAACTTCATTCTGCAAGCCAACTATAACTGTTGAGTAAAAACTGCAAGTCTGACTTAGATCAGCAGTGGTTAAATCAATGATCATGAACATTGAACAGATATAATATCAGTGATAATATATGAATGGATATTGACATGCAATAATTGATATTATGTATACATACTAAGTACATTAAACTTTCTACTGCCAATGGTAAACTGTGAACAGACACACAAATGCTATTCATGAATTTTCTCCAGACTTGTTGTATGTTGTGAATAGCTTGAAAGTTAAAACGCACATGCTGTGTCGGTATATATATACATACAAATCACATGATGCACTGATGCACTCTCTCGGATGAAACCGACTACACTTGTAGAAGAGTGTGGAGGAGTTACAGTGCAAACTGAGCTCCTGTGCTGCGCTCACCAGAGGAAGACTGACATGCCCTGAGCAGTATCGGTCAGTCAAATCTGACGATTTTTTTGTATTCGCACACAAAAATCCAGGTGGTTTTGTGTTTTATAATCACAAATCCAACACAATGGTCAATGGCATTCAGAAACGCCAGTTTTTTGTGTGTGACTAAAGAGCATTCAATTGTACATTGATTGAGATTTTCTTAATTATCATTCTTACCTCTCTCATAGATAAACAAACTTTTTATCCCAGGACATTTATGGAGAAAGCTCTTGATCAGAAACGCCAACACGTTGGACATCTGGCAGCGCCTCGGCAAACGGAGAGGATGGTAAGTGTCAAATATTTATTTATATCTCACTGCATAAGAATTAAGAAGCTCATTGTAACGCTAGACCCCTGACCCATGAGCGTGTCCTGCAATATGGCAGCCCTCGCTTACTTTGAAATATCTATACGAATAGTGCTCCTTCGCGTTCCCTCTCGATAGTCGATATATCTCCTTCCCATTAATTATTGATACCAAACTTGACTCTAAATCGTATTTCTTCCTCTTTCTGCCTTATTTTATCCAGAATTTCCCCGGATATATCTTCTCAGTGTCTCATCACGCACGGAATTTTATATCACGTTTTTCTACTCTATCTCGAGAAAACCGGTTTAGTGAGATTGACGTCATTTTCTGGATTTTAAGTGGACAGTTTCCCTCTCAATGGCGACGTGATACCGCATATTTTTCGTGCACCAAATTTATCTCAGGATGGAAGATATATTACTTTGTACTACTGCAAGTTCGTTGTAATTGTGTAATTGTTTCAACTCCAGGAATTATACATATAGAAAGAATATATGCTATGTATGTAGTTATTGTGGTTTCTACCCCTATCCAGGCTCCACCCACTTCTCTTTCGTTGCACGTGATATTACGTATCAAGCACGTGGTGTGACGTATCACGTTTGTGCGCGCAGGAACAGTTCCCACGTGACTTGCACGTGGATTTTGTTCTCCTATCTCATTCCCGGACGATGTATGGCTCCCTTTTGACTCTACGGATTCCCCAAACACACACATTGGGCGTGGTTTTTTGAACTCTCATTGCCTCACACAAGTCCAGATTGTTTTATGTGTTTATGTATTTATAATATATCTATATGTGTATGTCGTCATAAATCCAGAGTTGTAAACCAAGGTAATAACGAAACTCTTAGACGCCTACATTTGACACTGGAGAAAGTCGGGATGTTCTATAGTTTATATATTTCTAGCAGCTCTTAATAAGATAATAATATACGCTTAGAGCATGGCTGGGAATGCGCTAATATAGGATAATCAAACACCCTTAGGATACGTTTATATGAATTATCACACGAGCGAAGCGAGTGTGATAATTCGAATATTACTCGAGCCGAAGGCGAGTGCAATAATTCCAATTATCACTCGAGCCGAAGGCGAGTGTAATTGATATAAACGTATCCTCAGGTGTTTGATTAATCTATTATATAACGTGAGAAACGGGCGGAGATCTACACTGGTTTTCGAATAAAAAGCAAATTTAGAAGCTTTTAAATATAAAAAACCCTTTGAGCTAGAGAGTAGAGGCCTGAAATTGACTTAGGAAAATATCAAGATTGGCCAGGAATCTTAGATTAGATGGTGAAGAGTGACTATGTATATCTAAATTTGCCTTCAAAGTATGCATAAAACGTAAGTACGCCGTACGGAATCTTTATGAACTTTGCTCATATCTTTTGATTCAACTAGGTACTATAAAGTGATTGTCGATTGAAATGTGTAGCAACATCAAAACAAAATTGAAAGATCATTTCTGTGTAAGTGTGTAACGCCGTAACAGATGCACATTTATAGGCAAATTGTAGACTTGTAGTGAGGGTAAGTAGGTGCACGGCTCATATATCGACAACCGGGTATACAAAAACTCATGAAACCAAAACAAGATAACAAAATAAATGTATACACTGCTACACTGATGTATCCTAATGGAGTGAGAGCAATTGGTCTTATTGGCACGTGGGTGCGCGGCTCATATAATGACCAACAAGTATACGTAAACTCATGAAACCAAAACAAGATATTAACCCAATACGTATTATACACCTAATGGACGTAATGGAGTGAGAGCAAGTGGTCTTACTGGTACGTGGGTGCGCGGCTCATATAATGACCAACAAGTATACATAAACTCATGAAACCAAAACAAGATAACCTAATACGTATACACTGATGTATCGTAATGGAGTGAGAGCAAGTGGTCTTACTGGCACGTGGGTGCGCGGCTCATTTACTGACAAACAAGTATACATAAACTCATGAAACCAAAACAAGATAACATAATATGTATACACTGGTGTATTGATTTAGAGCAAGTGGTTTACTGCTTTACTGGCACGTGCGTGCGCGGCTCATATAATGACTAACGTGAACGGTGAGTGCATAAACAAGATAACGTAAGATGTATACACTGGTGTATCGTGATAGAGTGTCAGCATTGACTAAAGAGTCAGATTTAAATGATTTTAAATAGTCAATAAATACGAATCGAAAAATCCCGAAGTTTTAATTTTTGGAGTGTGATAATTTTTGGAAGAGTGTGTTAACTGTTCTTTGAGGGGTGTGATAACTGTACAGTTATCACACACCTGAAAAAATTATCACACCCCAAAATTTCGAAAATTTTAAAATCTTATGAAAATTATTAATTGACCCCTAAACTCCATTATTGAAGCCGTTATATAACAAAAATTATCAGAGCAAGAATTATATAACGATCGTTATATAATAACACTTAGTACACGAGGCGAAGACGAGTGCAATAATTTGTATTGTCGCACGAGCAGGCCGAGTGCGACACAATACAAATATTGCACGAGGCGAAGCCGAGTGCAATAATTATTAGCGTCATGACCATTTGCCATGCTCTTAGTGTATTAGCCAATGTGAGGAGTGCAATATTACTTATTATTGCACGCCTACAAGTACCCTCAAAATTGGCTAATAACACTTATGATGTGTCGGTAAAGAGTAAGAAGCGAACACGTATTGGCCAGTGTTTTAAAATGTGCTCTTATGGCCTTATGTTATGGTCGCCTTTTGGTATGGCCTGAGAAAGTGTTAGAATATGATTGGAATATAACACAAGATCAGTTGCTCACTTTGAACCATGATAAAGACATGACTTTTAATCTTTTTGTATTCCTGAGCAAGCTACGCAGTACACATGTATTTTTATGATCGCTGTATGTAATACAAGTGCAAACTCATTTACAGACGACAGAGATGTAGAAACTGCCCATGATAGGTTTCCTGTCACGAGAATGTAGAGTTTCAAGAACATGCGTCTACTTCAAAGCTTCATTTTGTTACAGTGGAACGATTCTTTCCCAATTATTCATCATTATATTAATATTATCGCTCCTGAGAATCTCCGTGTTCTCTCAGTACTTCCTCTTGAGAAATTAATGACTTCCACTTTCCAGTATCATATCATCATAATATATTGCCACTTCCAGTATTATCCACTTTCCGGTATCGCATCATAATATATTACCACTTCCAGTATGATAATATTACCATGTCACTCTGAATTTTTCCAGGATTCACCATATACACGAGATTCCCAGACTCCAGTATCGCTTCGTACTATTGCCACTTCCAATATCATAATATTGACATATCACACTAACCTTTTTCCGGGATCCACCATCTACACGGGATTACCAAACTCCAGTATCGCATAATGTTTTGCCACTTCCGATACCAATTAGTGGGAATATTGACTCTGAATTTTCCCAGGATCCACCATCTACACGGGAGAGCGGAATTCGGCTCGGATTACTACAAAGAACTCTTCCCTAAGATCGTCCAGGACCTCAAGGTATGTTCAATACATCTCTAATTTCCTGGGAAACTAGATGTTTCAAGTTGGGATGTCATCAAGTGAATACTTTAAATCATGACAATTACGTCATTCTTTGCTATCCATCCTTGATGCGTTGCATCCATGGAAAATACAATCATCAGCTGACCGTATAATACGGAGCTTGATTTAAAGTTCAATCTATAATATGGTGAAAGTTAGCTTCGTCTGGATTGCGCGCAGCATATAATCATAAGAACCATTGCATACCAATAAAGAGGAATTCAAGGCTCGATGTATCGTTCTATAAGTCCACAATGTTTTGATCTCACTCCGGTGCAATTAAACTATATTTCTTCATTTATACGAGGCTTGACAAGCTGCTGGTTTACATCAACTAAACAAATAATTATAGCTTCATACCACATTATAACTTTGAATTTGCGAGTTTCAGTTGTCTTAGTGCATCTAGAAAAATGTTACCATGGCAACATGCCATATAGCGGTACTGTTTGAAAAAACGCTAAGCTGTTGCGTACTGCACTTTACATTGCTGTGGGGTCAAGGATGCCCCTGGACTCATTTTAGGGCTGCTCTCCCAGACCCATGCTGAAGCCGGTAGCCGCCTACCCATTCCCAAAAACCTGCTTACGCCCCTGAAACGGGGAGGATTTAGCCGTCTCATAGTGACATTTATTTCAAAGAATGAAGTTCTCTAGTAAAGAAGGCTGAGTTATGTGAACAGGCTACACCGGATGTACAGTAGGCTTCTAAATTTGAGTTTTTAGTTCAAAGCCTATATTCTAATGCTTTTTCCAGCTCAAAGAGGGCGTGGCCACTGCAAACGTGAAATTTCGATTATGATCAAAAATTAAGTTGTACACTGTCCATTGAACACTTTACTTTTGATGTTTGGATGTTTGACTGAGTGTCTGACTGTGAGCGGTAGGCACCAGGTTGTATCATACATGTACGGTATATTAATATCATATAATATCATAATAATATTATGTGGATTAAACATTGAATAAACGTGGACAATGTTATATTATTAGAACAACAAAATATTTCCCGTGAATATATGTTTACGAAGGTACATAAATAATTGAAATGTTCCTATCTCATCCGAGCTGTAACAATGTGTATTTTCAAAGAGTATGTGAACGAAAGAATGGCGGTTTAGCGTCATCAACTCACCACTTTGAGCTATGAAAATGACATCGCTCTTAACTGTCTATATATTGTTTGTGCCCTCGTGTGTCCTATTGTTGAATAATACGTAGGCTATATTTCAAATTCTGATGATAGTGCGAAAGTTAGAGTACCCCTCTCTTATGGCTTCTCTCTTTCAATGTCCGTAACTTAAATTTCAAAGTATCAGCGAGGAAACGCGTTTGAGTGCATTTCATGGAAAGTTTAAGATTACAAAATACCTATTTTCTGGTTAATGCTCTTCTCCGTAATTTTGTTTTAGACCGAAAATCCTACATTTTATGGGTGATAATCTTAAAATGTACACTACGTTGTAATGTGTTGACTTCGTGTGTGAAAAAGAGGCGGTTATACTTCATCAACTCACTACATTGTGCTATGATAATGACGACATCTTAACCACTTATTTCTCTTGTACCCGTATAATAAAAAAAAAAAAAACCCCAAAATATCAACCCCTTTAAAATTTTTTCCCCAAAGGGCCCCAAAATACTAAAATCAAAAATATATTAATTATATGATCTTATGATGAATTCAGCCGCATGCATTTGAAACTTTAAAATATAAAGTTCTTGCTCCACTTCATGAAATTGACTTTGAGCAGCCTTAGTCTCTAAGTGTAAATGGCCGGTCGAGCTGTGGAGCATTATGAAATACTAAAATAGTTCATCTAAAGATCTAAGCTCTTGCATTGGCAAATCAATGTCCGTATTCGATGATCAGTCCCTTTGGCGTGGAAGATGCGTGCCTGAAGCAGCAGTAGAACTCCATGATTCTTGCTTCCTTGGGAGATCTTAGATATGTGAAGGAGTCACCACCTCCCCGGTGGGATCCTTTTCATAACAGATGTTATGCTGAATCACTTTATTTTGTATTCCGGTAAATCTGTGTAAAAGCCTAGTTTAGATCTGTGTGAAAGACTGCCTATTTTCAAGTAACAGAACTACAGATCAACTAAGCCTTTTACTGTTCATATCTTCATGTTCTGGTTGAGGCAGATGCTCTGGCTGAGGCAGATGGATTGCTGGTTACACGGCTACTATCAGTACTTCGTCTACTCATAGCCATACTCATTCTCGAAGTTATCCTTCCCACACTAAACCGCCGGAATTCTTTCATTGTAATGATATAAATGATAGGATTAACGAAACTTGTTAATGTGTCATAGTGGAATACTACCTTGGTCAATCGTAGTAAATCTGGGTCGGCAAAAAATACATCCGGTGTCGATAATTCGTAAATTGTGAACCAAACGAGCATTAAAAATGCCTGGCAAAACAATACGGAAGCAACCGCAAGAATTGCAATGATACTTATCTTCTTGACTGTTCTAGTAGCTTTCCTGAAAACTAGATATACAAGCACGATATTAATTATGAGAAGTACAATAGTTGGAATTATGAAAAGTGAAATAAGGAGGATAAATTCTACATACGAGTATTCATTGTTGAGCGTTGTCATGTAGACATCAGATAGGACTTGTGAATAGAATAAAATATAATAGCCGTTAAATGTCATGACCAAATACCAGATTGTATTAACAGAAAAAGATAGAAAGGTTAGTACTCCTGAGGCCCATTTAAGAGACATCGGGGATGCCATCATTCTAATAGGAAAAATAACTCGGAGGGTTTTGTTGATTGACAGAAAGCAAACGATCATCATATTGCAGAAGAAAAATGTCATCTTCGTGTCCGTAACAAGAGCTGCCAGATACTTTCCCAGAATCCATTTGTTCCCCACGACCATTGAGATAAACTTGGGTAGAAGTTGGGTTACCCCGTGACACAAATCCGCCACAGCCAACCATCCGATTAAATACTTCGACATTTTATCGAATCTTATCGCATTGTATCGCAATGAGACGAGGACTGTGCTGTTTCCGATCAGACATAAAAGTAGGGTGATACCTTTCCATGTTGAGGCGATGATGAGCTCAGCGTTAGATATCTCGTAAGGTTGCGGTGTTTCCTCCAGATAGATTATCATGCTGGGAGAAGGTTATCATACACCTGAGCAGTGAGCACTGGATAGATTGCAAGTTAGTAAATCTCGCGTCAAACACGTTGTAAGATTATTGGTGGGTTGGGTGGGAAATGATTAATGGTTATTTATCATTGTGCCAACCAATAAGTTATTAGGAATTTTAGAAGACCTAAATAGGAAGATTGAAGATCGTAAAGGCTTACAGGACAGTAAGTAAAAAACAATAAAATTTAGGTAAAATAAATTGTAGAGTTGTAGTACCAACATCAGTTGCTCTTGAGTCAAATGAACATTCAAACACGAATTAAACGAGCTAAAATATTACAACGTAGCTCAAAATAGTGGCTTAGTGGGCACCATAATGCGGGTCCAAATAAAGTTTCAACTGTTATAGAGTAAAGAAACATATTTCATTGTGTTAAAAACAAAGTGTTGCTGAATTATTACACTAATTCTTCCTCTTCCATCGGGAGTGAACTGCGCCCTGGCATTATGTTCTTTACTTTGTTAGTTTATAGCATTGTTATTTTAATACCAGTTTTAGTAAGGTACAGGCGCCAATATGACTACATGACTACCGCCATCAACCACGTTTTCTAAGGCGACGCTAAAACAAGTAAAACAGTAAAGGTAAAAGAGCATTGTCATGAAAATGATTGCAAAAGCTGTGGTAATGGAAGCAAAAGTTCGTTTGTTATGAAATTGAGTTGTATCAAAACGCTGTAAAAGTAGCATAAAACGGTCTCTATTGACTAGAAACTATTGGTAGACTCCATCTCAAAGAGATCTCCCAAACAACATTGCCGCGGAGGTATACGAGAGCAGTAGACTTGATTTTAAAGACAAAATCCCGTTTCTCAGTTTCTCCACATAGCTAGCTGTTGACAGTTCATCAGGTAGATACACGCTGCGAAACTGTGGAATGAACTGGCCATAACCGTCAAAAATAGAATATTGAATAGTCAGTTATAAGGGATGCATATATTGACTAGAAGTTATCGGTTTACTATCAATAGAGCAATAGAGACAGGCTGCTATATCTCAACACGATCTCAGGAGAATCATCATGTTGGCTTTGTGAGCAGACCATATTATAAGACTGAATCTGGGTATATGGTATATGAGCATTGGGCAATTTGTGGGATTCAGAAGGTAAGAGCGATCTTTTAAGGGGACTCCTCTTCCGAGATTGAATAGAATCATCGTAGCATAGTAATGGCTTATGTGTCTTTGTCAAATCCGGTGAGCTCAGTGGAGATCCTTGCTGCAGGCAAGTTCAACCGTGAATAAAAACTGAGAGGCTCCGTACAGGCCATTGCTATTGTTACTAATGTGATTATATAGCCAAGATTTACATTGTTGTCAGATGATTGAAATGATTTTAGCCACGATATTGATTGTAACTTTGTAACTATTGTTATCGACTATTGTTATCGACTGTTATTATCAATATATTGCTGTCGTTAATGATTAACCATCCTTTAGATAATAACCCATTTGTTGTTGTCAGTTTTGTTGACAAAATGATAAGTACGATTTAGAATGTGTAAGTGTAAACTATTTAATCAGTTCTGTTGTCGACTTTTAACCCATTGCTGTTGTCAGATGATGAATGTGATTACAGATAAGGTTGTAAACCACTAAACCATTGCTGTTGTCAGATGACGCAGAGGACTGCAGATCGCTGAAACCAGCACCCACAAGGAGGAAGCTACACTCGAGGGAAGCTTTCATGGCTTACTACAACTCTCCTGCCACCAAATTCACTCTGCATTTCGTAAGTTTTACAGTTAATGAGATTATCATCATGGCTTTGCGTTACAAATTGATAACGTCATATAATGATGGTCAAATATAAGTTTTGCTTTTCTAGTCGTTTAGCTTTGAATTGTTTTGGAGTCGTAAACTCTATTTTTGATGGAAATCTTGCAACCAATTCACTTCAGGTAACCTACTTCCTATTCTTGATTCTGTACGGCTACACCCTCTTGGTACCTGATAAGCGACAGGGCTACATCTTCCACAATTCCAACTTCTGAATTTTATCCTATACCATGGGCGAAAAGAGCGCGCAACGCGCGCACACTTAATTAACTTGATCAAATTGAGTGTAATTCGATACACTCATCGAACTTGGACTATAAATTCATTGATAAATTTGTGGCAATCACGACCAGTGAAACTAAACTTACTAGCTGCATACTTCAAGAATTGGAAAGTTGAAAGCACTTCGACCGACCAAAACTACTTATGGAATCAATTTCCATTATCCATGATTCGTCACACGTTATTATCTACGAATGGTGTCAACGTCACATGGTTGGAATGTGGAATGTGTACGAATCAAAATACATCATACGTCATAACATACGAATGGTGTCAATGTCACATGGTTGGAATGTGGAATGCGTGCATTCGTCATACGTCATGAGATACGAATGGTGTCAACGTCATATGGCTGGAATGTGGAGTGCGTACGAATCAAAATACGTCATACGTCATAACATACGAATGGTGTCAACGTCCTATGGTTGGAATGTGAAATGCATGCATTCGTCATGTTTGATTGGGTGTCAACAGGCACATATATAAAGCACCCCACTGCGGGTGGAGTCATTATTCATTGCTTCTGTTGACCACACCTGCTCCAACCACACCTTCCTTGACGAGTGATGACCAGCCCCTCCTACTCCTACCACGCCTTCCTCGATGAGTGATGACCTGCCCCTCCTTCTCCTTCCACGCCTTCATCGATGAGTGACGACCAGCCCTCCTACTGCTACCCCGCCTTCCTCGCCCAGTGATGACCAGCCCTCCTACTGCTACCCCGCCTTCTTTGACGAGTGATGAGCAGCCCCTCCCACTCCTACCACACCTTCCTTGACGAGTGATGACCAGCCCCTCCTACTCATACCACGCCTTCCTTGACGAGTGATGACCAGCCCCTCCTACTCCTACCACGCCTTCCTTGACGAGTGATGAGCAGCCTCTCCTACTCCTACCACGCCCTCCTTGACGAGTGAAGAGCAGCCTCTCCTACTCCTACAACGCCCTCCTCGACGAGTGACGACCAGCCCCTCCTACTCCTACCACGCCTAACTCGCCCAGTGATGACCAGCCCTCCTACTCCTACCACGCCTTCGTTGACGATTGATGACCAGCCCCTCCTACTCCTACCACACCTTCCTTGACGAGTGATGACCAGCCCCTCCTACTCCTACCACGCCTTCCTTGACGAGTGATGACCAGCCCCTCCTACTCCTACCACGCCTTCTTTGACGAGTGATGAGCAGCCCCTCCTACTCATACCACGCCTTCCTTGACGAGTCACGAGCCTCTCCTACTCCTACCACGCCTTCTTTGACGAGTGATGAGCAGCCCCTCCTACTCATACCACGCCTTCTTTGACGAGTGATGAGCAGCCCTTCCCACTCCTACCACACCTTCCTTGACGAATGATGAGCAGCCACTCCTACCACACCTTCCTTGACGAGTGATGACCAGCCTTCCTACTCGGTACTCCTACCACGCCTTCGTTGACGATTGATGACCAGCCCCTCCTACTCCTACCACACCTTCCTTGAAGAGTTATGACCAGCCCCTCTTACTCCTACCACGCCTTCTTTGACGAGTGATGAGCAGCCCCTCCTACTCATACCACGCCTTCCTTGACGAGTCACGAGCCTCTCCCACTCCTACCACGCCTTCTTTGACGAGTGATGAGCAGCCCCTTCTACTCCTACCACGCTTTCCTTGACGAGTGATGACCAGCCCCTCCTACTCCTAGTACTCCTTGCTTGAAGAGTGAATGAGTGATGACCAGTCGAACACGGATTTACAATTTACATACACTGGAATCTGTTCTTCAGATTATCAAGTTAAATCATTTGTGATGCAGCATATCTAGCAAAGGCCATAGAAGGGTCTGTCAGAAGGACTTAGTCATGTCCTATGAGTTAGATATAAAATAACAGTGTTGGCTGCTGTAAGATGAATCACGATCTTAGCCTGACAATCATTTTGTGTGATGGATTTTGTTTCGTAACGGATATGTTGAAAAGTGTTACTTAACTTCAAGAGACAGCACATATTCTATCACCGGAAAGCACTGAGAATGAGGATTAAGTTTCAACAAACGAAGTTGAAATAAATTCAAAGAACGGAAGGAGAATCATCCAGCTTAAAACCCTCCACTAGAATAATATCTTTATTACACTGCAACCTTCCTCGATAGTTGACGGCTAAAGAAAGGAAAATGATCAGTCTGATTCATCCTTACATCACTTTGGATCTCGTCGCTTTAACAATGCCTGTACATGATTACCATCATAAAAGTAGATATATGATAATTTCTATTATATAACGATCGTTATATAATTCTTGCTCTGATAATTTTTGTTATATAACGGCTTCAATAATGGAGTTTAGGGGTCAATTAATAATTTTCATAAGATTTTAAAATTTTCGAAATTTTGGGGTGTGATAATTTTTTCAGGTGTGTGATAACTGTACAGTTATCACACCCCTCAAAGAACAGTTAACACACTCTTCCAAAAATTATCACACTCCAAAAATTAAAACTTCGGGATTTTTCGATTCGTATTTATTGACTATTTAAAATCATTTAAATCTGACTCTTTAGTCAATGCTGACACTCTATCACGATACACCAGTGTATACATCTTACGTTATCTTGTTTATGCACTCACCGTTCACGTTAGTCATTATATGAGCCGCGCACGCACGTGTCAGTAAAGCAGTAAAACCACTTGCTCTAAATCAATACACCAGTGTGTACATATTACGTTATCTTGTTCAGGTTTCATGTATACTTGTTTGTCAGTAATTGAGCCGCGCACCCACGTGCCAGTAAGACCACTTGCTCTCACTCCATTACGATATACAGTGTATACGTATTACGTTATCTTGTTTTGGTTTCATGAGTTTATGTATACTTGTTGGTCATTATATGAGCCGCGCACCCACGTGCCAGTAAGACCACTTGCTCTCACTCCATTAGGATACATCAGTGTAGCAGTGTATACATTTATTTTGTTATCTTGTTTTGTTTGGTTTCATGAGTTTTTGTATACCCGGTAGTCGATATATGAGCCGTGCACCTACTTACCCTCACTGCAAGTCTACAATTTGCCTGTAAATGTGCATCTGTTACGGCGTGCATCTTTCAATTTTGTTTTGATGTTGCTACACATTTCAATCGACAATCACTTTATAGTACCTAGTTGAATCAATTATCACACTCGCCTTCGGCTCGAGTGATAATTGGAATTATTGCACTCGCCTTCGGCTTGAGCAATAATTCGAATTATCACACTCGCTTCGCTCGTGTGATAATTCATATAAACGTATCCTAAGGGTGTTTGATTATCCTATATTAGCGTCACGTCCATTGCCATGGCCATGGATGGAATTGTGTACGGATGGGAACGCGCTTATTATAACCGAGTGCAAGATTTGTCACTTGTCAGACTTCTAAAACCTTTCCAATCAAAATAGAAAATACCGACCACTTTTATCTCCCTGACCCCATTCCCAACTGCTCACATCTTTCAGTTGATGAAGCAGATTCCGATGACTTTAAAAGAGAAGGTTGCCGTTCATTTCCGCGACGTGTTCAACGTGCTGGATATCCTCGGGATTGCAACCTTCTACGTGGCCTTCCTCATGAAGGTAAGATCGTATCCTAAAGTTGTGCCCACGGTTCGATCGATAAAGCGCATAGAAATACTTTCGACAGAAATTCGATGATTTTTGAAATTTGGGTCTATAACTATCCCTTTGTTGATCGTTCCATTTGCACGCATAAAGATGTTATGTTTTATCATCTATTTATCTGCTTTGGAAGGGATGGGGCGGGTAAAAAAGCGGGTTGGTTGAGTGAAGATAGGTTGGCGTGTCTTATCATTCCCGTGATAGGATTTTTAGTCACAATTTCGGAAGATAAGTCGATTTTTCGGGCGAACCTTTTGTTTGAAACTCTGTAAATGCTGGTAGGGGCAGTTCCATTCTGCTCCAATTCTTAAAACAATAATAAAATAATCAATGGGAAGGTACTCATGGAAAGAGTGGGTTCTTGTACCTACTCTAATAAACAGCAACCACATTACCTTCGGCGATAATAATTATAGAGGTGACGTCATAATAATGAATTGGAAGAGGCAAACATTTAATCATTGAGAGGGCTTCGGACATTTTTAACAATGGTATATAGTATGAATTAAACACCTCCAAACCTCATACCCCCAACCGCTTAATAGTGGTTAGTTCGGTGAGCCTTGGGCAATCCTTGAAGACTATTCTAGGTGCCTTATTATGCACATTATAAAAGCTTTTGTGCTAAAATCCCCGTCCCCAGGGAAAGCCAGGCAGGTCTTTCTATCAGTCTATCAGTCCCGATTCCTTGCATAATCACCTCAATTCCTCGCTTAATAGAGTTCATAGATAATTCTGATTAATAATTCATACTTATTATTCCTTGAATTTTGATTTATTTCTTTATTAGTCCAGTGCGGTGAAGGTGTATGAAGGTGCCGGGAACTTTAAAGTAATAGATTATTTCCTTGATTAACAATTTCGTTTAATAATTTCCTTAATTAATAATTTTGATAAATGGAGCGACGCCAGTTAAATCAGTATTATGCCCACTAACATCTTACCCGTAATATCATAGCTTTTCTTAGCATTTCTCTCAGTTCTTAACTTGCTTGTGTATGAGCCACCCAGGCTCCCAAGTTATTGCGAGGCCTCTTTTTCAAACAGTGAAACGTTTATTTACATTATAACTTACCATTTAACAGAACCATTCAAACATATTTCATTCAAATCACACCTCGGTGCTTCTGAATTGATGAAAAATTGCTTCTGTGCCACCAAAACACGTTATGGAAACAGCACGCTAATTTTTTCCCATTTCGCCTGGAATCGGGTCAAAATTGTTCCACTTCGACACTCCTGAATTTCAGAAGATCAGTCATTCAGAATTGACAAAACAATTACTTATATCAAATTTTTGTAAACAGTTACATAATGGGTTCGCCCGAAACTTATTGGTTTAAGCAATGAGCATAGATTTAGCTACTCAAGGAGTGACTGAATGATACAACACAGGAATTCAGGTCTATACAGTAAACATTTCTGAAAAATCATCGGTGAAATTATCATTTACGATCATTCATCCAGGAAGTCTTTCCTGGATGGATGATCGTCAATATGATTCGGACCGCCATGATTTGATTCGGGAAACACCCAGTTTATATATCACTACGTAAACCTTGTAGCGCAGTTCAATGAAAGTATTGTTTCTTTTCTAGGCTTTTGTTTTTTTTTTGCAGGGGTCTAGGCTTTTGTTTTATTTTGTAGGGGGTTAGCAGGGGCTCAGTAGCGGGTTTTCGTAAACTTCATACGAACCCTCCTTCTTCCTAACTCAAATGACTAGCTGGTCCAATTAGAAGGAATCAGAAATCGTCAATCCATTTTACACATTCAAATTTATGTCTTAAAATCTCGATTTCTCCTCGAATCAAATCTCGACTAATACCCCATGATGTCAGAGATGGGCTGATGGCTCTTTTCAGGATGTATTGGTCATTGTGTATCAAAGTACAGAGAGGGAATGTGGGTAAAGGGAATATTGGGATTTATAGTACTTCCATTAATTTGTTTATTGCTTTAGGAGTAATTGATAGTTAACTTCTTTTAATTGTTTTGAGTTTTCTTAGTATATAGTTAAAATCTCAATGCTGCAAGGCTAATATCATGTGAAATAATTGGACCGCGTTGCTTCATTATCCTAAATTTTTAAATTTCTCATTGAAACATAATATGAATTGATCTATAGTCTATACACATAACAATGCTTTATCTAATTTTTCAATAATAGCTTATTTAAAATTTTGAAATCAACAATATCATATCAGTTTTCACATCCACTCATGATCTCCCGGCAGTTGGTAATATTTTATTTTCTTATTGTTATGTCTGCCTAGCCCTCACCTTATCTTGATAAACCTAGAGGACTGATTATGATTTCGATAATCATATCAATTTTTTCAGAACTATTATCCTATTATTTATAGCCGAAACTTCGTAAGGGGTAATAAAACTGCACGATTAATGTCCTTTTGCTTTGCAAGGTTATTCCTACGTCTAAAATTTGCCCACACGGCACACCACAATCGGCGGAGATTTGGGGTTACTGCTAGCAAAGTAGCAACTAGCAAAGCTCACTGTGCGTTGTATTCGGGCTATGTTAGGCAATTATTGTAATTAGGTAGTCATTCTAATTGCAAATTAACATGGAAGTCATTCACATAATTGCTCTTGAATCTCCAGCCCCTTTTGTTATGCTAAATTGCTGCACCAAAACAACTGCTATGTAATGGTCTTGGTTTCTTCCTTTGTACGATTCATAATCAAAGAATGGAAATATTTGATGCCAAATGTTTGCGTGGTTTGGGAATCTTATGTCCATCAACAAAACTACTACTTTTAACTGGACTTTTAAGAACGATATTTGTCCCGTGTTTCATCATTATATTTTATAACTACTTTCACAATCTGGCCTAATTTGATAATAAAACGCTGACAAAGTTTTATCCGCAGTCCCCGGCCCCCTAGGTCGTAGGGTCGCTTGAGAAATAAGCAGTTGAGAATGACATCTTTATCATTGTTCAACGTGGCAAATTAGTGACGTTATATACCACTCTTTTTCCCTCTGAAGTCCTACACACAATATGATAATTAGTCCACTAAGTTTTATGTTTCATTGTTCCAGGTTACAATTATAACAACAAGTAACGTGAGGGAACATAGTTCTATATAGTTAAATTGTTAACAGTAGAGTTACTATTTTATTACATATGTGTAGCTTTGAAGGCCTGAGTCAACTTTTTAGTCAGAAATATAGACCTTTGTTATCTCGGTGAACTGTTCAATACTTGTTGGTGATGTGTAGTATGAACTCAGATTTAGGTCATTGACTGCTCCTTCGAAACCTCCTTTTTGGCTCCTTTTTGGCTCCTTTTTGGCCCCTTTTTGCCCCCTTTTGCCTGATAGTTGCCCTGACGGTACCACCTTTTTGCTTCCTCTTGGCCCATTTTTGCATGTTTTCACACCCCCTTTCCACCGTCTCTTCAGCATTATAGTCACTACTTCACTAGTGACGCTTTGAAAGCAAGTAATCACCTCTGGTTTGCAAACAAACATTTTGGGAAATTAAGAATTTTCAAGCAAACATCAGAATAAAAGGCATAACGATGACGTCACACTTAAAAAGTACTATACTGTTGGGCGCACTCGTGTTACAGATTCGCTTCTAACGGCCGGCTACGCTTATTATAATTGCTGTGAAAGTATACAATATTATCGCCTTTGTCTTTTACCAATTCGCAGTTGTTCCGTTCGGGAGGCAGCTTTCGTTCCGATACGATTCCCTGTAAGTTTATACCGCCTTTCAGTGGTCGTGTTGACATGAAAATGAGAATGTAAGGTTGCAAGTTGGAACGTTGCACGCGCTAGTAGGGTAGCTTCAGTCAAAGAAATCGTATGATCTTGTCTTTGAACCCTTGTTCCACAGGCATATTTTTAATCTAATATCCACTAATAAATTCAGTCTAATTTTTAATCGAATATCCACGTGTCGAATTTCTGGGATTACACTCGGGCAAATACTCGGACATTGTAAGGTGATGATAGGGGCCATCTTGCCATTCTTTAATAATATGCCACATTCAGATTCAGAAATGGTGTTCTTGAGATCAACTAAATCACTTGATTTTTGATCAAGATTTACTCGAAACAGTGTTAAGATACAAATCTACAAAATATACTTTCTTTCTCTTCGAGGGGGATGGGCCGAATCCCAGCGGATGGGAACAAGTCCCGTTCACTTCCCCAGGGTCATCTGGCAGTGAAGTCCGTCAGGAAGCCAGAATTCATGTGTACTTCCCTCCTGGATTCCGATGTTTCAGGTCCTGTTAAACACTGAAGGGTAATTCCAGGTCTCAGTCTTGCAAATTAGAGGCATGTGTCACAGTTCCAATTGCCTAGTCTTGTGTAAATTATGCCAATCCAATAGAAGTTAAAAAGTTGACAAAAATACCCATCCAATAAAAGTTAAGATGTTAAAAGTTGATAGAGAACTCGTCGCTATGTTTCGTTTTTACCCATTTACAGAAAGCTTCAGACTAATGCTTAGCTTAGACTTCAGAGATTGAAGCTGGCAAACTCTCGCATTGTCTTAGCTGGATTTATATTCCATTCTATGAGCAATTAATTTTACTCAATTTTGCCCTACGGAAGGCAGAAGCATTGTCGACTAAATTAACTTATTATCGACCCGGCCAGAAAGAGACTTTCACCATTTAATATAAAATTAGTGGTGAATGCCCACACAATGCGTGTTTAAATGAACATGTCTATTGTCCATTGTCTACGAACGCTAGTGGTATAAGTCAATTGGTGAAGTGTCTTCTTGGTGCGTGGTTATATCGTACATCCACGACTTTAGACTTATACTGACATTAAATTAAATTTAAAACAACTAAGCAATTACTGGACAAACAAACTGTTTTTCATTGGCTGTATGCACTGGCCAGTGTGGTCTTGGTTGAGAATTATAGCAAGTCATTACAGTAACCAGTGCTAATTAACACCACTTATATTATTCGAGATAATAATTCAGCGCTTAATTAATATACCTCCTTAAATATAATTTATATTTTACTTTTCATCCGCGTGGAGTTATAATTTCTTTACTCTTATATCTTTCGTCTTCAATCATAATCTAACATAATAATATCTAAAGTGAAGAAAAGTCAAAAGCTTACTCAAGTCGTTCGTGTTGCCAAGATTTTATTAGCCAATGAGCGTGCATAATCAAACCATTCCTGCACGCTCATTGGTTGGACGATTTCACACCACGGATATGCTTCCAGAGTGCTCTTCAGTCCATATATTCCGGACCTACGTATTATTGGTTGTACATTGTCAGTCGAAACTCCCGGTTTCTTTGAACGTGCAGCACTAAAGCACTATGCTTCTGAGGACATAAGACGGATCTATTGGTCCTTTCTCTCTGCACTTGATCAGTGTTGACGTTTGGTTCCTTCGTTTTCATTTACTGACGAATATCATGAGTTTTGTCCTTCCGTTTATGAAAAATATAATTAAGAATATGAATTATTTGGCTAGAAATATCATTAAATTAAGTTAAAGTCTCCTCAATCAGATTTTCTTAATCCCAATCATAATTTTGCCCCTATGAGTCTACGGTTGAGGCAGTTACAGAAGACTGTAATTTCTTTCAATAACCCTAGTTTTTGTCATTTTGTATTTTCGTGAAGATCGCACTTCTGACATACCTCCAGGCAAGACAAGGCTCACGTGTCGGCATCTGCTGTTTTAAAATTACATTTTACAACTTCATATTTCTGTATGCAGTGTCTCATTTTAAGAGAGGTTTACATTGATCACGAGTCGCGTTGTTTGATGATTAGGTTAAGATAATGTTAAAAGTCCATTGCAGCTAGAATTTAGTTAAGCAACTGCGAAAATATTTCGACTGCCCAATTTGCTCGTACTGTTTATTTGCATTTTAAAATGTGTTAGTTGCATATATTTTTATTGTCCTTTCTAAATATCAACTTATCAAAGCGCGAGATTTTCCATATTTCGTTTTTTGAGCAATTGAATCACAGAAAGAAAGGATATCAATTATCCTCAACATCATAAAGAAAGTGCTTGTTCTGCCCCACTTTATACCGATGCATTTTTGGAATATTTTCTGAATCCCAAGTGTTGAGAACTTTATTAGTCTACCGATGTTCGCTTGGGTATAACACTTTTCGATTTCTTAGGACTATCGTAAGCCTTCTAAAGCTGCTAGCTACATTTTACATTTATTTTCGACAAATTTTATGTTAACAACCCAGTTTTCCCACCCACCAATTTTACTAATTTAAACTTTCAGTTGAGTATAGAATACCCGGCATATTTAAGTATTTACATATTCTATGTTTCAATGCTGCATTCATACTTTCCTACCTGGGCTGTAATTCGCTTAAGAGTTATGACTACGATTCTTATTTAGGGTCAGGCGGTTGCCTCGCCGCTCATCGATTGATTAAACCGATCGATTGAAAGATGCGCACGAGTGCTCGTGCCGGTGCACGCGGGTTTGCGCGAACGTTATTGTAAAAATAACGTCTATGCAACTGCAGAGCTGCGAGCACTTCTGCCTCTTTTTTAACGATTCTGTTCGATCGATCGATGGAAAACGATGCAGGTTGCATCATTTACCCGATGAATAAGGATAAATTATTTTCCCAAGCATATTTTATCCTTATGAGCTTATAATATGAACCATCGATGAGAATATTTTGCGTTGTTATGACAATAAGAATATAATGATAACCCTAATATTATGCCCAGGATAATGACTGTTATCCGTGTTATACATACCTTTATTCAGATTTTCAATGATGGCCTTTTCAAATTTATTTCGTGTACCTTTTCTCAATTCTCGTATACATAAAACCAAATCATGTTTGTTACTGATGATTGTCTTTTTTAATTTATTTCAAGCTCAATCATGTGACCACCGAACTTTTCACATTCATTTCATATTACAATTTGAGTTTCCAATGACAAAAGGTTTTACCCTCATCTTCGCTACAATATTGGTATTCCCGGTGATATCAGAAGATAATAATAAAGATCAAGAAACCTGTAACAGCTTCTCGCATAACGATCAACCCATCGCCAAACACGACGGTGACCTGATTATCGGTGGTATTTTCAACATCGGTAGAACCTCTGAAACCGATGACGGAACTTACCAATGTTCGTATAAGGATATCCGGCAGTACGGCATCCAGAAAGCCATCCTACTCCGTTGGCTGGTGGAACAAACCAGCCCGATGTTCGAGGAACACTTCAACATGTCGCTAGGCTACGAAATGTACGACACGTGCAATGATTACAACATCGCCATGCGCGTCTCTGTGGCACTCACCCAAAACCCTGCCCTGATCGGTGTTTCAGCGGTGGATTTCATGCAGTTAACGAAGATGACTACAGCAGTATCTGCCGCTTATTTAGTCCCTACCTTCGTGTACATGTACAATGATCAGGAACTGATGGAGGGAGCCAGGTTCCCTACTGTCTACTCCATGATAGACACCGAGTGCAAGGAGGCGGAGATGACCATCCAGTTTCTGAGGAAGATGAATTACACCTACATGGATATCTGGTACCATCCCTTCTCTAAGGAAATGGCGGAGTATATCCACGCTAACTACACGGAGAAAGTTGGGTGTGGTCGCTTGGCAGAAGTCTGGAAAGGTAAAGATGTGAAGAAGATTGCTGAGACCTACAATACCACGGGAGGGGAGCCGGCTGATGTGCAACTTATCCTGTCAAACAGTCACTTTTCTACTGAAGCCATTTTCAGTTATTTGGTGAACGATTTAGGGTTTAGAAACAAGATATACGTGCTAGGTTTTTCAGTTGCCAGGAGCAAGAACATACAAAAGTACGCCCGGATCTTAACAGCCCCAGGAGCGGGCCACAACACGCTGATATTGCCTCAAGCAAACCTTATGGATGTTCCTCTTGATACAGTTCGGAGTTACCTCGCTGAGCCATGGTCCGAGAAACCCAAGAGAGATAAAATAGATGATATTTACGAGATCGCTCAGAGGAACTGGTGCCCTGATGATACCAGCACGTGTGATACTACGAGCTGGCTGGGTTATATTGTTGCCGGATTCAAGCTACTGACACAAGCTCTCTTTGATAATCTAAAACAGCGGAATGGAGTCAACGATGGAGATAATTTTTGTCTGGAGTCTTTCAGAAAATCTGTATACTCGACAATAATCAACGAATCACGATCAATTGAGGGTGAGCTTGATCACAACATGCCCTTCACATTCGAAATGAAGAACAAGACCATCACCACTGGATACACTGTCATTGTCTGGCAAAGTTCCACCAACAAATCCGAAATTTTGGGCGAAATTTTCCCAGATAGCATCAACATAAAGAACACAGATTTGTTGCAAGAAATATCTCACTACAACACGTCCTGTTCCCCGGAATGCGGCCCTGGGACCTACACTCAGTTCGGAGAAAACATGAAACACCTGCCCTGCTGCTGGACCTGCTCACCTTGCCCTAAAAACTACTTCTCCACTGGGACTAACGAGATTTCGTGTGAAAAGTGCACCGTTTCCCAAACATCGACCAAGACATTGACGGGTTGTGTGACGGTTGAGGAGATCTGTATTGAACCTGGATCTCAGTTCTTTATTTCTGGAACTTTCTTTGCCGTCTTGGGGACTGTTCTCACCTTAATCGTCTGTGTGGTTGTTTTCGTTTGCAGGAACAGGCCTCTGGTGAAAGCATCAGATTTGGGGTATCTGGTTATGGTGTTAGTGAGTCTCCTCATATCTTTCCCTGCAAGTATCATCCCGCTGGTAAAGCCCACTGTGTTTTCGTGTATAGTAGAGTATTACATGTATAACCTCTTCGCCACTCTAATTACCATCAACCTTTGCTTCAAATGCGTCAAGATCTACGGCATCTTCAGTGCTGCCAAAGACTTCGGGGCTCCCAAATTCGGGAAACTTATCACCACCAAGGGACACGTTGCCGTGAACATTGTTTCCATGGCTATCAACGCATTTCTCATCTCATTTGACTGCTATTACCGGATGGATGGGCCCAGCTGGCGGTTCTCAAAATACCAACCAGGGCCCCACGAACCATACGATCTGCTCTGTGACTGTCACGACATTAAGTACCTTCTTCTGCCCTCCCTGATCCCCATCAGCGCCTTCCTCTTCACCCTCGCTCTCGCTTTCAAGATGAAGAACTTCCCGCACAACTTCCGGGAATCCCTCAACATCTTCGCAGCCACCTTCATCGTATGCGTGTGTTCGTGCATGTTCCTGGGGGGCTACACGCTCTCCCCTCCCCACATAAAATCCTTCCTCCGGTCCGTCGTCATGCTCGTCACTTCCTCCTCTTTTCTCTTCTGCATCTTCATCCCCAAACTAGCGGTCCTGCTAGACCAGAGGAGGATGGGTGCGCAGGAGGAGAAACAGAGCATAGCGGACAATGTGCGGGAGTATGTGGCGAGGACACCCGTTAATTCGCAGACTGAAAAACGGAAGAATGTGGGGAGTGTTCGGGATTTACTGGCGATTACTCCCGGGTAGTTCGAGGGGGAGTGAGAGAAGGACCATTACGCGGAATAACAGTTCCGTGGGGGCTGATAATGTCTCCCAGAATCACTCTCCTGCAGATGTTATTTGAAGATAATATATTCCATGGTTAAAGTTTGTTATTAAGTGTGTAATTATTAACATTGTAGTGTATTAAATTAATTAATGCAACTACGCGAGAGAGATTGGAAATCGACCAAAACTTCATCATGCGTGATAATAATAATATGTGAATGCCTCATGACATTATGCTGAATTAAATTGAAATTTCAGATTGGTGATCACTGAATTGTTATTTTTGAAATTTTGAAAAAGAAGTGATTTTTGAATGTAAGAGTTTTTATTTCTGGTGGTTTTCAAAATTCAACCTGTGCTTCTTCTAAAATTTGCGAATTTGAGCTAGGATGACGGGTGTAGAGGGTTGCTGGGTGGGTTCAACAACGGAGGGTTTGGTTCATTCTCCCCATATTTGTAGTCCAATCAGATCTTGCTTTGTCCCTGAAATACCCAGTAAAACCTCATAATATAATTCTGTTCCTTCAGTTGATAGCAGATCGCACTGACGAGATTCCTGTTTCTGGTGCCTTTACCCTCCGGAACTACTACCATCTCATAAACGTTGTAGCTTTCATGTTACTCGCTACTCGGGTCATACAGGTGCGTGATGTCTGTGATGATAATAATAGAGGATTAAAGAATTAAGGAATATTGTAGGAATATTGATTGCTATAATGCTTTGTACAAAGAGAACTAATTATCTAATTATTAACTTGCCTCAAAATGTTTTCCAAGAACTCCTTTATAGTGTAACGAATTATTTCCCCCACACGGGAAGGAGTCCTATGTGGGACGAGTGTTTGTTTTCTCATGGATTGATTACTTGATCTTTCACGGGACGTAAACAGAACTATTTATATACCGTCATACCGTGTGGCCTTTGAGAGCATAAGTGAAGCCCAATAATTTTGGCTGCGTTTAGATTATCTTTATGAAATTTTGGGATATCATGAGTACACTGTATAGTATCAGCCATAAGTTGCAGCAAAAAGCTTAAAATTGACGCAATTATCTCGAAACTTCGAAAACAACACAGCGTATGATTTCAGGTGCTAGAAGTAAGCATGAACCTGGGCCCTAAAGTCATTATGATCGGTAAGATGATGGTGGATCTCTGCTTCTTCCTGTTCCTAATGCTCATTTTCCTCCTAACCTACGGCATAGCTTCTCAGGTAAACTGGTGTGATGCCATTATCTTAGTTCGAAGTGATAAATCGATAGCTTCAAACCGCTGTATGGTATTTTCACACATTTATATATTTCTTCTCATTAACATGCTATATTAAGAAAGTGCGACATTTGACCCCCCGACATTACATCCCCCGACAGTACATCCCCCGACATTACATCCCCCGACACTTGACCCCCTGTGGTTTATAAAATCTGATAGACAGGAAGCTGTCAGCAGAAGATCTGGAGTAGGTCTGGAGGAGGTTCTGGATCTTGGTTCAGGAAGGGTTCTGCTGCGACTGGAGTGTCTTGAGAAGGTTCCACATGGAGGAGTGGTGGCCTCATAGCAAGGAGTTGAAGGAGTGGTGAAAGGAGTCAAGGGCGTTGGTGGTGCGGGAAGATCCAGCCGAAGCTGGAGAGGGACTCGAAGGAAGCCACAACATCCGCAACAGGGAGGAACACTCTGGAACAGTAAATCCAATATTTTATCCGTGGACAGTGTAGAGGTGGGTCTCCCGCTTGGGAGCTGCTTTGAAGTCCCATCACCACCATGCACAGACTGACAGAGTCGTTCACTTTCCAGTATTTCAGGAGAGTTGCTGGGGTGTGGAGGGAAACATGGCAGGAGGGTTGACGAGGAAGGAGCTGTTTAAGAATATGAGGGAGCAGGCTGAAGGGAGGGAGGATCGAGGAGCTGTTCAATCGAGGAGGTTCATTTTGTTTGACACTACGTCCTCAGCTCAGTCGATGGTGCGCCACCTGAACCCCCGTTCCCAAGCACAGTTGCATGGGAGTTTACTGTGCATATAGAGGGATGTGATGTCGGGGGTCAAATGTCGCACTTAAAAACCTTGGTTAAGCCGCCTATCAGTGCGTTTGATTTATGTTTATTCATCGGGGAATGCAATGTCGGGGGGTCAAATGTCGCAGCAATCGTCGAACTGCGACGTTTGACCCCCCGCTTTCCTCTATAGATTTACAGTACTGTAGTAGGGGTTGTAATGTCGAGGGATGTAGTGTCGGGGGATGTAATGTCGGGGGATGTAATGTCGGGGGGTCAAGTGTCCCTTTACCTATATTAATTATTATGGTATTTGGTAATTGGTATAGCCCCTTAGGTAAATTTATCGATATAATATTTGCTGTTGAAAGTTAACGCATTATCAGTATCAGGGGTAATTATTAATATCAGGCAAAACAGTTTTCTACTTTTGCAGGCCTACATAATTATGCTTTAAGTTTGATGTCTGATACCAATAGGTTCTCTTTATTTAATTTTACTTTTCAGCACAATAGTGCGTGTTAATTTCGGGATATCTATAAAAGTCAATAATTAATATAAAATTATTGTAAAATCAAATAAATAAAACCAACACGTGATGTTTGCACATGCATCGATCGATGGAAGCTGACTGATATTGATAAAGACAAGTGTTTTCATAGATCGATCCATGTGCAAACATATGAGTGAAATTATGGTTATCACTTTATTATCAATTACCCCAGGCTCTGCAAGCCCCAAACGAGGAGATATCCGGGTACCGTATCTACAACGTGGTGCTGCTCCCCCTCCTCAATATATTCGGAGAGATAGGTCTGGAAGACATGCAGGCAAACCTCGTCGAAGGTAGGTGTTTTATAGAATGTTTTTTTTCGCTCAGGTATCGGGACAGCTGAAATTAAAGTTCGTCTGATGAGCTGAAAAGTGACACTTGACCCTGACTGCAAGATTACCTAAGTGGACAGTACACAAGTGACGTCAGAACTTGTGTACCTTGCAAAAACCGATGTTTTTTAGCGTCGCCTTGTCCCGCAGGTCACTGCACTATACCCCGAAGGTCACTGCACCATACCAGAAGGTTGTGGAGACGACGTTAATTTCCGCGACTTTGTTGACAGTGAACGGGTGGTGGCAGTGCATTACTACGTGCTGCAAGTCTTCATGTTCGTGTACCTGATCCTGGTGAATGTGCTCCTCCTCAACCTTCTCATCGCTATCTTCTCTAACACCTAAATATACCTCAACATGTTGACCTGAAAATCAAAGAATTGGGGCTTTAACTGATCAGAGAGAGAGGACTGAAATTCATCTCGTGCAGTCGTGCGCCATTAAGCCAAAAACTGATTCCTCAGGTGTTTTCAGTTTTCTGTTTCATGAAAAAACATCATTGAATTATTTTCATGTAATTGTGTGATAATATCTCAGCTATGAAACGATTGAATCGGAAGCCTCCACAATCTGGAAAGTGCAGTGGTGTTCAGTTGTGACAGAATTCAAGCAACGTCAACCCCTACCCAATCCCTTCTCCTTAATTTATTACGTCATCATGGGATTCAGGTTTAGTTTCCTAACTCTCAAGGAAAAATAAAATAAAATATTGATTGAATTTTTTTCAAAATGTGATACTTTCTTATTCTGAACCCATTTAGCCATTTCATCAAACATAATATGCTAATATTCCCCCTCCTCTATGCTAATAATGTGTTTTATCTATCAGATGGGTTGTGACGAAATGTCAGTTCAGTAACAAATGTCTCCAACAGTGCGCACAGAAAGGAAAAGGTAATGCCTGTTTTCCGTAAACTGTACCATCAAACATGAATTTTGTTGTTTTTCGTGTCAGACTCATGGTTGCAGATGATAGATCAAATGCTTTGATTTTGTACTCTGAATTCAATTTCTTCCCAAGCTGCCCCTGATATCGACTACTACGAACTCTACATGCTTGTATCGGAGGCCAGGGAGGTTTACTTCGCTAAGAGGGACGAGGATGATGACGAGGCAGATGTGAGGAAGAACCTCAAGGATATCCGGGATAAGGTGCGTGCTGAATCATCTCAAATTGTGACCAAAATTCTTTGGGGAAATCAACAAGAATTTCGCCCGTTCCTTTTTGAACTGTATTTTCACTACCCTGTCACATTTCAGCTTGAGTTGGTGAGTCAGCAAGTCAACCAAACAAGCAGCCTAATGCGTGGTCCCTCCGTGAGTCTAGACCGCCCGGATCCTGCCGTCAACCCGCTCAAACACCACGACATCCACAAAGACTCCCGCAAATCCCCCTACATGGGGACAGGCATAGAACGGCTCCTGGTGGCTGACAAGAATGTCCCGTGGGAGATGTCATGCCCGTACAACCCGCCTGATTACACGGACATGGACATCCTCAAGAACACAGACAAGTTTGCTGTGGACCCGCCTGATCCGAGTGCGATTATTGGGAGGTTTAACGAGGAGGTGGACATAAACGGGGATAAGGTGGACAGAACGAGTTTCTGTGGGACGTATCCGGTGGTGGACGGAGTGCCGCTTAACCCCAGGGGACGGACGGGGTTGAAGGGACGCGGGCATTTGAACAGGTTTAATGAACAGGAAAATCTTTCTGAACCGAAATTTCTTCGTGAGGTGTAAATGGAATTTACTACTGAATATCCCCATAAAATTCTTGGAACTTAAGCAGAACGCCTCGTAAATCATTCGTTTTTTTTCTTAATGAAATCTGAAAAAATAAAAATATCTGGATAAGCTTTTAACTTCACGTTCAGGTGGGGACCCAACCACACTGCCGAGCCCATCGTAACGAGATGGGCCCGTGATGCTCAGGATAACAGACTGTACATGGACGGCCTGCCAGTGATGGAGTTCGTGGGTATCTTCCTCAGGGAATCCAAGAAGTGGGCCCTGCCCGGGGTAAGTATGATGAATTACTCAGTGTATTGAAGCAAAGACTGATATAGACGCTTGCGAATGACTTTTTTTAAACTCTTTTCAATTTTTCCCTCCCTCAAATTTGGCCAGAAAAACAACAGCAACAGCTTGCTTTACAAGTAAAACCCAAAAATCCATTAAACTACCACCTGCAGGGCCCAATGTAACCCAGGACCCAACCTCAGCCCATTTCTTGATAACCCGTTTCTTCCAGGGTCCCATTCGTCACAGTGTGATCTCTCACCCATAGCTCAGTGGCGCTGGCCGGGATTCGAACTCAGGATATTTCGATCCTGTGCCCAAATCGATAACGTTACACCACTGACCCCGTTTCTTCCAGGGTCCCATTCGTCACGGTGAGAAGCTGACAGCGGCTCTGCGGAGGGAACTGGGCGAGGACGCTCTGGGCTCCATAGGGATGGAGGAGGCTGAGATGGAGCACATCAAGGAGATGATGCACGAACATCTCGCTCTGGGGATAGCGGTAATTTTATTGTTTAATAATTTGATACTTTTATTAGATCCTGATTTGTAAATTTTACTTAGTGCTTACTGACAAGGTTATAAATCTCAATATTAATATTTTGCTCGATATGAATCATGAATTCCTCTGCAATCCTCTCTTTCTTGAACTTCCCTGCTCTCTGAAATAATATCTGAGCTCCACCCTCTTCTGAAACTCTCTTCTCCTCCCAATGTCAGGTGTACCGAGGGTACGTTGACGACCCCCAGAACACGGATAACGCGTGGGTGGAGTCCCACGCCATCAACTACCACGACAGTCTGGGCTCCTCCTTTTCCCGCTTCCCGCTCAAAACCAGCGAGTACGGTGGGGAGGTGCTGAGTGTGGAGTGGATCACGTTAGACAGGAACGCGTGCGGGTAGTCACGCAAGTGCGTGAGGGGAAGCGCGTTGGAAGGGGCGCGTGAGTGATAGAATTGGGATACGCATTAGAAGGGGTGCGTTAGGGCCCACGCGGTAGAGGGGGCGCGTAAGTACTAAATTGAGCGTAGATGTCTCATGGGTGGTCAAATAGAAGTGTATCTGGTCATAAATTGTTCGCCTCAAACCACTGAACCAATGATATTCGCCAGTTTTCCTTTGTTTTCCTGTAAAATCCAAAAAACTCTATTTTTACCTCTCAAAACCGTGATCCAGGACGTTCTTCATTTCTGAGGCACCCAAGATCCGAAATCGAAAAACTTTGGCCGATTGAGCTGAAAATTTGCACGCCATCCATGGACGACCTAAGAAAGACATACCATACTTCAGAATCCCGAAATCAGCCATTTTCTGACTGTTATGGGGGGTTAAAATCGCGTTTTTCGGCTTAAAAACAGCATTTTTCGCCCCTTATTGGGCGTAGATGTCTCATGGGTGGTCAAATAGAAGTGTATCTGGTCATAAATTATGCGCCTGAAACCACTGAACCAATGATATTCGCCAGTTTTCCTTTGTTTTCCTGTAAAATCCAAAAACCCTATTTTATACCTCTCAAAACAGTGATCCAGGACGTTCTTCATTTCTGAGGCACCCAAGATCCGAAATCGAAAACTTTGGCCGATTGAGCTGAAAATTTGCACGCCATCCATGGACGACCTAAGAAAGACATACCATACTTCAGAATCCCGAAATCAGCCATTTTCTGTCTGTTATGGGGGTTAAAATCGCGTTTTTCGGCTTAAAACTGCCTTTTTCGCCCCTTATTGGGCGTAGATGTCTCATGGGTGGTCAAATAGAAGTGTATCTGGTCATAAATTGTTCGCCTGAAACCACTGAACCAATGATATTTGCCAGTTTTCGTTTGTTTTCCTGTAAAATCCAAAAACTCTATTTTACATCTCAAAACAGTGATCCAGGACGTTCTTCATTTCTGAGGCACCCAAGATCCGAAATCGAAAAACTTTGGCCGATTGAGCTGAAAATTTGCACGCCATCCATGGACGACCTAAGAAAGACATACCATACTTCAGAATCCCGAAATCAGCCATTTTCTGTCTGTTTTGGGGGTTAACATCGCGTTTTTCGGCTAAAAAACTGCCTTTTTTCGCCCCTTATTGGGCGTAGATGTCTCATGGGTGGTCAAATAGAAGTGTATCTGGTCATAAATTATGCGCCTGAAACCACTGAACCAATGATATTTGCCAGTTTTCCTTTGTTTTCCTGTAAAATCCAAAAAACTCTATTTTTACATCTCAAAACAGTGATCCAGGATGTCCTTCATTTCTGAGGCACCCAAGATCCGAAATCGAAAAACTTTGGCCAATTGAGCTGAAAATTTGCACGCCATCCATGGACGACCTAAGAAAGACATACCATACTTCAGAATCCCGAAATCAGCCATTTTCTGTCTGTTATGGGGGGTTACAATCGTGTTTTTCGGCTTAAAAACTGCCCTTTTTCGCCCCTTATTGGGCTTAGATGTCTCATAGGTGGTCAAATAGAAGTGTATCTGGTCATAAATTATGCGCCTGAAACCACTGAACCAATGATATTCGCCAGTTTTCCTTTGTTTTCCTGTAAAATCCAAAAACTCTATTTTTACCTCTCAAAACAGTGATCCAGGACGTTCTTCATTTCGAGGCACCCAAGATCCGAAATCGAAAAACTTTGGCCGATTGAGCTGAAAATTTGCACGCCATCCATGGACGACCTAAGAAAGACATACCATACTTCAGAATCCCGAAATCAGCCATTTTCTGTCTGTTATGGGGGGTTAAAATCGCGTTTTTCGGCTTAAAAACTGCCCTTTTTCGCCCCTTATTGGGCTTAGATGTCTCATAGGTGGTCAAATAGAAGTGTATCTGGTCATAAATTATGCGCCTGAAACCACTGAACCAATGATATTCGCCAGTTTTCCTTTGTTTTCCTGTAAAATCCAAAAAACTCTATTTTTACCTCTCAAAACAGTGATCCAGGACGTTCTTCATTTCTGAGGCACCCAAGATCCGAAATCGAAAAGCTTTGGCCGATTGAGCTGAAAATTTGCACACCATCCATGGACGACCTAAGAAAGACATACCATACTTCAGAACTCGAAATCAGCCATTTTTCTGTCTGTTATGGGGGTTAAAATCGCGTTTTTCGGCTTAAAACTGCCTTTTTCGCCCCTTATTGGGCGTAGATGTCTCATGGGTGGTCAAATAGAAGTGTATCTGCTCATAAATTATGCGCCTGAAACCACTGAACCAATGATATTTGCCAGTTTTCCTTTGTTTTCCTGTAATATCCAAAAAACTCTATTTTTACATCTCAAAACAGTGATCCAGGATGTTCTTCATTTCTGAGGCACCCAAGATCCGAAATCGAAAAACTTTGGCCGATTGAGCTGAAAATTGCACGCCATCCATGGACGACCTAAGAAAGACATACCATACTTCAGAATCCCGAAATCAGCCATTTTCTGTCTGTTATGGGGGTTAAAATCGCGTTTTCGGCTTAAAACTGTCTTTTTCGCCCCTTATTGGGCGTAGATGTCTCATGGTGGTCAAATAGAAGTGTATCTGGTCATAAATTATGCGCCTGAAACCACTGAACCAATGATATTTCGCCAGTTTTCCTTGTTTTCCTGTAAAATCCAAAAAACCCTATTTTACCTCTCTCAAAACAGTGATCCAGGACGTTCTTCATTTCTGAGGCACCCAAGATCCGAAATCGAACAACTTTGGCCGATTGAGCTGAAAATTTGCACGCCATCCATGGACGACCTAAGAAAGACATACCATACTTCAGAATCCCGAAATCAGCCATTTTCTGTCTGTTATGGGGGGTTAAAATCGCGTTTTTCGGCTTAAAAACTGCCTTTTTTCGCCCCTTATTGGGCGTAGATGTCTCATGGGTGGTCAAATAGAAGTGTATCTGGTCATAAATTGTTCGCCTGAAACCACTGAACCAATGATATTTGCCAGTTTTCCTTTGTTTTCCTGTAAAATCCAAAAAACTCTATTTTTACATCTCAAAACAGTGATCCAGGGGCTCTTCCATGAACACGTTTTGTATTCTTAAGAACACTGTCACCTGATATTTTGGGAGCGGAATGCTCTCCAAAAATTTTTGTCCATGAAACTCGGACCCTTGTTCGTAAGTGCGCATTGATTTTACGAGTAATTTTGGACATTTACGAGTACTCCCTAGAACCCTTCGTAAGTGTGCGTGATTCACTGCTTTGAGTCCGTGACCCTCACGCAGTGTTCGTGTCAGAATTCACTTAAATGTACCGAAAGGGGCCAAGTTAGAAAATCTTTCACCACTGAGGGGCCCACGAATACCCTTTGCTGCCCCACTGAAATGAGCGGGACCAACTCGTTTTACATTGAATAAATAAAGTT
>WFMF01000681.1:23006-69859 GCA_011033025.1 Beroe forskalii | reverse complement strand
CAAAGGAAAAAGTTTTTGCCCCAAGGGCCCCGGGAAAAAAATTTCCCCCTTTTGGGGTTAAAAAGGGGTCCCAAGGGGGGGTGTCCTAAAAAGTTTTTCCCAAATATGGAAAAAAAAGGGGAAAAATTTTTCCAAGGGGTTAAAATTTAAGGTCCCTTAAATGGTTCCCCCAATTTGGGCCCCAAAGGGCCCAAAATCTAAAGAAAATTTACCGGTTCAGTTTGATACAACTAAAAAATTTCCAAAATTTTTAATGTGCCCATTTAAAAAAATAAAGGCCTGCATAAGCCTTTTTTGAACCTATGCCAAAGAACCGAAATTGCCCAAAAGTATTTCCCCATTCAGCAGCATTAGAGGAATTTAAAAATCAAATTATCATGCAGTCTCGCACAGATTTTTAAGTCCAAGTATGTCAAAGAATTTCGGTTTTTTTTCAGGGTGACCTTGTGGTCCCCATAACTCCATACAAAAGCAAACTTACTAATTAACTCGTGCCGGTACAGTTTGATCTAACTAAGAAAATACTGCTTTCAGAATTTTGAATCGTACCCAGTTTCATCAGGATATATTAGGGCCTCTTAAAAACGCCAATTTTTGGGCTAAAATGGACTTTTTGAACCATATAATATGACCCAAAAGACCCAAAAATATGAACAAAAAGTAAAAACTGCTCTCTTCCATTCAGTAGCATTGCAGAGAGTCCACAATAATCAAATTATCATGGCGTATAACCATATCACCATAATATCATATTGTCTATTTGACAGATTGTACGTTAATTTTACTCCAATAGCTCTTATCTTATTTCACGTATCTTATTTCTCCCCCAAACATGAAATGTGACACGTCGTTAATTGAAAGTTCCGATCCTTGATAATGGCGTCACCTTTATATCCCATTACTTTCCTCGGCGTGAAATAAACAACCTTAACTTCAACCTCTGGTGAGATAACACATAATAAGTTTAACATATTATAAGTTTAACGTCATTCGCACACCCCAGCTTCGTGCTATGCTGATAAGCTGCTGTTCCATTATTTTATTTATAAAATAACAGCTTGAAAACTTGATGAAACTTGGGTAGAACTAGACTTGATTAATTATCAGATTTTTTCATTATTTATTATACATATATTTTGTAATTGTAAGGGCTTATAATACATATTTTTGTGGCTTATCGATAAGCTTCCGTTTTGCATTCCTTGCACCAGGTGGTATTTTCCGTTTTGGCATGAATTTGATTTCGGATTTGCAGCTCAGCCACTCCTTTTTATAATCCGTCATTTTGATGTCTTCATCTGCATTAAAAATTTATTTCAAGCTTCCTACATTAAGTCAATTCTCAGTCATGAGACAAAGACAACACCAGAAGTTGTCTCTGAAACAACTCAACTCCTCCCCCCTTCTCCCTCCTCCTCCTCTTCCAGCAGACAGTCTCTCCTCAGAGTGTGCCCTCTGTTGATGGTAATGGGTGCTGGTCTCATATTCAGTGTCCATGCAATGCTGTCCAAGCTGATGCCAATACCTCCTGGTCAATACGTCAGCACGGAGTCTGCCTTCAACATTTCATTCTGTTTGCTGGTCTGCTGCCATTTGGGTGTCAATATTTCCCCCTGGACCATCAAAGAGAAGGCCGGGTGGTTCTGGGGCAGGGTCATTGTAGGAGGAGCCTCTGCGGCCGTTAAGATTCTCATCGTGCGGAACATGAACATCGGCGACGCGACTGCCATTCTCTTCTCAGCCCCTATCTGGGCCTCGCTCCTGGCCCGGATTATCCTCAAGGAGAAGTTCACGATAATAAACCTCATCGGGGTAATATTCGGCTTCATCGGCATCGTGCTCATCGCTAAGCCTGCCTTCATATTCGGTAACGTGGGAGACAGAGGGGACTCGTCGGTGCTGTGGGCGGGCATCACGCTGGGGGTGTCCGTGCTGACGGCCTTCTCCTACGTGTGTATCCGGGGGGCGGGCAACGTGGTGCACCCTCTCACCTTCGTCCTGTACATGGCAGTGTTTGAGTTCTTCCTGGGCTTCCTCATGAACCTGGCCGTGAGCGAACCCCTGGTCCTCCCGCCATGCAACTGGGTCAAAGTCACGCTCTTCGTGTGCGGGGTGACGGCCCGCTCGGCAACATGCTGATCGTGCGGGGCATGTCCTGACGAGCTCCGGGCCGGCCACCATGATGCGGAACTGGGACACCGTCTACGCGTACACCTTCCAGATCCTCTTCTTCCACCACCTGCCCGACCCGGTGTGCCTGGCGGGGGCTGCCCTTATCCTGGGTACCACCATTCTTCAGGGAGTCGACACCATTTCGAACATTTCCTGTGGCATTGCCTTTTAGAACATAACACTTGACACTGATATATGTAATTATGTAGGTAGGATTTTATTTTGATTCAAAAACCCAGAATTTGATAATTTCAGTTGTTTTGATTTCCCCTCCTTATTTTGCTGTTTTTTATTTGGCATTTGATATGATTTGGCATTTGGTATGATTCTATTCATTGGTTCAATATCTCTATTATGTAATAACCATTTTGGTTAATAATGATTTAGGATTATGTTAAATTTAAAAGGCAGGAATCTGAGGTTAACGAATGTAAGTAAAGTTAGGATCTGAATTCCATTATTTTATTTCCGAATAAGTTTACTCTATTGACGCGTTAACATTTGTATTTTGTATCAAATACCTATAGTACTAAGTCAATTTTGTCAAAATCAATCCTACCTTAGTACACTTAAGAACGGCATCACGTAATTTGCGCGCACTTTAAGATCGGAGCACTTTATTAGTGCGGTTTTTATAAGATAGAAAACGTCAAAACGATGCGGAAATTTGAATAAATTTGAAATTTTCCTCTTGATTGCAGGACATCATATTCATACTTTCATTATAGGACCAACGATCGAAAATCATATTTTATACAGTAATAAGTTAGAGTATCCATTACAATTTCTTTCTTTAAACTATTTAAGTTTTAGCTACTAGTACGGTCACGATATACAGCTCGTTTTGTAATTGTACTTATACATATATTTTTGACCACTATAAACTTATCAAGTACCTATACATTTAAATCCGGTAGTATAGTTATTCATTAAGTCATGTCCGAAAAGAACAAAATCGAAAAATCGAAAAATTCACAAAATTGTTCATTTAATTAGCATACACTTAATTTTATGCGCACTAAAATACTATACACTTAATTAGTGCGGTTTTTTCCAAACCGCACTAATTAAGTGACGCCGTTCTTAAGTGTACTAAGGTAGTCCCTCTACGCTCTGTTTAACACGTCATGTTTTACCACCTGTCGCAGTAATCAATATTGATAACTTTTTGATCCGTCAATCTGATCTATCCTGCCATTCAGATTAGTTGTTCTATGCTCACCTATATTAATTGGATATAGTTGAGTATCATTGGACTGATGCAAATGAATATCATGGATATCTCGTCAGTCAATGGCATGTTCATGAGGCGAGTAGTCACCCTTATTATGAGTTGTATTACAGAGAGCTATTAGCAGGGGAAGCAATTAGAACCAGACTTCCCCCACTCCACCACCCTCCTGCTGATGCAGGCACAGTGGTGCAGCTTTCACTCCCCTTAACGTCTCCGTGACAACCGCTATCCGTTGCCCCCACCAACCACTCCACACGGATTTCACTTAATGTAGCCAGAGCACGTTCGACCAATGAGGAAGCAGAGTTAGTGTACCACGTGGCCAGTTGCCTAGCAACCACGTGACCTGTTGGTTGGTAACCACGTGACCGGTATATACGGGCACCTGGTGCGCCGAGGTGTCATGAGTAGTTAGGGTGTATAATCAAATAATGAGTGTTTATTGTTCATCTTCCTGTCCCCCGGTAATCATTATGTCAGAAGTGTGCACTGTAGGGCTCGGGTAATGAGCAGGAGGATCATGTCAAAAGCAAGTTCTTGAAGACTGAAGGAACCAGGGTGGTGATGTGATTGGAAAGCTAAATTTACAGCTGTATTGTTAATAAATGAAAGTTCACTCGAGTACAATAATGCATTCATGAAATTTAGTTACAACATGAAATAATTCCATGTTAATTCCATGAAATTATCCACATATAGATGGCAGAAAATAATGCTACGATTAAGCCTAGCACCACTTCTGGGGAAAAGATTTTGATATCTGTTTCTCTATTATCTTGCAAGGGATTTAATTTGTCGAATAAAACACCTCCATTTCCACTTCCCACCCTTATTACCTCATGGCACTTGCCTCATGGAACACCAGCTAAGAAGGTCTCTAGCCACGGCATTTTCAAGTGGCCCCCTCCCCATTCATATCAAAGCTTTTTGCCCGCAGTGTGTTGAACAGCTGAACTGTTGATACTTTGTTTTTGTTGAATACTGACCTTCCATAAACAAACAGGGTGTTTTTTAAATACTGTGACTATTTTGAAACTGTACTAGGAATTCTATGAAAGACTTTTAAACACACAGCCTTAGTTGAACGAAAAAACTTTGTACAGGGTATAAAGGGTATGATAAGCAGCATATCATGATATCTCCTAAGTCTTTCTGCTAAATCTTTAATAGAATTTCTAGTACAACTACTGTTTCAAAATAGTCACAGTATTTTTTGAAACACCCTAGGTACCTATATCGTAAGTACAAAGTAATTCAAATACAAAGTTGCGAAATTCCTGATAAATAATTGATTATACCTTCAATGAATCCCAGCCGTATCGTACTCTATCGTAGCATAGTGTTTCTGAACTGAAACACTATGAAATTATGAAATAGTCAGTGCCCTGCTTGAGCACAATCCGACAATATTATATGTTGCAAATTATTTAAGAAATATAATTCCCAGGGACGTGATCTGAGAACATCTGGAGGATGAAGGGAAATTATGGAACAGCTTCCTTGGAATATTAACACGCGTCATGGAATGGTGAGAATTCTCAATGCTATCATATAATTCATGTCAGCTTGTTATGAACTTCATTTAGTGGAGAGAGTTCTGTAATTATAATGTCATGGTGGTGTGTGATGCCTGCACGGGATTTTTTTTATTTTCGCGCAGATTTATTTATCTGGATAACACGCAGATTCTTGCATATATAATTTTGATTTCCTTTCTTTTAATCTCGGATGCATGGAATGCATGCTTAAATAAGCAGTATGGAATTTCTGTTCAATATTTGGGGATACAAAATTTGGGATTTTTTGAAAAAAAAATTCCCCATATTTTCGCTACCACAAAATCTTAATTATGAAGTCATGATCATACGTTAAGATGTGTAATTTTCCAAAAGAAGTCCTCATGTTTCTTACTCCAAAAATTACGCTTCCCGTCAAATTTGCATCTTACGCTGGTTTAGCGACCATGTAAGTTGCGTTATACCCCTCCCAAGCTTGTTTTAGCGACCGTGTAAGTTTGGTTATACGGTCTCCACTGAATTACAGTGCAAAATAGGTTAAAATTAAATTAGATTTTATAAAGGAGCACTCGAAAATCTACTTAAGCGATGAATCCGGACGAGGGTCGTCAGACCCGAGTGGGAAGAAATACTGTTGTTAGGTCAGAGAATAGTGGGTCCCAGCTGTTTCCGGTCGAGGTATAATCCGGTTCCATGATCTCAGCTGTGACCGTATACCTTCGATAATGAACTCGGCACGCCTCGTCCATTATCCAACTTACACAGTCTCGGCTGTCGCCTCGACCATGTAAGTTGCGGTATACGGTCACCACTTCGACATGTAACCGCTTAATTTACAGTCACCGATAAGTGGTTTCATTTTTTTCATAAATTGATAACGTTATTTCTAGGAAAATATTCAAGAAAAATATTGTTCAACGTCCGTCGTCGATGCTTCCATGTTGTGTCGTGTCCCCGGCACAGTAACCTTGGTAACACATTGCAACACAAATACTATGACGTCATGTAGTTGCTCACTTTTTAAACTCAGATAAGGATATTGTTGCTTCCGTCATAAGGAGTACAATAATCAACATAAACTCTACAGTAGTGATGCCATAGTGAACCTTGTATAGAAATTTGACGCAATAGACGATTAGCTAATTTTAACAATAAAGCTTTTTCTTCCGCGAACGTACAATCCACAATAAACATATATTGCACATCAGCTCTCAATAATTGATAATTAACCACACTGACCTAATCTAGTTGGTCACATTCTATCAAACGGTTAATTATGTAATTTTCCCTGTTTAACACGTCAAACTCATAGCAAATTCCTGTCACTCACTCTCAATTATCTTACGATATTTTGTCCTTCTTGCGCTCATTATAGATGTCTATCTTTAGCTACAGAGTTTATGTTGTATGCTCCTTTAATAACCTACAGCAGTTCATACACAACTAACAAGTTTTATAATCCGCCTATAATTCTTCACTTCATATGTTTCTCTCATGGTCACACTAAATGTCTAGATTTACACAGCTCACTTGTGACCCGTATCTAGATAGCCTGCCCCATCTCACACTGAAAGCTGACTGCTCCACGTGTCTCGAGTGTAGTTTGCCAGGGGGTTGTAGTGGTGGGTCAGCGGCACTGTTTCCCGGGGCATCATGAACTCCGAGTTCTGCTCGTCCGGCAAATACCTGTGGAGAATATCGTGCATTTTAGCAGATAGTCGTGGAAAGGAGGAAATATCACCCGACATAACCCCACCCGAACATAAACCCCATATTAGAGCTGAAATCATGCGTTAACGACGCCTTGGCCCTAAGCGTTTGTACCGTTTTCCGCAAAAATGATTCTGACGGGTAATCGCAGCTCCTATAATTATATATGTCCAATTGGTGTCATTTTTGGTGGGGTTCAGTCCAGGCATCCTGGTCTAAACTGTCTGCATGTTCGGAGGTTGATTCGACCTTATCTTCTAGAGTACACTGTGACAACTCGCAAGGTAACACGGTGGTGAGTGTAAGAGGGTATCTGACCTGTCGAACTCCTTGGAGTCCACGAACAAGTCGGAGAGAAGGCTGGTGTTGGGCGGTGGTATGTTGGACAGCAGCCCGGAGGTGGCGGCGCCCAGCAAACTCCCGTCATCCGCTGCAAAGTTATCCAGACCAGTGGAGTAGCTGGTGTGAGGCGTGGAGGCGGAGTAGTACTCCCCGGTCGATATCCCTGAGAATGGTTATCTTGACATTTCGTGTTTATTTAGTGTCCCTCAACCATTGACCCAAACAACTTTAGCTGTTTGGGCCGGAAGCATTGAAATAAAGGCATCACGCATTCTATTTGTTGATAGTAATGATAAATCATAATAATGAATAAAGATTCTTATTCTTCTAAGTATAAGATGGACGCTAAAGTACTAAGTTAGGGAGTAAGAGCAATAGCTTGAATAGTGTCAATAACATGAGTAGTATCATGACTCCGTGAGTGTAAACATGACATTCCGACTCATGTTGTACATGAGTGCGTGTGTGACTGTATGTCTGTCTTTTCGTGTGTAAGGATGTGTGTTTGTAAGGTTGTGTGTGTCTGTCTGTGTGTTTGTGAAATTTAGCGTTTGCCTGTAAGGCTATCTTTGTCTGGAAGTGAGCATCAGTGATGTTTGTTTGTAAGTGCAGACAATTGTATATGCTGTTTGTCTGTCTGCATGTTCGTTTATACAGATAAATGTCTGTGTTTCTGTCTTCATGTCTTTCTGTCCATATTTCAGTCTGTATGTCTGTATGTCTATATGTAGGTATGTCTGTATGCTTATATGTATGTCGGTATGTCTGCCTGTCACCAAGACTTGACGTGCATTGGTATGCATACGGTTGCTGACATGTCAGAGTGTTTGAAATTTCACAGCATTCTAAGTAGTAATACTTATATGCGTCAGATTTGACATAAAATGTGCAATTATGCCACTTCATTTCTACCCTAAAATAAGTCTTTAATATTAATAAAGCATGATTTCATGACTGTTTAGAAGGATTGCTGAGGAATGATTTTTTGTCACAAAATATTTAATGCACTTGAGAAGAAATCTGAATTTAATGAATATTGAATATTAATCCATATGAACATTAAGGGTGCTTTTGAATTCAGTGAACTCGGAATATGCTACTTCGTCGATATTATTGGCATGTTGCGTCAAGGGCGTCACACATATGCCATATTAATGAGAACCGACTTATATTATGGCATACGTACCCCAGCTTCATTTAAAATGTGGCTGTGTATCACCACAAAACTCTCATATTATTTAGTGGGGTTAAGTCTTAGTTAAGCAGTCAACTGTAATTGTGTGTCAAGTCTTGACGTCTTTTGTGGTATTAATAGTAAGATCAGATGATCATGCAGTCCCATTGCCGTGCTCTAGCATTTTATCGATGCCAAATTATTGCACAAGGCGAAGCCGAGTACAATAAGTTTATGAGTGTCATGACCATCTGCCATGCTGTAAGAGTATTATTCTATGTGAGGAATGCACTATTGCAAATTATGCACCATCCAGGCATGTTTATGCAATGCATTCAAAGACCCTATAGAGCTATAGGCACCAGGGTACCGTTCGCAATAAATTATTACGCACTGTAGTGCCAAAATCCGGATTTATTACGCACTGTAGGTCATAATAATTTATTATGGTGCAGTGGGACAGTGCGTACCTAATAATTTATTTCAAACAGTTGAGCAAGTTGTACCTTCTTATCATTATTTAAAACATTTCCTTGTGTTTGAAAGTATTGCCATTTTTTCGAGTAAAGTCGGTGCATAATTCAGTTTAATAACTCGTAAAAAGTACAAACCTGAGCATTAAAAACCTCGGCCTTCGGCCTCGGTTTTTAATGCCATATTACACACTAGGGCCTTCGGCCCACGTGTGTAATATGACGGTTAGTACTTTTTACTCGTTACTAAAGTCTCAACCCTTCATTATTGCACGCCTGCAAGCACCCTCAAGATGGACTAATGAGTTATTCAATTGTCAATGATATGATTGCTCGACGATCGTTTAAAATGTCACGAACCTGTAACTTCGTTTGCCATCCGGATAGATCGGGCTACAGGAGAGAGGATTCCGCTACTGCTTGATTTGGCGTCTATCCCTTGGGCTGTGCTTCGCGTCGGGTAGGCCTCACTCCTGAATCATTCATGGTCATGTAATGACTAATGAGTACTTTGCTGGACATACTGAATATCATTCACTCAATGGGTAATCGGTTATTGAGTAATTTATTTCATTTACTAGTAAATAATTTGTTGCATTTATTGTCAGCAACGAGCTGCACCCCACGAAATGCATACTAGTTAATCATCAGAGGTAATTCGAATTCTCAGCAATCCATTCAATAATATGTCATTTCGTTAAGTCAAATGGGTTATTCGTTTCCTTCTTCACTTGGTTACTTTTGTTCAGTGGCTAAATAATGTTATTTAGGAAGCGGCATTTTATCAAATTACTCATTTACCAACCACATACCTAGATACACTGACATTAGACGCGGGCCGATGATGCAAGTGTTCGACTGATCCGGCCTCTCTGGGTGACATGATCCCGGGAATCTGATCTCCTCGGCTGAGTATTTGATCTGCTCTACTGAGAATCTGATCTTGTTTCACGATACTCTGAGATGCCAGGGTCTGAGCCATGTCCGCCCCTCGAGCTGCAAAGTTAGCAACCATGTCCCTCAGCTGCAGAACCGTGCTCTGATCTTCAGCGCCATACTGAGGGTTAGAGTTACTGAGACTGAGAGTTTGGAGTTCTGAGTAGGTGGGGTTGCTCAGTGAGGAGAGACATTTTAATTATATTTTTTAAACTAGACAACTTTTTATGAGTCGGTTGTACTGTGTTTTGATGACCTTTGAAAATGTCACGGTGTTTTTCGGTGAAAAGCTTTGGAAGGAGAGAGTTTTTGGCCCGATATTGGAAAATCACTGATATGTTTCATTAAAAAGGTAGCTTAATAACCCCTTCCCCTGCTACTGCTGCTATAATGCAATGTTGCAAGATGAGTACTGAATCAGAGGGCGTTACCATAGAGCAGACCGTATGTCTTATATTTGTTTATTTGGGGATTTTTCTGAAAAAATCCCTGCCACAATTTTACTCCCCGATTTAATTCAACCTTTTCGAAATTTCTTGAACTATCTAAACAGTACAATTTCGTTTCGAGTTTTCAGATAGTTACAGATAATTTAGTCAAATGGTTAAAACAATTTAAAAAAATTTAGAACAGTAATTAATTTTTTTAGAATTCATTTTCCATTGTTTTCCGCAAAAAATCTTTCATTTGTTAGAAAAATCATGCAAGTTATTTTCAACTATGTAATTCCTACTCAACAATATAACGTCATCTAGTTTTGTGAAGCGTTGAAAAGAAATGTTCATATTCGTTTTACGAGAAATTTTACATCATGTTTTTCATTGATTCATTCTACGCTTACTTACTACGCTGTCATTAGATCATTCTGGCGTACAGTGAGGTATCAACTTCTCAATTTGTGAATTAATTCTTGGTTGATGATATTCCTATCATCTCTCGCGTTGCCGGTTACATGTATAATACCAATAACTGGTTATCATGCCCTTATGCTCAACCAAGCGATCGGCTGAGTACATTCTGTCATTTTTTGAGAAAAGGGATCGAAAGGCTGTAGTTCCTTTCATTGGCTTTACAGCTGCTGGAATTGAAGTAAAACTTAAGAAATTGGAAAACGTACCTTACCTCAACTTACTGAAATTATGGGTAAATTAGACGTGGCTTTACATTTAAGACAGAATTTTCTAGTATGCTAGTGTGAACCGACACCATTCAGTTAGCTGTGGTGAACGATTTGGATAATGAATTTCAGTACCTTCAGGCTTGAGCTTGGTGAAAATCCTGAAGTAGGTTATATAGCAAAACTCCTTATTTCATTCAACTGGACTAGTTTCCGGAGAACTTCATCTTAATGTTTTAGAGAGTGAATGACGTATAATCCATTAAACAAGTTTATACGGGAATAAAGTCGTGTGGATCTTGTAATAGAAACTTCCTACTCTGCAGAATTCACCTGGTTGCCGGACATGATGTCAGCTGGTAGCGCGGTGTTTAGGGAGGTGTACACCTGGTTGTACTCGATTCTGTTGGTCGACATGAAGTCAGGGTTGCTTGGGAAGTCTCTGGTGCAGGTGATGTAGTCGTTGGAGGCGGAGTGGAGGGGGAAGGAGGGCGAGGGGGACGAGTGGGGGAAGGGGGTGCGCTGGTGCAGGGAGGTGGAGGGGGTGTAGGGGTAGAAGGAGGTCGAGGGGGAGCCAACCAGCTGGTGGGGAGGGGGAGAGAGGAGGAGCGGCTTGGTTGCTTCCTGGAAGAAGTGTCTTGCTTACAACTCGCGTGTTTCGCGGATTGAATATATTTGTATGTACAACTGTACACCTGGGCTTAAAACATTGGTATCATAAGATGTATGACATGGTATAATGTATGGGGAATTTTGGTTTCTTACTGAAAATTTTCACCTCGATAGGTTTTGATCTTTGGAAAGAAGGAAGTAAGGATACTGGTTAAACAATTGATATGCTTTGATACCTGGTTATTGTTGGGTATCTGGCTGTTCATGCAGTTCATAGGTGAATCTGTTTCTTCCTTTAAGCTTATTGTGTCCTCTATCTGGAGACCCTTCATTGGAGACGACTTCTTCCTTTTAGGCCGGTACCTGTTAAGAATATCGTTAGAATATTTAGCTTCCTTTTTAGGCCGGTACGCTTAAAGAATATTGCTGTTATTATAAGTTTTCTGAAATCTGGACCAATTCACGATAGCTTCGAATCTTATGCTTCTGCGATCACGGAACCGTTTTAAACTCAGGCAAACCGTTTAAATCTATGTGAACAGAACCAAACGATCGGACAAGTGACACACATTTCTCATGAGAGTGACGCGAAGCTCTTGAAGTCTAGAAGCAACGTTACTCAAAGCTACTGCTGAATCCAGGATGGATGTGTAATGCACATCATGGTGTCCAGCACCGGCCTGACATACTGTCATTCTGTGCTGCCGGATGACCTCATGGAGTAAATAAGAATTATTGCCATCCGAAAGCTTCAGTTTATATCACCATAATTTTGCTTTTTACTTTCCGTTAATAGGTTTGCCCTACAACACGATTCAAAATTACATTCTTGATATTATCAAAGACGTCTATGCTTCCACTGTGGCATGACATTTGATCAATTTAACAGTACATTTGTTGTGGTTTTACCACCTTCTCAAAATTGAAGTATCAAGAAGAAAGTTGAGTGCCTAAATTTTGAACATTGCCATCACAAATCCGAGGAACATCATTATTTTTAATAAATGAGAAGTAAGCCTTTGATATCACAAATTCGTTGCATAGATTATTTATTGAGTTTACTGCCTCCTTATTTGTCATCATGCTTTGATATTCTGTATTTTACTCGTGGCTAGCAGTGAGTGATGTTGTGCAAGGATTTAATGAATTAATGTGATTTATCAGTAGTCACTAGTCAGTGCTCGGTTCACGCGCTCACGTCGCAATTCCGACAGAAACTTGCACAACTGTATTATCTTCCCAGCACAATGCACCACTCTCCCTGTACAATTTCATGATCCCATGACCCGCTCCCTCCCCGCTTCCCGGACAATCCCTCCCTTCCTCACCACAATTACACCATGCCCTTACACAATTCCACCACTTTGCTCCTAAACAATTCCACCCCATGACCCGCTGCACACTATCATGACTCACTTGTACCCATGACTCACTTGTACCCATGACCCAATTGTACTCTCCTTACACAATTCCATGACCTACATGTACTCTCCTTACACAATTCCACCACTCTTCTCCTAAACAATTCCATGACCCACATGACGTAGTCTCCTTACACCATTCCATGACCTACATGTAATCTCCTTACACCTGAATTCCATACTCACTTGTACTCGGGGTGTTCACGGCGGTGCTGTTGTCGCAGTCTCTCAGCCTCGTCCACGAATGGTCGTTTATCTGGCTCGCTGAGCTGTTTCCACACTTTCCCGAGGGTCTTGCTTAGCTCAGCGTTGTGAAGGTATGGGTGTCGCTCAGCCAGCTTACGTCGAGCTGCCTGCAATGATACCATGGTTACTTTTGTTACCTTGGTAACTTGTGTTACCATGGTTAGTGGTTACTTGTTTTACCATGGTTACTTGTTTTACCATGGTTACTTGTGTTACCATGGTTACTTGTGTTACCATGGTTACTCAAGTGTTACCATGCTTACTTGTGATACCATGGTTACTTGTGTTACCATGGCTACTTGTGTTACCATGGTTACTTGTGTTACCATGGTTACTCGTGTTACCATGGTTACTTGTGTTACCATGGTAACATGTGTTACCATGGTTAATTGTGTTACCATGGTAACATGTGTTACCATGGTTACTTGTGTTACTATGTTTACTTGTGTTACCATGGTAACTTGTGTTACCATGGTTACTTGAGATACCATGGTAACTTATTGTGATACCACGGTTACTTATTGTGATACCATGGTTACTTATTGTGATACCATGGTTACTTGTGTTACCATGTTTACTTGTGTTACCATGGTTACTTGTGTTACCATGGTTACTTGAGATACCATGGTAACTTATTGTGATACCACGGTTACTTATTGTGATACCATGGTTACTTATTGTGATACCATGGTTACTTGTGATAACAATGGTTACCAGTTTTAGCCTACAATAACTCAATAAGAATGGCTCATCGGACACTTCCACTGACAGATTAAGGTTTATAAATTATCGCGTTTTCTTGGATCAAAGTTGGCTAAAGCATAAAAATTTTGTGATGAAATCCAACTTTGTACAAATTTTGGCTCGGTGTGACTTGGGATTCGATTTGCATTGTTTATGATGTTCTGGTATTAAAGTGCTTTATTTAATTAACTTTAATAAACTTTTATTTAATTAACTTTAATTAAAGTGCTTTATTTAATTAACTTTAAGTTTTCTCTCTCGAGCTGGTGCAATGAAGCAATGTTAGTATGTTGTCACACTGAAGTGACCTCAATAGCTCAACGAATTACTTGGAAGTAGTTTTATTTCCAATGATGCAGCCAACAGTTGCCACTAGATCTTTACAACTTTAGAACATTTTCAATGCAGCTTCTGAGAAAGCTGGTGCCCATTCGAATTTGAAATATGCTTAAATAAACGTGTTTAGTATTATACCATATTTGTTTAAAACTACGCAAAACTCGACGGGTAGTTATGCATATGGAAAAAGAACTCTGAAAAACACTTGTCTCATTTGTAGTTGGGAAGTTGTTAAAGAGCTTAGCTTGGATTTGGGCTTTAAGAGTTCAGGTTCCCCTCTTCACAAAACTATTCGAGTATTCGCGATATTTCCGAATTTGGAAGTTATTTTTCATTTTTTCTATTTTGAAGGTTTTACTTCTATTTCAACAGCCGTACGGCCAACGACAGGAATCGAAGGATTCAAGTGTAATCAAGGCGCAAGCCAGTGACGTTCAAGGAAGTGTAATCCATACTTAATTGGCCCGAGACTTCGCTGCAATGGGCAGCTCCTCATTTAACCCTGTACGCTCGGCTGAGTAAACCGTGTGGCTGTATATTATATAGGCTTGAGATACCTAGGTATCTCTCACCCGTAGCTCAGTGAGAAAGGCAGGGTATCGAACCCGGGATCTTGCGATCACGAGCCAGACTAGATACCAATACACCAACTGACCACTTTACAGTTGAGTTCACAAGATTAGTAGTATACCTGAATAGATCTTCTGCCAATTTAACTGATACCGTCACAAAATTTTACTTATTTTTGAATTCAGCATTAGCAGTCTAATGGAATTGGACACATGCTTTTGCACTGTATAATCTTAAGATTAAACTGTGGATTAATATACAGCGGAAAGTAAACAGTTGCTAATAAAGCCGCTCAATCTAATTCCATCTTGTGCTCACCAAGGTTTCTTCTTTCGATTCATGGAGCTACCTTCATTCATCCAATCAAATCTCCTTGGTATTCTTACATAACCGGCATTAAAACGACGCTTTTAATGCGTGACAGGTCGAGTAATTTCGAATTTTCTAAGACTCAGAACTGCTGCCAGCCGCCTTTACCGGACTCTTTGAAATGTGTCATTCTCTGCTAAAAGTTTACTTATGCGTTTGGCGTGTTTCTAGTGCTGAAGAAATTGATCGTAACGACCGTCTTACTGCTTATAAGTCGAAAGCAAAAGTGATCGAAAGGGTACCTGTCCTTTCGGTATGATTTTCCTTCTGTTGTTTTCCACATATTAAGACGCATATGCGTTAGAAATTTTAATTTGCGTGGCATTCATACTAAGCTATTTCGTCTTGAATTCTTGTAAGAGATACGTTATGATGTGTTTCTTGATGTATGTTTAGTGCCTATTTAGAATGAGTCACTCGAAGCTTCATGTACTTGTAGTGACGACTTTTCATATAATACTTCATATGCCATGCACAATGCACATGTTACGAAATTAAGAGTTTTCGTCAGTCAGTCTCTACTGCACAAGATCCCGATTATAGAATAGGGAAGTTTTTAGGTGCTAAACGGTATCCTATGGTGCTGCCTGCTCTTTAATCAAGGCTCTCAGCACTTAAATGCGTTAAATTCTCTAATTAAAGCCTTATTTTGGTTCATTAAGTGGGTTGTAATGCTGAGTGCACGATCCGTCGAGTCACGTGATAGTAAAGGAACGATTTGATTGGTTACTTTTGACTGGGACACGTGACAGTTTGCAATATGTCGTCCCAATGACAGACTGTTGCTATACCAACAACAAGTTGCTTGTTTGGCGCTACCATGGTGACCATATAATATATTATAGCCGGGAAATGGAGTTCCGGATACCACGACTTTTAAACTGGTTAATTGGACAAAATGGTTATCAGGCAATGATTTACAGGCAGGCAAAAACGGCAGCCTTCCTCAGCATATAATTATACTACTTTGCACTTAAAATATCATGAGCTACAAAAGATGGTGGGTCTAATTGAGGGCCTATCAATAATGTTTTGCTCAATTTAAGAGATATTATATCACTGAAAGGACCGGAGCACAAATTTTCATTGTCCGAATAAAGGAATATAACCAATGACCACTGTACACCGTGGCTATCATGAATAAAGCTCTTATGTTCTTCTAATCAACATTATTAATGGCAATATTCCGGCACACCTCTCTCACTGAAGCTATATACCACCTGCAAGTACCTGTGTCGCTTGGCCAAGCGACTACCGGTAGTCAATACATTGGCCTCATCGGCCAGACATTTTGATGCTCCTTTTATACTAGCTACCATGCTGGTTCTCAAAGAGATATCAGATATAAACCAGAATGGATCCAAATCCCAGCTCTCTTCTCACCCTGCTGCCAGTGACTGGTTTAATTACCTAGGGTGCACATTATATTTGCACTCTGTTTGTCCCGCACTACATTCTATATGGTCCCCCTCAGGGGCCAGGCCTAGTCACGTGCACGCCGCACTTGGGCGGTTCTTGGTCCATCAGACAAGTACTTTTCATTGCCTAGTCTAATTACCCAAAAACTTGCGACATTTGATCAGAGAATCAGCCCCAAAGTAAGGAAGCAGCTCTATCACATGAGATTGTTCAAATTTCACCAACGCCTGGGATTAAAATGTTTCTGATGACGTCCTCACTAACGCACTGGAAAGTATTGCAATGAATCTAGAGGTTAAATGAGTTTATGGAGTATGAACTCTTGCTTCATGAAGCGTAGCAAAAGCATCATAAAAGATTCATTTCGAGCCAACAAATTTAACGGTTTCACGGATTTAATCAGTAATAACTTAATTGGCCGTTTTGCTTCACTCACCACATAACCGCAGCTCAACAGAAGCAAAGGTTGAACAGGGTTGTTAGTGAGATTACCTGATTCAGTTGATAGCGATTTTAATGACAGTGGCTGTTACAAATTTGAATATTGCAAAACTTTTCATCAGTAGTATTGTACTTTAGAATTTATGAATTTAATAGACTATCAGCCAAAATCTGCTAAAATATCAGAAAGTAAAAATAATAATATCAGAAAGTATATTCTATTGTGGCATTTACGAAATAAAAAAATATCTCCCATTTTCATGGCGTGCCCTGTACTTTTTGCTGGAGTGCTCCAGATGAGCCCCATAGATTATATTCCCTTGTTCGAGTTCTCTGCTTCTCAGGATTTAGATTTATTCTTTACTACGTTCATTGGTTCATCAAGACTATGAATGTCAAAACGAGGTTTAGGTTGTTAGAACGTTAACTAGTCCTAATCAAACTAGATTCCACACGGTCCACTTCCTGTCTTCCTGGTATATCATTGCTGCAAGCCCAAAAGTTTAAACGTTCGATTTCTGTTTCCTCGGTTCAAAGTCTAGATGGATCATGGAGCTTTAGAGTTTACAGAACAGTAATCCCGTCGGGTAGTGGGGCACTAAGACACTTTAAGGAGCTGACGAGCTGTTCAGTTTACAGAAAAATAATTTTGTCTGCTATTGGGGCACTAGGTTATTATAGATGGAGCTTTACAGTTTACAGACCTGCAACCTCGTCTGGCATTAGAAGTTTGGCAGTGGGGGATGAAGGTATAATTATTATGCACCATGATGAGAGGTGACAGCTTTGATCACAAAGATAATTGGTGATTTCTGGGGAGTCTAAGCTGACATTCTGCCATTATACAGCATTAATTTAGCTGAAAAACATGGGCAACATCTGGTGACGCAGCAGAGGGAGGTTAATTTAATGGGGCTCAATCCTCGGTCATTACCATGTTTCTCTCTGATAGAAATGCAGGGTACTTAGTCTCGGAAACCCATCATTTTAATCATTTTAATCATGATAACAACGTGTCTAAACGATATCTGGTTATCATTTATATACAGGCTTGTTGCTGTGAAGCGCACATTTAAACGATATTTCAATCTTCGTATGCTCGCCAGACGCCATGACTATATTGCGATCTAACGTGGAAATAGAAGGATGGTAAAAAGAACGTGATAGATGAACTAGATATTTCTGTTAACTTGAACTTGAAGGTAACTGACTGTAATTTCTCTAATTACACGGTAGTGGAAATTTGCTAAATTTACCGTTTTCAAACCAGTCGACGACCATTTTACCAAATTTGTCATGTGCTGTAGGAAACCAGAAAAATACTAATTTTACTGCCCTCTTTAGTATATTAGATGCTCATGGAGTTATGAATTTCCATTGTAAGCCGAATGAAAATGTAGTAGCACCAGCCAGTTTCACTTTATCACTTTTTATATATCATAGCTATGGAATCAGGGTGTTCATTGAATAAAATCTCAGCTCTTAATAGATTCTCAAGTCTCCTATGATCGTTTAACAATATCCTCCCTCACGACGATAACCACATGATTTCTTCAGTGGAATTATTTCTCATATCAGTTATTCACTTTTACAGTTTCACCTCTTTAAAACCCTCTATTTAACGCACCAAATCATCTAAATAGTGATATACTGTTATCTTATTAATATATTATTACTTTATTAGGTGTTTTGAGCAAAGTTCACTAGAAATTAAAATGCTCACTCAGCAGCGGAAGCTTTACACATCTGCCCATCTTAAGCCGGTCTTAAACGTAAATCAACAAAACTGGTCCGAATGATAACAAAACTTTCCAGTTTGGCAGCTTTAATACCTTATCTAACATAATAATCACGGACGCTGAGCTCCTTAGCGTGAATATAAATGTCCGTGAAAATTCAAAATTTTGTCCGTGATTTTCAGGTCCGTGAAAATTAAGTCCGCTATTTCCTCTTAAAATTTCTTGGGTAGAGACGCAAAATTTCTGACTTCATCTCTTAATATGCACAAAATATGATAAAATCATACTACTTTTTCATGCTTAATACCATGCAATATGGAAATTTATCATATTGATTAACGAAAAATATTGAACATCTTTCAAGTATTCAAATCGTGGGAGAAAATGGGAAAAATCAAGCTGATAATTTCGAAGTTTTGTTGAAATTTGAAGTGGCAGGATCGAGCGTGAACATTAATGTCCGTGAATTTTTAGGTCCGTGAAACTAAAGTCCGTGATGATTATGTCCGATAAGGTATTTTACAAGATGTTCTACATCATACAATGACATCAACGTTGAAATATTGCTTAGCTACAGGAGATAATATATTTTTTGTATTTTCTGGTTCTTTATGTTATTATCGACATAATACTACATTTGGGGGGGGAGGGTCAACTGTCCCAATTTTCCCTAACTCTAGAAAAAGTGGATTGGTACAGGTACAAATGGGACAATTGGGAAAATGTCACTCAAAAAGGGAATTGGGACGGGAAAATGTGACAATGGGGACAACTGAGACAGAAAAAATGTGGCTCAAAAATTATGGACTCAAGTGACAGTCCCAAACTCAAAAAAAAAGTTAATTGGGACAGGGACATTTGGGACAATTAGGACAGTGACATTCCCCTCTACATCATGGGTGAATGATTTCATTATTTGGTAGGGAGTTCAGATTCAGTGGAGCGAGGTAATTGAGGAGGGTAACACTAACAATGGAACTGTGAATTTCAGTTCACCCTCGACTCTTCCGTGGAAATCTTACAAATTTGGTTGGAAAATTGGTTATTAAATCAGAAAATCGTAACGATTCCTCGTCATTTGAATTTTAGGTTTCCATGAAGTTCCTAGTTTAAACTTTCCATTTAGCCATATTTTACATTTTGCTCACTAATTTCATTAGCAGATTTAATTTCGAACATACCTGAGCCCACACCATGAATGCGTTCATGGGACGTTTGATGCGTTTGGTTCCGTCGTCAGCGAGCGTGGTGTAGTCCACCCTGTCCGGCGTGATGTTCCAGTTGAAGCTCTTGATGATCTCCATGATATCCACATCGCTCGTTTGTTGTTCCTGCATCCTTTCTCCGGGAATCGACTAAAAAACGGGGGCGCTTTCTGCAGCTATTTGGCCGGGAAATGCGGCGACTCACCATAGCAGCTGATATCACGCAGGTTGCACGACACGTGCAAGTCACGTGACGCGCGCGCTATTGATCACGTGACCCGTGACATGGCTCATGTTAAGAGCAGACGAGAGAGGCAGAGAGAGAGCCGTGGTGATCAAGAGCACTTGAGATGACAGCGAGAGGGGCACAGAGTTCGGGGGAATCAGAGGCCGGGGAGCAAACAAGACAGCGAGAAATATTCCAGTACTGACTTGTCGAGCGGACAGTCCTGCCTTCTTATAGGAGGCCGGGACAATGGTTTTTAGACTGCCTAGTGGTATTGTTTACACTGCTCCAAATAGTATTAGGAGGGTCACGTGGTGCAACATCATGTATAGTATTAACATGCTCTGAGGAGTATTATTGGTCTAAGATACTACTCTCTCTGCTGTATGAGAGCAGCTCTTGAAACAAGAGGGTAGTCTCATCCTGCTCGGAGGTGGTGACACAGAGACTATTCAACCTCCCTCCGGGGAGAGACTATTGAACCTTCATTCGATCATACTCGACCTGTCATCAGGGGAGGAGATGAGGTGGGAGGCATGGGGTGTATCTTGACACGTGCCATGGTGAGTGTCATAACCCAAAAAATATCATGTCGAGTGTTATGCACCAACCTGTAGTGCCAACTTCCCAACGGTATTGTAGAAATAAGTGGAATATTTACCAAGAAATATCGAACGATGGATTATGAATTTAAACGATGAATTAACTGAATTGCTACTTTTGGACTGTTGTTCAAGATTAATTAAAGCTTTATGACAGAACACTTTATATCTTGTTCTCACTACGTGTGCATCTGTCCGACGGGCATTGGTTGAGAATCAGTGTCCCCGACCCGAATACAGCTAGCATACAGTCTTCCAACTCTCCAGTCATCACAACCTTGACTCTTTGTCAAACTTCATCAGATCATTTCACGATATAAGACTCATGATGTCCGTCCATCGTCCATTATCTGATTCGTGCCCACTCCTTAATATAAAATCAAAAATCTGTTGCGGTACTTCATTTCAAAGTTTTATACGGAATAAGGCTGTCTGTTATATAAATTATTACGAATTTGATTATTTAAATAAAACAGGGTTATCCAAAGTCTTGACCCCTTCTACGTTTCCGATAGTTCGAAGCCTACTATACAACAGATATTTTGTTTCTGTTCAAACCTTCTGTGAAAATTACCAGTGAACGGTGAAATCTGTGATTTTTAGGTTACTATGACTTCCATTATCCATAGCAATCACGTTAGTTTCCATAACAACTGACCTCAACATTCAAGAAATTTGGCTCTCAAAACGGTGAAAAGGGTCTACATTTATTGGTCAAAAACGCCAAAGTTCTTCAATTTTGAGATCGGTTGCTATCACAGTGCTTAACATGATTTAGTTTCCGACCGAAAGTGCTGCGCGTAAATTTTGACCATTTCACTCATAAAACCATTTATGAATGCCCAATCGATACCAAAATTTTTATGGATACAGTTTGTGGCATACGACAGCGTCTGTGAAAATTTGAAGCATTGTCATCCAAAAATGAAGCAGATATTACAAAATAAAGTCACTTTCGGACCAAAACTGGCAGTTTCGTTCCGAAACTGACGAAATTCTGTTATAGCAGTATCCATGCGAATTTCGGTATCGATTGGACATTCAAAAATGGTTTCATGAGTGAAATGGTCAAAATTTGCGCGCAGCACTTTCGGTCCGAAATTGATTCATGTTGTACACAGTTAAACTCGTGTGGTTCCTATGGAAACGATCGTGCGGTTGCTATGAAAGTCGTAGCAACCTAAAAATCACAGAATCCACCATTCACTGGTTATATTTACAGAAAATTTTCAGCGAAATGAAATATCTGCTGTATTTTCTGCCCCTCGACATTTGACCTCACTGCACTTTTCGTCCTATCGTGTGGTTAAAAATCTTTTCCCTGATTTGGTCCATCAACATTATGCAATTTGCTACAAGTATGCCAATTTTAACAAATTGGTATCTTCTCACTTTGAGAGCTGTGCGCTTTATTGCCGAGACGCATTCGAGACGTTCGGAAAGTGAAAGGTGTTAAAATGTTATCATTACTCCCCGACCTTTATATCCAATATCTCGAACAATCTACTCGGTTCCTTAAATCCGAAATGAAATTAAACTACCACAAACCGTGGAGTATTTTGAGAAGGATGAGGTGATAATATGGACATGACGTAACACCGCAACAGCTAGATTGCAATCCATACACTGCCGCCGCAGCTGTTTCATCTGTTCATTACTCCGGCACATAATACTACTGCTCTTTTCAAATACAGTACACCTTATTATAGGAGCTGTGTAATCCACGTTTTCATTAATTATCATATTAACCGACATTATATTAGTCATGACGTCAAGAGAAACATCTGTGCTATGAAATGGAAGACAACTGGTGTACCTAGCCAGTAGTAGATGGGGATGTTGTAAATGAGTTAAATTATACTCGAGACACAACGAATTGACTGAGATTTTGACGTCACACACCTTTTTTCTTTGCTATAGCCTCGTTATTTCGTAGACTCGTAATTCTACTTTCGTCCCGGTCTCGTTGCATCAAAAGTATTTATAAGTTTAGTTTTAGCTGGTGCACCGTGCATTTAGCTGGTCCATTTAGCTGGTGAATTTAGCTGGTGCTTTTAGCTGGTGCATTTATATGGTGCCCCACGCTGAAAAGAAAGCCTCTTCGGAAAGCTTTCTCCACTCAAATTGTGTATTGCATTTATATCCCATTATCTTGTGACGTCTACTGGTTGAAACATTACCAAAGAGCACTTTACTGTGTTCAGTTATAGTTGCAGCATATTATAGTTATGAGAAACTAGCAGGCCCGTTGCTAAAAAATGTTACTCGGCGGGCTACCCCGCCCCTCGCAGAATTCCAAAAATTGCAATTCAAGTTATCAAGACAATTTTTTTATTCTTACCGCATTGAAGAATGAAAACAGTTAATACATATACGCCAGCTGCAAATTTTGAAATATGAAAAAGTTTATGAAGGAGCAAAATTTACAATAGTCCGTTTGTCACTTTCAGTAATGCTGTCCCATGAAGGCCAGTTTTGTCTAATTGCAATTGTACGACGAAGTTAGTTTAACTGCAATCTGAGAACCGTAAATGCATACTGAACGTTGAATTGCGCATTGATTTACGTCAAGATTCCCAAATTCGCAATAATATATGCCATGCCCAATTTGGTCAATTTGATTTTGCCTTGGTTAATCTTAAATTTCTTTCAATAATTGCTCGATTAAAATTATTTAGTTGAAACCATTTTAATCATCGATTTAATAAATTGACCGACCATTGCCACTGATTCATAAAGGGAATTCTATCGCCTATAGCCTCCCCGATGCCAGCCATACCCATTCACTATCTTAAATCTTCAATTTTAAATGTAGAAAACGTAAAATTAACAAAAACCACGACGCAGCAGTTAGCAGCGTATCAGAAAGCACTCGCATACAACTGATCATAACCTGCACGTGCAGTTTCCAGTGACCATGACAACGGCACCAATAAGCACATTTTCCCCGTTCGTTTCTCTTGATAAGTTGATATTTTCTTGGCAAGCTCAAATTTAAACTGTGCGCCCGCACAAACAGACAAAATTCACGTGCCATCTCCAAATTATATATAAGACGAGAAAACCCGTTGGGTTTTATCTTTTATTGGACGTATAGTCAGTTGAACGAATTCATTGGTGCAATTTTTTGTTACTGGGGGTAGGGGTGCAACGTAACGAATCAAAATTTTGCAGATTTTGCGATACTAAATTAATGTCGAGGACAGTAAATAAGAAAACTCAAGAACAATGGTTTTCTAATCCATAGTTCAGATTCGGAGAAAATATGGGCAACAAATTTGAATCCAAGCTCATTGAAATCAAAATTGTTCACATTTCCGTTTGTTTAGAACCCACATCTTACTTGAGCGAATATAAATTCCTACTTCTGTCGAATCCCCGCAGCAAACAATCGAAGCTACAAATCTTTAATTTAATATGGAAGAATTTAGAATTATCGCTGATTTTCACAATGGAACAAAATTTTCAACTCTTACCTTTCCTCCTACAATAGCGATTAGAGATTATAGTCTTCTGTCGTAAAATTTTTACCAAACTCGAAAATTCCATTGAGAACGTAAATTATGACTTTAAACAGTTGAAACGTTTCCAAAGTACACAGTAACGAAATGGCAGATGCTTCGTTAAAATGCACGTGCAGTTTAGCGCGCGCAATCACCAATCACCATAGCGACGCGCGCAACTGGTGAATTAAACCTAGAACGCGATCTTCTTTTTAGGGACGATTTTTCGGACTTTCGACGTTATTTACGAAAAATCTAAGGCCTAAATCAAAATTATGACCATGCTATCTTTTAAGTTTAGCCATTTTCTACCACCTTGCAAAAAATCGCGGCTTTTTAGCTCCTTTTGTGTCAGTTACTCAAGAACAAACGTAGAAGTGCCTCTTTCCTTTATATTAAAGATGACGAGTTTAACTTGTTACCGGAACTCGAGGAGTTGTGGGTGATCTAATTCTATACTTCTACAATGCTGTAGCAGATTTAATTCTTTTTCATCTTCTTTTGTGTTGTGCAGTTCAGATAAGATGAATCTTTCGCTGGGGACCGCTAGGCGTGGTTTTTAAATCATACTATAGCTGAAACAATCTCAATCTTCCACATTATTTGATTCCGCGTTTCAAGTTAGCAAGTTATAAGGTGGGAGGGAAGGAGAGCTTTTTATATAGCCGCTGAAACCATGAAACCAATCCCACGGGTTTTAAATAGAAACGATAAGTACCTGATTGAGACCGTCGCCATGCACACGAGGTATTGTGCATTACAGGTGGTATAAGTAAACCGGGCGTGGGGCCTTGCTCAACGTGTGTGGTGTGTGTGTGTGTCTGTCTGTATGCGGTGCTATATTACTTACTTATCTACGCCCTGAACCAGCACGCCCTGAACCACCTCCACCAGCTCTCTGCACAAGGTGTTGGAGCTGCACAGCTTGTGGGAACGGAAGAGTGGTTACTGGTTACGCCGTTACGGTCACGAGATAAAGCGTGTTTAAAGTGCTGCATCCCTCGATCGCGTACTGCTCTCACAACTCCTTCTTTGTCTTTCTATTGGTGTTGGCAGTGGTGGATGGACCACTAGCGAGAGTACTTTCTCTCGGTCACTCAGCTGCTCAGCTGGCGACGATAATCACATGATTTTCGAGAGCTTCTGATATTGAACTTTCACGTATCATTGAACGCTTTCAACTTTCCAACTATAAGGTGTTTTTCGGAAACACCTAAGTTTTGTTTCGCAAATGCAAAATGTAAAGTTACTTAACTATGCATTGTACTAAAGTTTCGGAACGGACCCACAGGTAAACAGTTCTCCTCTTTTTAATAAGCCCACCCCTCATTTAATGCGTGTCTGATCCTCAATCAGCTTCCCGAAACACGTGCACACTTCAGACACCAAGTTGTAACCAATGCCACTATTTGTACTGTTGCTTACTGAAGCTCGTGTCGACCAACCCAAGACAAGACACGTACTCTTTCACAGAACCTCATGAACGTGATTTAACAAGCGTGTCACGTGTCTGGTGTACTGGCTGATCTTCATATCGTCCATTTTCTCCGCATAATAGGATCATCTTCCTGTTGAATTTGATGTGCGTCAAATTTCCACAAGTCTGGACCCAAAATCGATGCAAAAATTGTCCAGAATTTGCATGGAAATTTAAAAAGTCTATTCCAACCTATATCATTCCTATCTTACCGCGCAAATTTCCTCCAACTTTAGCAAAGCAATAAAGTCGTACGATACGTACTTTGGGCAATAATCACGCCAATAATTTTGCAGGACGTGGTCCCCCAGAATAGTCTGAAACTCATTATCTGGAGTAGCAATCGAGTGACGTCTCCAGTAATAGCAGTGGCTTTAGACAGCGATTTTTGACAGTGGTATCGGGTGCAATGCGAGGCTTCTTTACAATGCAGTGTCGCTATGCTGCACATAGTTACTGTATATAGTGCTGCACACATAGTTAACCGTGATTTAGTGAGTTTCAGTGTGTGATTTAATGCGGGTATGCGTCATTTACCATACGTTACGCAATGCTTGAGTGTGTCATTCAGCACGTCATGTTGTCACTCATTAATGATCTGTCACGTCATCTAGTACGTCATTTTATCAATTATCAGTTCTTTATCATGTCGTCTATAGTATTAGTTCGTCATGATACCAATTATTATTATCAGTTCTTTATTAAAAGCGCCCATTGTCTCGCTTGACAGTGCTCAATGTGTTCCGCAGCCCTTAACAATAACAGACTGTGTAGGTAAAGGTACATCACTGAAGTAGCTCCATGGTAGAACACCCCTTATAGTAGCCCCGTAGTACAATAATAATTAATAGCACTAAAAGTTGCGCTTTGTTTTAAGTCCTAGCGAAGTGCTCGATCGTACGTAGCTTTGTAGGAGTGTTGGGTCAGACTATGGATGATGATCAAAGCATATACGAAAGAAGCGCATTGTTTTGTGCCTCAGAGTTTTGTTGTGGTGTTGGTGAATGGGATGGAGATTGAAAGTCTCAGAATAAGAAGCTTATGTTTCTGACGACACCTCCCTATAAGCTCTCCTGATACGCAATAGAGTTGCTTACCTACTTTTTAATATCGGGTGTGTTCCTAAAGTCTCCCGTTCGATCGAAACATATAAATTGTAAGCCATATCGCACAAAATAACGTGCCGAATAGAAGCTGCTCTTTGTTCGCTGAAGTCGGCATTTTATTTCTCTTTTTTGATTGATTATGAAGTACTTTATCAACTTCAATTATCATCTCGGCCTTCACCTCCGACGATGTGATATTACTCACGATCAGTGACCGAGTTCCCAAGTGTGCATATCGTATTAAGGCCGAGTAATTAAACTTAATTATGCACTGACCTAATGTTGCGTTGAAAGGAAAGACTTTTCAAACACAAGGAAATATCTTTGATTATGAATTGATAACTGGCACGACTGTGTGGGAATTTAATTTGATGAAAATTATAAGTTGCTGCGCACTGTTCCTACTTCCTACTCCTAGCAACCTAATAAGTTATTGCACTTCCTGATAGTTCACAATGAATTATTATGAGCTCAACAACAGAGCGTATAGGGTTTAAAAATACACTGCCCATTGCCTAAACATGGTGAGTAGGGCATGATTAAGAGATTAACCCCTCGCCCTGGACGATAATGACTGGCGATCAATTCCTCAATTCCGTACCACGTGCGAGCTTTGTGATTGATTCAATGCACGATTCAGAAGATTTGACGTCACAGGACCCATTCACTCCATTGTGAGTAGTGAGTGCCCTGCTGCTTTTAGTGGTTCATACAGTGCCGGGCAACGTGCCTTGGGCATAATATTCTACTGACGTGCTGAGGCGGTCATATTCGTTGTAGCGAGATGTAGCTTGTGCTGGTGTTGTAGACTTTATACAGGGGCAGCAGCCGGCTTTGTTTACTGATCTCAGATGTTTTGATATATTCTTGTAGTAGCGCGTTGTGACGTTTTTCATGTTATTATATTGAGCTTTTCTCGTCTGTTATTTGTATGTTATCTCATGAGGCTATTTGTGTAAGTTTGTAGTGGTGTTTGCTGGTGCGACTGCACTTCACTGCTATTCGTTATTGACCATCACCAGAAAGCCGGAATTTGAATAAATGTGTTGATGAGACTTGGCGCTAATGAACTTTTTAGTCACATAGCAACAACATAAAATTATTAAAAAAAGTATTTTGCATATAAGGTAATGCCCCTTTATAATTTCTTTTATTTACCATCTAAAGACGAAGTATGTTAGCTAATATTTCTATATTTGATGCCACAATTGATAAACTCAAGGGCGTTGTCCGAAAGATCCTTCTCATTAATAAACACAGGCTCGCAGAGTTCATACCATTAATTGCGCAAGGGTTTATACCGTTTGGCAACAAATAATAATATTGGCCGATTTGTATTAATTCTAACAGAATTCTCTATTCCCCAGGGCATGGCCTAAGGAAAAGAGGAACAGTCAAGAAAATTCCGCAAAAACTACACTCTACAGTCAACAACAACTCCGAAAACAATAGTCAGCTCCACATGATGCTGGATGATAACAAAATGACACGTGTCTTTAAACAGAAGATCCTCCGGTCACCCCGGCTACACCTGAAGAAGAAATCCAAGAAATCCCGGCATTCTGACGAAGTTGAGCAGATGGTGGTTGAGGGGACGAGGGGAGAAGGGAAGAGGAGTGAGGGTGCCCAGGGGACAGTGGGTGTGACACAGAGTTGTACAGCGCTCATTGGAGCTCAAGATACTCGCTATCTCGTTATTCCAGGTGAGAGGGGAGGAGAATGTCACTTATTGCCTTTACTCCACCCAAAAACTGACTCATTCGTGACCCCTTCACCCCTAGTGCCCCTGTTAATTCCCCACTCACCTCTACTCACCTCAGACCCCTTCCCCCCTCTCACTCCAACTCCCCTCACCTCTTGTCTGACGTCGTCAGACCCATTATTTAAAATTTAAAATTTATTTATTTCGCGCGCGCGAGGGGGTCAGGCAACGCCTGACAACTCACCTCTACTCCTCTGCCTCCTCTACTCCTTCTTGCACTTCTCACGTACTCAGGTCTTAGTCAGCTACCCCGGTCTCCCCCTCGCCCCTACTCCTCCTTTCACCCTCACTCCCCTTTCACCCCTACTCCCCCTTTTACCCTCACTCCCCCTCTCACCCCTACCCCCTCGGACCCCTACCCCCTCGCACACTTATTCTTGTTATACTGCAATATCTCTTATTCGTTGTGTGACACCGGATACCCGGTAACATTCACATCGTATTACCCCCGGCACGTGCTCACTCTAATAACTGTGTTTAAACTACCAATTCATGGTATTTATACGACACGCGTGTCATTGTGAGCGTTGGCAGCAGTTGTTAATGGGTTACAACTGTGTGGTGGTATAATGAGACTTCTCACCTAGTTGCGACCCTTGGAGCGACCATACTTTCTTTCTGGTTGTTCAGACACTTTTATAGGCTTTTCTTTGTCTTTAGATGGAATTAGATAATTTATTGACTCTCAAGCTAAGTGAAATGGGTGCTTCCGATGCTGCATCAGTTGATTGGTTCGAAGTTTTTAAAGACGCCATGTTATCGGCCAATGCTTATTGCGCCGAGTATAGCTTCATCAATTATCATGTCGCAGATTTAAATTCGAGGGTATTTAGTAAAAGTTAAAGAATTTCATCCTTCCTCCTTGTCTCACTCTCCATGCGAGTTTTATAATGTCGCATTTCCATTTTTCCCTCCCCATTGGCCTTTTTGTGAATACAAAAAGGCAAATGAGAGGGTTGGCAGAGATCGTGGTTTGGGAAGGTTAGAAATAGGATATGTGTATAGCAGGTTCAGATTTGCAATAGAAATACTGTAATTTCTGGAAAGTGCCCGGATTGCTCCTTTATAATATCAGTCGCGAAAATGTCCCTCCCTCCGTCCGTCCGTCCGTCCGTCCTTCCGTCCGTCCCCTTATCACATCTTCAAAATCACGAATTTTATAATCATTGGCTGTCGTTTGTCAAAACTAAAGTCTGACTTGGTCTATCTGTGGAAAATGCTCAAATTCTCTAAAATTATGATAAATTCTAAATTGAAAGGCTGTTGAAGAATTCGTGACTTAAAATCTTAGGAGTAAGTTGGGCTATGGATTGAGGGATAAGATATGATAAGACTTCGGTTCTGTATTAGTTTTAGTACCAAACTGTATCACTATTCGACTGTATACTGAATACGGTGGGTCGATGTGATTTGTGAAAGACGAATGATTCTTTTCGGAACGAGTGACAGCATTGAAACAGAAAGCATGAAATTTGAAATTTTGAAGATCAGATGAAAAGTGACATCAACAGTCAAGAAAATACAGCGCGTGAACAAACGGTTACACAATCTGATGCGAAACGTAAACCAATTCAACGAAATGGCGCGAAATCTACAACGAACTGATTACAACAACTTGGTACGTAAGAACGCGCGCGCAAGAATTTCAGAAGAAATGGCACGTGCCAAGGCATGTTCTCGGTGGTTGCGCGCAGCCTGGGCGCAATATTTATACTCCTACTAGGAGTGCCTGTTGTAGAATGATGCTAAGGTTACATCAAGCACCGCCGGGGAGGGAAATTAAGCGCCTGCATACGGGTACATCCCACAAACAAGAATTGAAGAATTAAGCCTGCAGGCGCAATTCTTGTTGTAAGTCATTCTGATTCCTTATCGAGAATACCAAGTCCTTTATGCTTAATCATTGTCCTCTGACATTGCAACATTCTCTCTGAAGCATAGGGCATGTCTTTACGTTTACCGATGTTTGTGGAAAAAGATTGCAACTTTGCACTAAAATTTTGACTTAAGTCCGTTTTTCACTCAAATTTGCTTCGGAAAGGGCACTTCGAAATCTGGATATTCAGAGGTAATGGCTGTTATGGATTTCCGCATGTTGCCTAGCAAAGCTTTCGTCCTTATTCAACCCAACCTCTTATTTCTTATGATTTTGTTTAAAGAGCAGCACTGGCTATTGTTTTCTAGAGTAGGTAACATAATGCCCTCATCAAGTTAGTCTAGTCAGTTAAGGGCTGAGGTCTGCAACGTCTTGAAACAAAATAATGACCGGTTCAGAGATGTTGTTTTAGGCCTCCTGATTGAAAATCCGGAGAGACCCAATTTTGTTAGGTGGTGGAACATGGCGCAATTGCGCCATTTTGGCGCCATGGCGCCGAAAATACTAACTTTTGATAGGAAGGTCGTAGAGACTCCATCTTTAGCTTAAAAGAACCGCAATGACCATGTTTATATACGACTTGTTAATAAACATATGCCCTGAAACGCTCACAAACCGAGTTATGGGCGAAAAACTGTTTTTAGCCCATACGCGGGCTTGAAATCGGCGATTTTCTTAACTCGGGTCAGGAAGGTCGTAGAAACCCCACTTTTAGCTTAAAAGAATCGGAATGACCATGTTTATATACGACTTGTTAATCAACATATGTCCTTAAACGCTCACAAACCGAGTAATGAGCAAAAAACTGCATGTTTATTTTGCCCTTAAACACCCAGGCTTGCTTTTTGAAATCATCATCAAAAAAGTAATAATGTGTAAAGGGATATTTGGAGGGTTCAAACAATTTTCTAATATCAGGGAAGTCATAAACTTGAAGTATTTGAAAATGATGTAAAGTAAATATTGAAGCATGCTTATATTGACACATGGAAAAAGTTACTACATAATCTGTATCTAAGAATGATAAGTGTCCTCGCACTCCATCCATAGAATGCTAAGCTGTCGATATGTTGCACTTTCCTTTGCAGCCACATCTGAGTAAACACACCTTGCCAGACTTTGCACAGGAACATGTTTCACATTTGGCTGACCGACACTTGCAGCACTTTATCAGGTCATTCAAGAGGTTACAGGTTACCTCTGACCCTTCTGTCCATGTGGCGGTGATGGAACCCTCGGAGATGCTCCATCCCATTTCAGCAAGGTTTGGGCAATCGTTTTGAGATAACGTGTTTCCCCATACCCAACCAGCTTGGTAACATGCTCGAAGAACATGGAGCCTTAAGCTGCTAGTTGTGGGAGGTAGTTCCCTCAGATCATCAGTTGTCATCGTCAGAAACTTATCAAGGCGGAGATGACCTAGCTTTGGGACAGATGAGGATCCATAGAAGAAGCAGACAATCGGCTCTTATTGTTTTTCCATGCCCTCAGTGGCTGTGATTCCACTGCATCCTTTTTCAGACACAATAAAGGACAAATCATGGGCTCATGGGCATCGTTCCCTGAACAAGAAGATTTGACAATTTGTTTCCAACAATTGTCATGGCAACTTACCATGGAGACAATTTCCAGATGTCTGCCGCTCATTGAAAGGTTTGTGTGCTTCTTCTATGGATCCTCATCTGTTTCGGAGCTGGGTCATCTCCGCCTTGAAAAGTTTCTGACGATGACAACTGATGATCTGAGGGAACTACCTCCCACAACTAGCAGCTTAAGGCTCCATGTTCTTCGAGCATGTTACCAAGCTGGTTGGGTATGGGGAAACACGTTATCTCAAAACGATTGCCCAAACCTTGCTGAAATGGGATGGAGCATCTCTGAGGGTTCCATCACCGCCACATGGACAGAAGGGTCAGAGGTCACCTGTAACCTCCTGAATGACCTGATAAAGTGCTGCAAGTGTCGGTCAGCCAAATGTGAAACATGTTCCTGTGCAAAGTCTGGCAAGGTGTGTTTACTCAGATGTGGCTGCAAAGGAAAGTGCAACATATCGACAGCTTAGCATTCTATGGATGGAGTGCGAGGACACTTATCATTCTTAGATACAGATTATGTAGTAACATATCATTATAGTGGGGGGGTGCCACTGTCCCAATTGTCCCTAACTCAAAAAAAGTGGATTGGGACAGGGACATTTGGGACAAATGAGACATTTGGGACAAATGGGACAATTGGGACAGAGAAAACGGGACAGAGAAAATGGGACAATTGGGACTCAAAAAGTGACTTGCAACTGGTAAAAATGGGACAATTGGGACATTTGGGACACATGAAACAGAACAAAATGGGTCTCCAAAAATGAATTGGGACAAGGAAAAATGTGACATTTGGGACAAATGTGACATTTGGGACAATTGGGACAAATTTGAAATTTGGTACAAATGTGACATTTTGGAGGAATATGACATTATGGACTGAGATAAATGGGACTCAAATGGTTGTGTTTGTGAGCAGCATTTTAGCATTATTTTCCTCACAACATATGATATGAGAAAGATGGCAGTTCCACTGCAAAAACAGCTGCTTTAACGTTAAAATATCAGTTGAAGTGACTTATTTACCTACTTACCTAGTATAGTAGAATACTAGAATAGTACTATAGTAGTATGGTTTAGGTAAATTGAGCAATCCGTATAGGCCAGTATCACACCTGTATCACGCCAGCTCCACGCCAGTTTTGCACCAGTATCATGCCTACCTCACACCAGCATCGTTCCAGTATCACACTAGTATCACGCTAGGAGCATGCCAGTAGCACTCCAGTATCAGATCATATACTGGCGTGTTACTGGTGTCCTGGCTTTTAAGTAAGTTTTGATTGGCGCAATACTGGCGTGATACTGAAGTGCTACTGGCATGCTACTGGCGTGCTACTGGCGCAATACTGGCACGTGCTACTGGGCCAAAACAGATCGCTCAATTTACCATGGTATAGTACCATAAAAATAAATTTCTGACAGAAATAGTCAGAAATGATTTGAATGATAAAACAGGGACAAATTTGAAAATCACTTATTTTTCCCACTTTTTTCTTTGTCCCAAATGTCTCAAATGATAGTCCCTAAATCAAAAAAAAGTAAATTGGGACAGTGACATTCCCTCCTAGTGACTTTTTCCATGTGTCAATATATGCATGATTCAATATTTACTTTACATCATTTTAAAATACTTCAAGTTTATGACTTCCCTGATATTAGAAAATTGTTTGAACCCTCAAAATATCCCTTTACACATTGTTACTTTTTGATGATGATTTCAAGCCTGGGTGTGGGCAAAAAGCAGTTTTTTGCTCATTACTCGGTTTCTGAGCGTTTAAGGACATATGTTGATTAACAAGTCGTATATAAACATGGCCATTGCGATTCTTTTAAGCTAAAAATGGAGTTTCTACGACCTTCCTGACCCGAGTTAAGAAAATCGCCGATTTCAAGCCCGCGTATGGGCTAAAACAGTTTTCGCCCATAACTCGGTTTGTGAGCGTTTTAGGGCATATGTTTGTTAACAAGTCGTATATAAACATGGCCATTGCGATTCTTTTAAGCTAAAAATGTGGTTTCTACGACCTTCTTGACCCGAGTTAAGAAAATCGCCGATTTCAAGCCCGCATATGGGCTAAAAACAGTTTTTCGCCCATAACTCGGTTTGTGAGCGTTTAAGGACATATGTTGATTAACAAGTCGTATATAAACATGGCCATTGCGATTCTTTTAAGCTAAAAATGGAGTTTCTACGACCTTCCTGACCCGAGTTAAGAAAATCGCCGATTTCAAGCCCGTGTATGGGCTAAAAACAGTTTTTCGCCCATAACTCGGTTTGTGAGCGTTTTAGGGCATGTGTTTGTTAGCAAGTCGTATATAAACATGGCCATTGCGGTTCTTTTAAGCTAAAAATGGAATCTCTACGACCTTCCTATCAAAAGTTAGTATTTTCGGCGCCATGGCGCCAAAATGGCGCAATTGCGCCATGTTCCACCACCTAACAAAATTGGGTCTCTCCGGATTTTCAATCTAGAGGCCTAAAACAACATCTCTGAACCGGTCATTATTTTGTTTCAAGACGTTGCAGACCTCGGCCCTTTTTTTGCTTTAACTGACTAGACTAAGTTGCTCATTACGTCACCACACTACCACAGCATCTGCTGTCTTAAAACAATGCCATGAGACAATCTTATTCTTTAAATAGCTGTTCTTTTCGTGACGTAACTCACATAACAATGAATTTGTTTCTACCATTGTATACCATACAACAACAACAAAAAACAAGTCTTTTGAGCCTTTTTTCTTTTAAATCTTCGAGAAAGATTTCACGTTTAACGTTACACAGCTACTGTTGGTTCGTTAGGGGATCGTTCACAGACATCAATGGTAAAAAGAGGGTTTTCAATGGTTAAGCTGCATTTCATTGTGCAACTATGATTGACAACATGATTGCGGAAGAGGGAGTACTGAGTAGTTTTGACAACGGCTAGAAATTGATGACGCCATTTGAACGATCCCTCACTAAACTTTTCAATGATTAACCAGAAACGCTAGTTCTACTTCTTCATCCGACGTCATTGATAGACTACCTTTTGCTTTTGACCCCTTGAAGCTTCGATAATGATGATATTGCAGTGATTGCTGTAATGGGCCCTGTGTGCCAGGCTTTCAAACCGACACCAATCCCATTGACACCCAAACATTCATTCATTACTGTGAAACTTCAGAGCTGGTGGTGACTACCAGCTTTAATTTCAGCATCGTGTAATAATGCAGCAAATAGCTGGCACACACACATATACCTTGCGTCGCAGTTTAGCAGGGACGTGCGACTCTCAGTTCATTGTCTGACTACTATTAATGACTTTCTCTAAATACCCACCACAGGTTATATTGCATCCTAGGTCTCTAGGTTAATATACCAGTGTACCATGCATGTATAGAGCTATACGCTCTATTTACCTGAATCTATGAGGTCAGAAACATTCATGCTCGAACTATATTTTGTAAAATATACCGTTATACGGTCTTTTTTGTACTTTGTAGTTGACTGACCTATGTCTGACATCCCCATATTGTATAAAATTCGTTGTTCCTTCCAGATGCCAGTCCAGCTCTTCCCACTCAAGGATGAGCCTAATTGTAATAGCTCCCTGTTATATCCACCCACCGGTATTAAACTGCTTCCTCCGTCAGGCAGCCACCTTTCCCCTTATTAAAGAGGGGGACCACTTAGCAGCAATTTCCCCGACTTAGACACTTATAATCCTGCACTATATGTTGCCTGACAGAAACATGGACTGCTCTCTAAAACCGGGTCTAAAATTCTCCTAATTCCCATTATCCTTCCCCTTTAATCGTATTTATATATTGCAATGGGGTTTAGACCCGTTCTGATTACCATCAAATGCAGCGAAATAGTGCCTTCAACATGCTTAGCAACTTTCTTCCATCCTTACGTCTCAAAGTTTCCATGTAACTATTTAATTCTTTCATTTGAGTTTTTTTAAATGGACAATAACTACTACCTTAATTTGAGTGCTACTATTTAATGGTGTGCCTAGCGTTTTTCTGATCGACAGGATCGCCGGTATGTCACATTCCTTTGACAGGCAGGAGATCCGCGACAAATTCACGTTGCTTAACTCCATCAAATTCTTTGTACAATGCTTGATTCCGTTTTCCATTTAAGTGCATGTTTCTTTGGCAAATGCCTGGTATTGGACATTATATTAATTTGTTAGGACAAAATTTTAGGACGACATGATTATGGGTGCTGGAGGGAGATGTAAACATAAACGCAATATCCCTGGAAATTCGTTACTAGAGTAGTTGTGTACTTGTTCTATTCTAAAAGAAGAAAAAAGGCAGCTTGTAATGCTAGAGACGCTGTCTTGTCAAAGGAATTCAATGGCACTTAAACTTTTTATGGCACTTAAACCTATTTTAGTATTTCGTTGTAATATTGAAGCAGTGGAGTTTTTATTACGAGTTGCGCATGACTGCAATCTACTTTCTACGTTTTAAAACTCTGCAAGTTTTTCGGTTCTCGTGTTCATGGCGTATGATGGTACTCCTTGTTTTAAGTTTTTAGTCATCATGTACGTATTATGTGCCCCTCCCAACTCTTGCGTAATTACAAATATACAGATAATGATAAAATATTCATGTTGCGACTTGCGTTGCCCCACCCTCTGACAGGGCGTGAAATTCAAGCTTGTAACTATATGAGCATGGTCTTATTATAAACTAGGACCATTATGCCATTGCTGATATAATCTGATCCTATTTTAGTTGTCATACTGTTCGTGCTACTATTTTCGGCTTTGTTGTCGTTTTCCTTGTAACTTGAAAGTTCACTTTTGTAGTCACTTATCACAGTGGTAACATGTAGTAGCCAAGGTAACATCCCTAACATCCCCCCTAGTCACCATGGTAACGTCTATTAGCCATGATAAAATCCCTTAGTTACCAGGGAAAAGCCTCCTGCCTCCTATTAAAAAACCGAAGCAACATCCAAAGCAACATCCCAAAGCAACATCCCTTCGTATCCATAGTGACCCTTATCTGTTGTCATCCCCTCGTAACCATGGTAACATTCCCCTTGTGATCCCCTAGAGTAACTAGAGTAACTAGGGTAAAGTCTCCTAGTAACCAAAGCAATATCCCTTCGTATCCATGGTAACCCTTATCTGTTGTCATCCCCTCATAACCATGGTAACATCCCCCTTGTGATCCCCTAGAGTCACTGACACCACCCCGGCTTACCATTGTATCTCCCCTCTAGATGCGAAGATGTTGGCAAGTAGAAGTGCAGAGGATCTCACGTCGATCCATCACAAGCAACAGCAGCAACAACCAAAACTTCCTGAGCACAGTTCTAAAAGACGTGAGTAAAATGTTGCAAACTTAAACAATAATTTGTTACATAATAAACCACCAAAACCGTTGGACGGTTGGTCTAGTAACCCCCCGCTGGTTTGGATGTGATCAGCCCATTTTGTCTCTTTTCAGGTTCCGTTGTCACATCCAAACCCGCGGGGGGTTACTAGACCAACCGTCCAACGGTTTTGGTGGTGATATCTTGACAGATGTATGTAGTTTGAACCCATGTTACTTGCCCAAAGGCAGTTTGGACCCACGTAACTTGCCCTCACGTAGTCCGAACCCACGATACTAGCCCACACGCAAGTCTAACCCACACAACTTACCCAGACGAAGTCCCAAACTACGTTATTCTAACTTGGAATTACTAGAATTGATATATTTCTTAATTTCCACAAATTGTCTACGTGAACTCACGTGCTGAAATATAGCAACCAGATCTAATTTCACCTGCATTAGTCGTATTTGAACTCATTTCAACGTAACCAAGTCGAAAATCCCGTGTGAATATCAATTTCTTCAAATCCCCTAATTTCTACAAATCGTCCGTGTGTACTCACGTGCTGAAATATAGCAACTGGATCTAATTTCATGCGCATCAGTCGTAATTGAACTCATTTCAACGTAATCAACTCGAAAATCCCGTGTAAATATCAATTTCTTCAAATCCCCTAATTTCTACAAAACGTCCGCGTCAACTCACGTGCTCCACTAGTTCATCGTATATTTTCCATGCCTATTCACTATGAGACATGGAGAAACCATTATGAGTTGACCATCGTATCACAGAATAGGACTTCATAACAAATTTTCGTCATAAACGTAATTTCAAGCATTTTGCAGCTCCATATCCAGAAGCCTCGCAGGACAACAATCTCCGACCGATCGCCCTGAAACTCGTTTTATAGCTAAATCTCAAGGTCTAAAAGCACCAGATCAATGTAAAACATAATCCGATGAAAGCTCTTTGAGTTAGAGATGTCAAAAGTTCTATCGCAAAATACGCTATTTTAGTGGTTTTACGCGATTTTGATGACGTCATCACAGCACCCAAATAGGCTCAAACCAACTTCCCATATAGCCTATCACAAAATTCTGCCTTAGTACAACATACTTAGACCGGTCCCATCTCAAGATAAGTCGCAGTTCTTGACATCTCACTCGTTTTAGTTTTGTCCTATAATTTGGAAATCGATTTTTCACCGTACCTTAGAAAATCGCGTATATCTCGATGAAAAATGGAGATAGCCCAATGATCCATATGATTTTCTGAAAGCTCTTTAAATTTGTTAAAAATCATTCTGAAAAATCAGACCGCTATCTCCTTTCCTTCTTGGTGAAAAATGCGCTCAAAAATAGCCTATTTTCGCTAAAAAAGCAAGAAATTTCGCTAAGTTGATGACGTCATAGTGACGTGGAAATGACGTCACCAAAACTTCTCTTATAGCCTATAACATTTTCCCATCTTAGATCAACAAAACCTGACCTCGATCATGGCTCTACCATTTCCCGTTCTTGACATCTCATCGTTTTAAATTTGCTCCTAACGATCATGATACATCTTCTATCACCCTGTGACACTCAAATCTCTAACTTATACCCCTGGCCAGTTTTCTTTTTACCGCGGGGGGTTACCGCCCTGGCCAGGGCGGGAATCTTTACGATAGGATATAACATTGAAATTTGACATCGCAGTTCCCAAAATGACATACAAGTAAAAAGTCGATGATTCAAAACTTATAACAGCACATCTGTTTTAGCGAAAATTGTGGATTATCTTCAGAGTTTCTAGCCTGTGAAAGTGTGTTATACGCTTTGTACCTAATGATAAACTCTTTGTCCCTAATTATAACCCCGTTGTCCATAACAATAACCCTCCTGTCCAGTGTCGTCCTTAATAATAACCCCTTTGCCCCTGATAAGTGATAATAATAACCCCTGCTCGTCCCTATAATAACCCCTCCCCCACACCAGGAGACAGCAATCTGATAAGTGATAATAATAACATCGCTCGTCCCTATAATAACCCCTCCCCCACACCAGGAGACAGCAATCTGCTAAGTGATAATAATAACCCCTGCTCGTCCCTATAATAATAATGATAACCCCTCCCCCACACCAGGAGACAGCAATCTGCTAAGTGATAATAATAACCCCTGCTCGTCCCTATAATAATAATGATAACCCCTCCCCCACACCAGGAGACAGCAATCTGATAAGTGATAATAATAACCCCTGCTCGTCCCTATAATAATAATGATAACCCCTCCCCCAGGAGACAGCAATCTGGTGAGCACGTTGCCCGTGCCGCTCTCTCTGGCTCTGGGCATCACCTCCCTGAGTGACAGCAAGTTGTACGACTACCACAGCAGTCAGGAGTTCCTCACCTTCCTCACCACCAGCGCTCGGGATGTCGAGGAGGCCAGGAGAACCACCACCATCAACACCGCCCTCACCCAGATCAAGGAGGTTTTATAGTTGTGGAGTTGCTGATTATAGTACCATGTGGACATCAATATCCAGGGAACTGGTTGTATTTCTTATGTGTTTCTTATCCCTATTTCTAATAATCGCTCTTTTCTATAATCAGCTGTGATGTCTGATAACCCTTTGATTGCTCAGCTAACAGAACTGGTGGAGGAGAACACCCAAATGCTACGAGTCGTTACCAACACTCAAGAGTACAACCCTTCCTCTGAGATTGATGACGTCATCGTCAATAACATAGCAACCACTCTACAAGAACACAGGTACACATAGCAACCATTCTACAATAACACAGGTACACATAGCAACCACTCTACAAGAACACAGGTACACATAGCAACCACTTTACAAGAACACAGGTACACACAGCAACCACTCTACAAGAACACAGGTAAACATAGCAACCACTCTACAAGAACACAGGTACACATAGCAACCACTTTACAGTTTACAAGAACACAGTCACGCATAGCAACCACTGTACAAGAACACAGGTACACATAGCAACCACTCTACAAGAACACAGGTACACATAGCAACCACTTTACAAGAACACAGTCACACATAGCAACCACTGTAGCACTGTACAGGAACACAGTCACGCATAGCAACCACTCTACAAGAACACAGTCACCCATAGCAACCACTGTAGCACTGTACGGGAACACACTCACCCATAGCAACCACTCTACAAGAACACAGGTACACATAGCAACCACTTTACAAGAACACAGTCACGCATAGCAACCACTGTAGCACTGTACAGGAACACAGTCACGCATAGCAACCACTTTACAAGAACACAGGTACACATAGCAACCACTGTACAAGAACACAGTCACGCATAGCAACCACTTTACAAGAACACAGGTACACATAGCAACCACTCTACAAGAACACAGGTACACATAGCAACCACTTTACAAGAACACAGTCACGCATAGCAACCACTGTAGCACTGTACAGGAACACAGTCACGCATAGCAACCACTCTACAAGAACACAGTCACCCATAGCAACCACTGTAGCACTGTACGGGAACACACTCACCCATAGCAACCACTTTACAGGAATACAGGCATCCATAGCAACCACTTTACAGTAAAATAAGTACACATAGCAGCAACTTAACTGGTACCCTTGCCAACCATTTTACGGGAACACAGGTACCCATAGCAACCACCTTACTTACATTGCAATATTTCATAATGCCAGAGGTCAATACTTCGATAGTTCGATGTTATATTTTCTGTTGTCTCAGCTAACGTGTGTGTGTGTTTGTATGTTTCTTTATTGAGTTGGAACAGGTGCTATTTCATACTTTCATAGAAATTAAGTCCCGTACTTTTATTTTGTACCTCAAAGCTAAGGAAATGAGAGTGTAGATGCTAAAGACAACCTTAATATGCAATTTAAGAAGACCACATGTTATCAAATTATGGTACGAGATGTTGCAGGCTGTAATAATCATCGCATGACATTGACATCAATGTTTAAGTTCCACTGCAATTAATATTAACATTTCTTTTCCCTTCGCTAGAGATACTGTCGGTGAGATGTGTGAACGAGCCAAGGAGTACGCGAACCAACTGATACTCGCCGAGTCAGACCTTGACACAAACACTGCCCCAGAGATGAAATCAGACCTGATAGCTGTGAGTACCTAGATCGGGTGACAACCCAATTAATTGAAACATCTCTGCGGATGTAGGTCCCCTTCTCCTTTTAATGAATCATCATTAAAGCCGGCAGCCGGGAATCTTGCACCCTCTCTCCCGCGGATAACGTAACTGCCTATATTTGGCTCTAATATTTCCTATCTTGCAGATGAATCGCACGCTCTCATGGATGTCAATGCTGGTACGATACCACACATGGGGAGCCAGTGCAGTGGACGACATTCAATATCACAGCGACGACGATATCATCAGCCGACACAGAAAACTGGGTAACTAGCAGAATTATTCCTATTTCATTCATCCTAGTCCTAAAAGTCCTATTTTTTGTTGCTTCTTGAAGGTTGCCAACTTGCAAATATAATACCAAGATCTATGATCAGCCCTTTCCATCAGATCTTGTCACCTATGTTAGGACTATGTAACCTATTCCTTACTTTTTACTTAAAATAATGTTCATTTTCAGATCGAAGGAACTGCATTCGAATCAGAGAGCGGCCCAAGTGGAGCGAAGGAAAACCTGTTGAAGAACGCATCTCCCCACCTGACGTGTCACTCAATAAACAGCCGGTCCATAGCCTGTCAATAAAGACTAACACAATCCCAAAGTCTGCGTCAACCAAGCAATCTGTACCTAGAAACACTCACGCGAGTGGCAAAGCCAAACGGACTATTTCAACTTCAAGGACTAATGAGGGATAGATTTAGCAGATCCCTGATCCTCTGTTATGTGGAAATGGGGGACTTGGAGAATTGCCTCGAGCTCAGCCATATGAGTAGATTAAGATAATGGGGTATGTATTCTATGAGGGACTGTGCTTATCTATCTAAGAATCTATCATCGTAATCTGACGTTTTAACTCTTTGTCCCTCTGTAAACTTTCGTCGTGCGTAAAGTAAAAATTTTTGATGTGGCAAGTTGCCGTGGAGGCTCATCTTGATCCATCATCTTACTCACAGTATCATGACTCTACAGTCTACATGTACTTTCTAGTCTCTACCTTCAAGTCAAATCAAACACTTACAGTAATGGCTTAAAACTTGAGAGAAATTTAACAGGGCTCCCGATCCCAACATGAAACAGAAAATGATACAAAAGCAACACTTTCAGTGTTAACATGCCATTGCCAAAATAGGGGTACGGAGTCATGCTGTTAAACTCAACAACAAAAGAAGATAACTTATTAAGTAATGATAATGATATTGAATTTAAGGAATAATTGTCAATGGGCATTTGTTTAATTTTATGTTACAATAAAATGAGCTTATCTATTTGATTCTATAAGTATAAATTCCTTTGGCCATCCATAAACTTAAAGGACATCCGCAATGAGGGGGAGGGGGCTGGGGGAGTCTTGCCAGTGCGGACGTCGGGGAGAGGGTGTTGGCCGAATTCTAGGGCCTTAAAGTTAGCTTCAGGGTTGGGATAAGGATTTTTTAAGGTTTCGGGTAAGAAAACCTTGTGGTGAAAACTGTCACCTCTCCTGAGGCCGGTGATACTTTTCACCACTTTTCTCACCACGTTTTCAGATCTCACGAAACGGAAAGTGGCCTTAAAGGAAATGAAATCGCACGATAGGTAAAATACGAATTTTGGTGAGATATGAAAGTTTCCACGATTTTTGTCCCCGTGCGATTTGGCCCTTAACCCCCCATAACAGACAGAAAATGGCTGATCTCGGGATTCTGAAGTATGGTCTTGCCTTCCAAAAAGGTTTTTCCTCCCATTAGCAGCATGTAAAATCCTCCCAGTAAATCTAAATTGAATTTCTAAACTTCTAAGTAGTGAAACAGACGTCTGGAGGCGGCAGCCCTCAGAACTAACAGGATTTTAACTTATACTTCAGTCTAATTTCGGGGTATTTTAAATGCAAAATGTCTACTGAAACAAGTATGAAATCCAGTATCAGTGTGCGGGGGTCTGGGGGCGGCAGCCCCCAGAAGCCAGACGTTTTCAATAGATTAAATTTTCACCTCAATAGGATTTTCACTCTCATTTAGACTAAAAATTCTGAATAATTTCAAAGTATTTAGCCCGTTTTTAAAATGAAGAATTTCCACAAAGATTAAAATGAAATCCAGTAAGCAGGGGTCTGGGGGCGGCAGCCCCCAGAAGCTGGACGTTTTTAACCGAATCGAATTGTCATATCAATAGGATTTTACTCTTATTTCAGTCTAATTTTAAAGCATTTGCTTGGCCCGTAGGCTGTATTTGAAATGAAAAATGTTTACAGAGATGATAGTGAAATCCAGTTGGCAGGGGTCTGGGGGCGGCAGCCCCCAGAAGCTGGACGTTTTCAACCTAATAAAATTGTCATCTCAATAAGATTTTAACTCTTATTTAAGTCTAATTCCAAAGTATTTGACCCTTATATATCTATATATGATGAAAAATGTCTGCAGAGATGAAAATTAAATCTAGTGAGCTAGTGAGCAGGGGTCGGGGGCAGCAGCCCCCAGAAGCCAGATAGTTTGGCCTGTAGGTCGTATTCGAAACGGAATATGTCTGTACAGATATAAGAATGAAATCCAGAAGGCGGGGGTCTGGGGGCGGCAGCCCCCAGAAGCTGGACATTTTCAACCGAATAGAGTTGTCATCTCAATAAGATTTTAACTCTTATTTAAGTCTAATTCCAAAGTATTTGACCCTTATTTATGATGAAAATGCAGAGATGAAAATTAAATCTAGTGAGCTAGTGAGCAGGGGTCTGGGGCAGCAGCCCCCAGAAGCCAGGCATTTTGAACAATAAACTGAATTGTAGCCTCGATAGGATTTTTACTCTTATTTGTACTTGTGAACAAAAATTGCACAATTAAATTTCGCACATGTTCTAATATGGAAGTAATGATGGGATGACGATTTAAATCATATAGGAAGTACTCTTCTAATAATCAATATTTCATTCATAGCTTCAATAACTTCACACGTGCATTAGTTAGGTAACTACTGTATTTTTCTGGGATTATTTCTCAGAACTTATTGTAAATTTTCTGGCAAATTTTTAAAAATAATATTTTTTGGCAATTTCACAAAATCCTCCCAGTATCAAAAAAATTCCTCCCATTAGCACTGCTAACCGTGCTAACCATTTATGGAAACGAAGCATCGGGTATGTCTTTCTAAGGTCTTCCATGGATGGCATGCAAATTTTCAGCTCAATCGGCCAAAGCTTTTCGATTTCGGATCTTGGGTGCCTCAGAAATGAAGACCCGCATGGATCACTGTTTTGAGAGATAAAAATAGGGTTTTTCGGATTTTACAGGAAAACAAAGGAAATCTGGCGAATATCATTGGTTCAGTGGTTTCAGGCGAATAATTTAAGACCAGATACACTTCTATTTGACCACCCATGAGACATCTACGCCCAATAAGGGGCGAAAAAAGGCAGTTTTTAAACCCAAAAACGCGATTTTAACCTCCATAACAGACAGAAAACGGGATTGTGAAGTATGGTATGTCTTTCTTAGGTCGTCCATGGATGGTGTTCAAATTTTCAGCTCAATTTATTTTGAAGGTTTTACTTCTATTCCAACAGCCGTACGGCCAATGACAGGAATCGAAGGATTCAAGTGTTATTAAGCCAGTGACGGTTAAGGGAGTGTAATCCATACTTTCTTCGCCCGAGACTTCGCTGCAATGGGCAGCTCCTCATTTAACCCTCTCGCACAGTTTCCTGTACGCTCGGCTGAGTGAACCGTCGGGCTGCATAGGCTCAAGATAAATCTCTCACCCTTAGCTCAGTGGCGCTGGCCGGGATTCGAACCCAGGATCTTTCGATCCTGTGCTCAAATCGATACCACTATACCACTGACCCAGTCAGTGCTGTAGCTTTTCGATTTCGGATCTTGGGTGCCTCAGAAATGAAGTCCCACATGAATCACTGTTTTGAGAGGTAAAAATAGGGTTTTTTGGATTTTACAGGAAAACAAAGGAAAACTGGCAAATATCATTGTTTCAGTGGTTTCAGGCGAATAATTTATGACCACTGACCAGATACACTTCTATTTGACCACCCATGAAACATATACGCCCAATAAGGTAATCACACTATATAGTGACACCGCACTATATAATGACACTGTATAGTACGCTGACACTATAAAGTGTTTTTACGCACTATTTAGCGACAAAAAGTAGGCCATGATATATTATTGACTTTCCTGCATCCTATGCAGCTGCAAGTGATAGGGTACACGTTGTCCCCTATTAAAATTGCTACTCAACAGACAACATTCCAGCACATTCAGAGCATCCTAAACACTGATGGCTAGGGACACCTCACTCTCCTCCTCCACTTTTTCCTCCTCCTGCCTCCCACCCTCCCCTTGGTTTTGCGTACACCGGTGATCCAACGAAAGTTCGAACGACGGAAGTTCGGACAATTCGAACTTCCGTCATGTTTGGCGACGGAAGTTCGAACTAAAGACTTAAAGACTTGCTCTTCCTCTCTTTAACATGGAGACCTGTCTTTTAGGGTTCTGTTCAAGCCCGGGGTAAAAATCGCGTTTTTCGGCTTAAAAACTGCCTTTTTTCGCCCCTTATTGGGCGTAGATGTCTCATGGGTGGTAAAATAGAAGTGTATCTGGTCATAAATTATGCGACTGAAACCACTGAACCAATGATATTCGCCAGTTTTCCTTTGTTTTCCTGTAAAATCCAAAAAACCCTATTTGTACCTCTCAAACAGTGATCCAGGACGTTCTTCATTTCTGAGGCACCCAAGATCCGAAATCGAAAAGCTTTGGCTGAGTGAGCTGAAAATTGGCACGCGATCCATGGACGACCTAAAAAAGACATACCATACTTCAGAATCCCGAAATCAGCCATTTTCTGTCTGTTATGGGGGTTAAAATCGCGTTTTTCGGCTTAAGAACTGCCTTTTTTCGCCCCTTATTGAGCGTAGATGTCTCATGGGTGGTCAAATGGAAGTGTATCTGGTCATAAATTATGCGCCTGAAACCACTGAACCAATGATATTCGCCAGTTTTCCTTTGTTTTCCTGTAAAATCCAAAAAAACCCTATTTTTACCTCTCAAAACAGTGATCCAGGACGTTCTTCATTTCTGAGGCACCCAAGATCCGAGATCGAAAAACGTTGGCCGATTGAGCTGAAATTTGCACGCCATCCATGGACGACCAAAGAAAGACATACCATTCTTCAGAATCCCGAAATCAGCCATTTTCTGTCTGTTATGGGGGGTTAAAATCGCGTTTTTGGGCTTAAAAGCTGCCTTTTTTCGCCCCTTATTGGGCGTAGATGTCTCATGGGTGGTCAAATAGAAGTGTATCTGGTCATAAATTATGCGCCTGAAACCACTGAACCAATGATATTCGCCAGATTTCCTTTGTTTTCCTGTAAAATCCGAAAAACCCTATTTTTATCTCTCAAAACAGTGATCCATGCGGGTCTTCATTTCTGAGGCACCCAAGATCC